>CM064575.1:52831744-53299244 GCA_032716605.1 Paralithodes platypus | reverse complement strand
CTCTCCTCGTGTCTCTCTTTGTTCAGATGGTTTCTGTTCAGGGTGGGTTGCCTTCCGGCGGGGTTTTCTCGGTTTCACCATGAAAATCCCGGTCGCGAGCCGTGTTGGGCCACACGTGGTTGTTAACACTGGCTTGTTTCCCCGGCGTTGGGGTGTCTGTGGCTCTCCAGGACTGCGTCTCTGTGGATGCCTGGTTTCAGGCCTCCTTTGATTCCCGGCGGGATGGCTGTTCCCATCTATAAAACGATTGTTCATGCGGACATACGTTATGTAGTTTTTCTACCTGGTTTTACAAAGCCACTTGAAAAACCTAGCTGTTGTTTTAGGCGTTCCTCCCCGGCGATCTTTTACAAAGAAGTGGGGACAGGAACTTATGGGGTTAACGTTTGGACATCTCACCCGGCGGGTGCACCTGGGTAGGGTGGGATGAACGACTTATGTCTTTCAGTTAGTTAACCAATCCATTTAGTGATACTATGTGTATCGCCGCCTTTACTTTTACGGCAATTGAAGGTTCAATTTAGGTTAATATATCGATTCTTCTCACCCGGCGGGTGCTCCTAGGTGGAGGAAATAAGGAATTTACAAAATTCGATTTCGATTTAACCAGTTAATTTAGTGATACAAGTAGGTATCGCCGCCTTCTAACTTACGGCGATCTTTTGTGACAATTCGTTAGACATCAGATCTCGTATCATCCTGCCCTGTGCTATTCTACTAAAATATTTCAAGGGCCGGCGTCTTTTTGGGGGGTTGCTTTGTTACAAAATTGAATCTTGAGACAGTCGCCACCACCAAGAGACTATAAGCGCCATGCTGGACCGTTATATTATATCAGAGGGTATTCTTCACTTTCTTTAACAAAAGATTTGTTTAGATTTCTCAACCCCACCGCGTAGCGAGCTGTGTTTGTGCCATTACATCTCGTTACCCGGCGGGTTATTAACACTTGTGCGCGAACATGTTGGGTTAACCTTATGAGCATTAATTCCTGGAAATTTTCTTTTTTTCCAGAGCTGAGCTCCGGCGGACCAATACAGACCCGGCGGTAGTTTCCTCCCACCAGTCTCTGTCATGGCTACCGTGGCCCCAGTTTTTGCTTTGTGCACTACCACTGCTTGTGCTGGTATCCCTATTTTTGCGCATACCCGTTGCATAAGGTGTGTTAAATGTCTAGACCGTTCAAGGGGTCTCTGGGTTATGCGTAATTGTTCTTTTTGCTCCCAATTAGCTTTAAAGGTCCTTTGTGATAATGATAAGACCGCGGCGGTAGCCTTAAGAAAGGTTAGGCAACAGATGTCAGCCTACACTACCATTGTTGCACATAAATCACTTCAATGTGACAACGTCCCACTTTGGGATAGATTGCTCTCCGAACACCCTCCCCCTAAACGTTCCTCTAGAGTCACGAGTATTAAGCCGGCGGAGACTGGTCAGGGTTCTGTATCCTCTGCGGCTACACCTAAACGCCCAAGAGAGCCTACACCCCCGGTATCCGCCTCTTCGTCTCGGGCGAGATCCCGGTCTAGGTCTCCTCTTAGACACCAGTCATCTAGTCGGGCCTCTTCACCGGCGAGTAAGAAGAGCAAGACGGAAGGTTCTACCAGTGGTCACGGCGAAGATTCCTCTAGATCTAAGAATAGTTCGCGGTCACACCGTAGCCATAAATCCTCTAAAAAGGATTCTCATAAACGGAAGTCCTCTCGACATTCACCAACTTCTAGTGCATCTCATCGTACCTCTACCCCAGACAGAGTTTGTGTTAAGGCCCAAGAGTCCAGTGCAGTGCCTGTCCCAAAAGAGGATTTGCCACTTAATATTTTAACCCTGGAATTGGAAAGTTCAGGGGGTTCAGTAAGTGAGAATGTTTCAGACTCTCAAGAGAGCGTAGGCCAGGGCCTAGGTGTTTGGCGGTTTGCGCAACCAGGGTCTGATCACCCACGTCCGACTCAAACGAGTCACACAGTAGCCGATGTCCACAGGGACGCGGCGATCCCATCCTCTATCCCAGACTTATCTTGGCAACAAGGTACCCCTGCCTCGGCGGGGTCTTCTCAGGAGGATCAGGAGGAGAAAGATGAAGTTTCTATAATTTCGGAGATGGAAGGACAAGGGTCAGGTTCAGGCTTGGACGCCGCACAGGATACTAATGATTCACCTGTAAGTTCTTCATCAAACCAGTTTGTTACGGCACAAGAAATTAATGGGCTGCTTACTCATGCTTTATCTAAATTTTTTGGTCAACAACAGGAAAACCCCACAATGGACTTGGGGGCTCCCAAGACAAGTTCTACGGTACGGCCTCTGATGACTTCGATTGATCTAAGATCCCTAACCCTCCCACTCTGTTAACCTCAGGGATCAATAAGCCTGCTACGGCGGCTTTGACAACTTCAAATGTCAGGGTCATAACGGATGTCAATCCACCCCCTCTAGACAAAGCGCCTCTTAGAAAGGTAGCTATGCCCTTACTTTATGGGCCAGACGAGTCATGGGTTCTTTTGAACTCCTCTAAACCAGAGCTTGCCCAACCTACTTTGTCAGGGGAACTCCCGGTACCGCGTGAGTGGGTCATCCAGGGCAATAAGTCAAAGAAACTAAGGGCCGTGGATACTTTAGGTAATGTTCTGGACGTAAACATCAAGGCTATACCTAGTTATTATCATCAAGATTATTTTGTGTATGCTTCTAAGCCTGCTTTGCCCCCTGCCTCAGCTTCAAAACTATTTTCAGACTGGTCTAAGCTGGATGGGTTTAATGATATTAAGACTCTGTCAGCTCTCACTCCTGAACTAGATTTACAGACCGTCACAGACGAAGCAGCTAATCCAGTTTTGAAGGTGGGACAGTTGGGACCAGGACCTTGGGTAGATTGGGAGGTAGAGGCTCAAAACTTTGCAACCACTTTCACTTCTAAATCTTCCCACCAGATACCTCAGGATACTCATTCTTGGTTCTCCATGCCGGTGGGTTCTGCCGGCGGAGTCCCGTCAGCTTTGTTTTCATTTCTAGCTGCCCCTAAGATTAATCTTTGTGAGCTGAAGGACCCGTTCACTACCCCTACCCCTACTCACCTAGACAGAGAATTTAGGCTACGGGGAAAAGCTTTTCGCCTGTTCTCACAGTACATAGTATCTCAGCAGGTGGCTAAGTCTTTACTACGATCCACTCAGGCAATCGCAGATGCGGATGCTCGAAGATCGGTTGAGTTATCCCGGCGACTGATTCTTCAGTCGTTAATCCAATCCTTGGGTGACATACGTACCGCCTTGCTTGAGGCGGTACGAGCACGACAAGATCTTAGGATGTCGTTAGTTCGCAAGCTACCTGATCGCATTGCTAATCAGGTGGTTATGTCACCAGTGCTTACTCCCTCTTTAATGACCCCTGAAGTGTGGCGAACAGTGTTCAATATGGCACAGGCCATTAAGCACAGTCCCACCCCTTCTAAGAAACCTGCATTTAACTTCCCCAAACCCAGGCCTACTACTAAAGCTCAGCCAGGGGGATCTAAACCTTTTCTTCCGCCTAAGTCCTCCCACTCCCCCCAGGGTCAGTTCAGGCATAGACAGAGTAGGTTTTCAGGTCAGAGAGGACGCGGCCAACATAAACCAGGTCAGGGCCAGTCTTCGGCCAACACCAGCCAGCCGGCGAAGCGTCCAGCACCAACCCCACCATAAAAAAACTAAAGTCTCTCTCACTCCCGGCGCCTACCTTAAGGCCGGAGGAACCGAGTGTAGTACAGCCGGCGAACCCTTGTCTGCTAACTGGGTCGTTCCGAACGTGTCACCAAGCATGGCCGTTAAACACTTGGGCACGGATGGTGGCACGCAAAGGCATCACTTGGCAGTGGCTCCGGCGACCTCGTTTACGTCAGCCGACAACGGCGAATTTTGTTTCTTTAGAGGTGGAGTCACTAGCCCAGGAAATGATTGCCAAGAATGTCATCATCCCGGTCCCCCCAAATTACCCTGTATTCACGTCCAAACTATTTTTGGTTCCCAAAAGGGACAGTGTTCAGATGAGGCCGGTCGTAGACCTGTCTTATCTGAATCTTCACATTCACAACGAATCTTTCAGAATGTTAACAGTACACCAAATCAGGCTAACACTTCCGCCGGGAGGTTGGATGTGTTCACTAGACCTGACAGACGCCTATTGGCACGTATCGGTCAACAAAAGATTTCAAAGGTTTTTGGCCTTAGGGATCAGGCACCAAAATTTTTTTTTTCAGAGGATGCCGTTCGGCTTGAACCTGGCACCTCGATTATTCACAAAACTAGTCCGGCAAGCCCTGATGCCATTGTTAAAACAGGGGATCAGAGTGTTGTGGTATCTGGACGACTGGCTGGTGGTGGCAGAGACACAACAATTATGCATAAAACATGTCAATATCATTTTAAATCATGTCAAAACTCTAGGGTTCAAGGCAAATCTGGCAAAGTCAAACCTTGTGCCCTCACGAGTAATTCAGTGGATAGGGCTATTCTGGGACACCGCCGCTCTCACTCTGAGTCAGAGTGTGGACAATCGCAACAGGTTTCGCAGGAAACTGTTCAGGTTTCTTCACAGTCTGACTACGACGCGAAGGGTATGGGAGTCTCTGGTCGGCTCTCTCAACTGGATTCAACTAACTGTCAAGTTGGGCCGGTTGAAAGTAAAACGATTAATATTGGAAGGCAACAAATATTCCCGCTCTTACCGGGGGAAATTATGGCCCATCCCGAAATTAATCCACACCTTACTAGCGGTCTGGGCGAAGAGGGAAACATTGCACTCAATAATGTCATGGACCTCTCCTCCACCAACGGTATGGGTAGACACGGATGCGTCAGGCACAATAGGTTGGGGATTTCAGCCAAATCAGGGGCACCAGGGTCAGGGGCTTTGGTCCCACTTAGAAATCTCGCACATCAATGTCAAAGAATTACTAGTCCCCTTGTATTTCCTTCAGGCTCACGGCCCGGCGTTACGGGGCAAGTCGGTGGCCTTCAGAATGGACAATCTGAATGCAGTCCACTGTATTCAGAAACAAGGGTCAACGAAGTCAAGGAAGTTGCTAAACGTGTCGGAAGAGATTTTGCTCTAGCCAACAGTCTAGATATTTATCTTCACGCATCTTATCTCCCAGGCGTAGCGAACGTCTGGGCAGACGCTCTGTCCCGGAGGACAGAGCACGACAGTAGAATGGGAGCTCAAGCAACCCATTTTCAACCTAATGATTGCAGAGCTCTCCCATCCACAAGTGGATCTTTTTGCATCCGAAGAGACTCACAAACTCCCTCTATACCTCACCCGCCGGGCGAAAAACGCCGGCAGGGGGGCCAGACGCCCTAGTGACAGACTGGAACAGATGGAGCTCCATCTATCTGTTTCCACCGCCAGATGCGTCACTAATGTGCCACGTAGTGAACAAACTACGAGATTATCGAGGCTTAGTCTCGCTAATCGCGCCACTGTGGCCGGCGCAGTTGTGGTACCAGCAATTGAAAATGTGGTGCCCGGACCCGGTATCGCTCCCGGTCGGGTATTTCCACTTAGACACGATTGGAAACCTAGCGACCTCGCTGACTTTTGCATTATGGACATTCAGGAGGCCAAGTGGCTAGCACCATACGGTAGAGATGTGACAAATAAATTACTTAATCAATATACTCAGTCTACAAAACGACAGTATCAATCACATTGGCAAGCCTTTACTTCCTGGATCGTTAGGACAGAACAAACTGTACCCTCAGTGGCATTAGTTTTTAATTATTTAAATTATCTGTTTGAGCAGAAACGTTTATCTGTGGTAACATTAAAAAATCACTTAACTGCGATTAGAGTGCCCTTTTTAGACCTTACGGGTCTTTCCATACCGGTAGCGGAGGAAACAGGTTTTATGAGAGCATGTTTTAAACTCCGCCCACCTCCCCGTCAGCTCATGCCTACTTGGTCTCTGGACAAAGCTTTGTCTTTGCTTCACTCTCGTCTGTACCAAAATACTGCAGACTTTGCATTACTCTTAAAAAAGGCGGTTTTCCTTTTGGCTTTGGCCACCGGAAACAGAGTGTCTGAGCTGGCGGCGATGAGCAACACACCTAATTGTCTTAGGTTTGGTAGACTTAATGAATGTATTTCCATTGCACCCTCCCCAGGTTTTGTAGCCAAGAATGAGCATAGTGCACACGTGTTTTCTGAGTTCACGGTGCCGGCGTTTAAAAAGGGGAAAGGTGCATCATAATTTATGTCCAGTGCAAGCTCTAACCAAATATTTGAGAGTAGCTCCTCAAAACCCCCAAGGTGCTTTATGGGTAGCAAGTACGGGTAAACGCTTACTTAAACGGCGATTAGCCTCTCTCTTCTGGTAGAAGTCATTAAAGAAAGTAATCCCGGCGTTGTGGGTCGGGCCCACGATTTACGCAAATGGGCAGCCTCTTTACGTTTCCTGAAATTTTTTTCAGTTGAAGACATAGCGTCCACGCAGTTGTGGGCGTCTAATCACACGTTTCTGTCTAGATACTTGTCAGTTGCTCTAGACAAACCTTCCTTACCATGTATAGCTTTAAGGCAGAGGGTCTAGGTGGCCCTGCAGTCACTTTTGTTTACTTTCACGGGAAAGGGGGGGGGGGGGTGCAGTCAGTTGACATAGGACACCCTAGACCCCGCCGGAGTATGAGAGCTGTGATACAATTAAGGTTAAAATGTGATATGAAAAATTTCTCAGTGAGAAATTGTGCTAGTACAATGTTAAGTACAAAACAACAGTGTTGTTAAAGTAGTTTAGTTGCGAAAGCAATTTATTTTAGAATAATGGAGTTCCTTTGCAATTTATCTCCAAGTTTATGTTGGGGTTTATTATGTGCACATATAAGCTTATACTTGTTATTTTTTGTCACCACTCGTTGAGTGGGGTGCCTTTGTAACTACAGATCTGTGTTCAGAATCTTCAGGGTTACCCATTTTTGTCAGGCAGGCTTCTTTGAAGCACGCACCTGCCTGAACCCCCTTTTTCTTGTATTTTGTCGGCTACGCCGTTGTTAAATATATTTTCAAAGTAAGAATACTATGTGGTTGTTTTTATTATCTGCTTTTCTAGAGTTATGATATGATTACGAATGTCCCCCTCCAGTCTTAGAAATCAGGCATGTTCGTCAATGATGGAGGGGCCACTAATAAATTATAGGTTTGACTCCTGTAAGGAGATAAAGAAAACCTAATATTTAGTAGTGGCCCCATAATCATTGACGACTGGGGCCCTCCCGACCATCCCCTTCCCATTCGTTGATGTATTGAGGATTTTGGTTTACTTGATATATCAGTGAAGGAAGAATGACGCCTGAATCAGCATCTGGTCAGAAGTCCACACAAGTACATCCACGATATGATGGAAAGCTTATTGGATAGTTATTCTTATTTTCTTTTTATTTTTATTTTTTACGAAGTTTTTTCGTAGTGAGAACCCAATTCATAATGACTGAAGCCATGAGTGAGGTCGCGTGCGCTCATGATGAAGGCTCCTCAGTTTTTAAATGCTCTGCACGGTAGATTCAAAAGTACGGCGGATTAGTGTTTGAAGAGGATGCCTTATGTAATAGGCATGTTCGTCAATGATTACGGGGCCACTACTAAATATTAGGTTTTCTTTATCTCCTTACAGGAGTCAAACCTATAATAATGACTCTAAACGTAAAATAGGTACTCTAAACGTAAGTTAATACCAGTAGATAAGAGGTGCCGTTGTAAAGGCTTATCTCTCACCTGACCTGACATGACCTAGCGGGAAAGTAGGTACCGTATATTGTCAACACTGTGCACAACCGTGGTCATGAAGTATTTGGAGCAACCCGTGACCAACAATGTATTTGATTTAGGGACCATCCCGTACACAGACAAACATCATGTGTACGGCGACGACAACAACAACACTACCTCCGCGGCCACTGGAGTCCACGACGGTAATTATTATGTTATAGTGTATTGTTTGGCTTATTGGATCTATTTATTATAAGTACGGTAAGAGTTACTGACCAGGGGCCCAATACTTAAAAATGCCATAAGTTAAGGGGGATGGGGTTACTTATTGGTCTTGTGTAGTATTCATTATAATATTCGTTATTATATAAGTTAAGGGGGATGGGGTTACTTATTGGTCTTGTGTAGTATTCATTATAATATTCGTTATTATATACGTTAAGGGGGATGGGGTTACTTATTGGTCTTGTGTAGTATTCATTATTATATTCGTTTCCTCCCTAGACCTCCATCAAGCTTAACACCAAAACAAACAAATAATAATAATATTCCCAAGATCCCCCTTCTAGATAGATTTGTAAATTTTTCGGTAGAAAGGTGATTCTGGCCGAAGGCCGGTTCCTCATAAATTACAGGCTCGCTATGGCTCGCTAGGAAAAAAATTGACACCTTAAGGCCTTAATATTAACAAATAAATAGAGCGAAAGTCTTACAATCGCCAAACTAATGGTCCGAACGTCCTAAAAATCTGATAACTAATAGGGCTAAACATGAGGGAGAAGAGGGCCCAAAAAATCAACCAATTCCCTGTAAAGGTGGTGTAAGAGGCATAACAAACCCAATAATTCACAGCTTATCCTGGCTTATATCGTCATACTCAAGAGATCTAAGCAATCAAGAGTTATAATACCCAATTAGGACTTGTGTTGGACCATTAACCCCTTCTGTACCAGCGACGTCATTTTCATTTCGTTCGCGTTATATGTAGACTTTTGTGTGCAGTTTAAGAAGGACCTATGGTAATAAAAAGGGTTAAGGGAGATCTTTCAAAGCCTGTTAATTGCTGGTGGCCCTTTTAAACAATAAAATCGTCTAATAGTAGCCAGAATTTAATTTAAATTACGTCACCGGTACAGAAGGGGTTGAACCCTTCTGTACCAGTGACGTCATTTTGTTTGTTATATCATCTACATTTGGACGATTTTATGAAGCTTAGGAAGGGTATATGGTCGCTAAAAGGACCAACTGAGATAGTCTGTAGCCTTTTGATAGACGTTCTTCCTAATCTGAATACAATTATCTAATAGTTAGCAGACTCTCTATAAAAGAGCATCACGGGTACATAAGGGGTTAATGCTTGGGTTATACGGCTTTTTTTACGGTACCGTTTTTTTACCTTTCTCTCTTTCTCTGGCTTGTATCCTTTCGGCCCCTTTCAGCCAACTGTTTTAAGACTTTTATCCCCATCCAGGTGTTGATTTCTTGCATTGTATGGAGAAATCCGGCTTCGCCGGAGAAATTTTTCTATCGAACAATGTACAAATTTAGCTTGCTGTCAAAACAAAAATATACAGTATATATGCTGGGAAAATATTGACACTTGGATGGGGGTAAACGTCTTAAAACAGTAGGCTGAATGGGGCCGAATGGATACAAGCCAAAGAGAGAGGGAGAGAAAGATAAAAAAAAGGCCTGTGACCTGGCTTAAACAGTGAGAGGATAGATAAGACACCGTAAATGTTTTGAGTATCCGGCCCCAGTATGATAACACTATAACCCTTTGAGTACCAGCGACGTGTGTTATATTTTATTATAGCTATATTTAGACGACTTTGTGCAGCTTAGGAAGGATCTGTGGTAGGTAAAAGGGTTGGCTGAGATAGTTTACAGCCCTATTACTGCTAGACGTCCTTCCTAAGCTGATTAAGATCGTCTAATTGTCGCCAGAATATGATGAAAAGGACGTCCCTGGTACTGTATGGGATAACTAATCCTACTGGGGGCCTTATGGAGAGTACTGGTGGTGTAGTAGTTTAGATGCTTATGTTCTGGGTGTGGTTTCCCGAGTTCGAATCCTGGGAGAACTATATGCTTTCATTAATTTATTCAAGTGCATTGGGGTTTGTAATGGTGGATTAATGTTAAGAACGAGGTGTTCCTAAAATACACAGTTTGATGGACTACAAATGTCAAAAATATTCAAGGTATGGGCATGAGAGTGTGTGTGTGTGTGTGTGTGTGTGTGTATGTGTGCATATTCTTCTATACCAGGGTAAAGTATTGGGTAAGGCAGGTGTCATTATTTTTACCCCTTCTGTATCGGCGACGTCTGTTTAATTTTATTCTGGCTATATTTAGACGATTTTGTGCAACTTAACCCGTACAGCCCCAGCGACGCGCCTGACGCATCGGCGATGTATGTAACGCACAGCCCCAGAGACGCGCCTGGCGCGTCACCCTAATTGCGCCGACCGTAACCTCAGGTGTAGCCACTCAAGAGGGCTCAGATTTGTATGGGAACTGTGTACGTATCCCACGCAACCGTGCCGATGGTTGAAAACTCTCAATGTCCACGTGCGTGCGCGTGAGCTCGCAATAACCTGGTTTTTTGGGGTAATTGCCTTACATTTTTTACTCTTGTAAAATACGTTTTCGGGGGCTCTGTAGGACCATTCTTTAAGCTTTTTGAGCGGTTTTTCGTAGTTTTTCCTTCATTCCTAACCCATTCGCTATTGTTTCTGGAATAAAAAAAAAAAATTGAAAACCGGCCGGGTTCTGGTGAACAAACATTACAAAACTAGCCGGGGCTGGACGGGTTAAGAAGGATCTGTTGTTGGTTAAGTGAGATATTTCGAAGCCTGGTAATTGCTGTAGGCCCATTTTAAACTGAATAAAATCGTGTATACTATAGCAGCCAGAGTTAAGTCAAAATGACGGCACTGGCACTGAATGGGTTAAAGGACTGATTGTTTATGACGGCACTGGCACTGAATGGGTTAAAGGACTGATTGTTTATGACGGCACTGGCACTGAATGGGTTTAAAGGACTGATTGTTTATGACGGCACTGGCACTGAATGGGTTAAAGGACTGATTGTTTATGATGGCACTGGCACTGAATGGGTTAAAGGACTGATTGTTTATGACGGCACTGGCACTGAATGGGTTAAAGGACTGATTGTTTATGACGGCACTGGCACTGAATGGGTTAAAGGACTGATTGTTTATGACGGCACTGGCACTGAATGGGTTAAAGGACTGATTGTTTATGATGGCACTGGCACTGAATGGGTTAAAGGACTGATTGTTTATGACGGCACTGGCACTGAATGGGTTAAAGGACTGATTGTTTATGACGGCACTGGCACTGAATGGGTTAAAGGACTGATTGTTTATGACGGCACTGGCACTGAATGGGTTAAAGGACTGATTGTTTATGACGGCACTGGCACTGAATGGGTTAAAGGACTGATTGTTTATGACGGCACTGGCACTGAATGGGTTAAAGGACTGATTGTTTATGACGGCACTGGCACTGAATGGGTTCAAGGACTGATTGTTTATGACAGCACTGGCACTGAATGGGTTAAAGGACTGATTGTTTATGACGGCACTGGCACTGAATGGGTTAAAGGACTGATTGTTTATGACGGCACTGGCACTGAATGGGTTAAAGGACTGATTGTTTATGACGGCACTGGCACTGAATGGGTTAAATGACTGATTGTTTATGACGGCACTGGCACTGCATGGGTTAAAGGACTGATTGTTTATGACGGCACTGGCACTGAATGGGTTAAAGGACTGATTGTTTATTACGGCACTGACACTGAATGGGTTAAAGGCCTGATTGTTTATGACGGCACTGGCACTGAATGGGTTAAAGGACTGATTGTTTATGACGGCACTGGCACTGAATGGGTTAAATGACTGATTGTTTATGACGGCACTGGCACTGAATGGGTTAAATGACTGATTGTTTATGACGGCACTGGCACTGAATGGGTTAAAGGACTGATTGTTTATGACGGCACTGGCACTGAATGGGTTAAAGGACTGATTGTTTATGACGGCACTGGCACTGAATGGGTTAAATGACTGATTGTTTATGACGGCACTGGCACTGAATGGGTTAAAGGATTGATTGTTTATGACGGCCTGGCACTGAATGGGTTAAAGGACTGATTGTTTATGACGGCACTGGCACTGAATGGGTTAAAGGACTGATTGTTTATGACGGCACTGACAGTGAATGGGTTAAAGGACTGATTGTTTATGACGGCACTGGCACTGAATGGGTTAAAGGACTGATTGTTTATGACGGCACTGGCAGTGAATGGGTTAAAGGACTGATTGTTTATGACGGCACTGGCACTGAATGGGTTAAATGACTGATTGTTTATGACGGCACTGGCACTGAATGGGTTAAATGACTGATTGTTTATGACGGCACTGGCACTGAATGGGTTAAAGGACTGATTGTTTATGACGGCCTGGCACTGAATGGGTTAAAGGACTGATTGTTTATGACGGCACTGGCACTGAATGGGTTAAATGACTGATTGTTTATGACGGCACTGGCACTGAATGGGTTAAAGGACTGATTGTTTATGACGGCCTGGCACTGAATGGGTTAAAGGACTGATTGTTTATGACGGCCTGGCACTGAATGGGTTAAAGGACTGATTGTTTATGAAGAAAGCTGACTAATTATCTCCCATGGAGTGTTTAAGGGGGTGGTGCTTGGTGTTTGGTCTATATATTCATTAATGTATATATTTTTGAGTTTCCTCGCTAGACCTCCATCAAACTTAGAAAAACACTCCCTAGACCACCTTTCAAGATAAATTTGTTCATTTTTCGGTAGAAAAATGTTCCGGCCAACCGGCCGAAGGCCAGTTTCTTATAAAATTAGAGGCTCGCTTTCGCTCGCCAGCAAAAAATCGACACCTAAAGGGCACGAAAGGTCTTAATATTGATAATAAAAAAATGAGGCGAAAGGTCTCAAAATCGCCAAACTAACGGAACGAACTTCTAAAACCTCAAAACTAATATGCTAAACGTGAGGGAGAAGGGGGTCCAGAAAAAGCGAGTACTACCCCCTTAAAGTTAGCACAGTATACCATATTATTTCGTTCATAAAGGAAAAGTGTTTCATTGGGCACAGATAGCAATACCTGATAATTAGCTATGTCTTAAGGGGAGGTCTCCACTTGAGGGATTGTTTTCTTGACCCCTTTTTCCCTCATGTTTAGCCCCATTGCTTTTGATATTATAAAACGTTTGCCCCATTAGTTTAGATATTTTAAGAACTTTCACCCCATATTAAGACCTTTCGTGCAATTCAGGTGTCTATTTTATCCTGGCGAGCGATAGCGAGCCTGTAATTTAAGAGGAACCGGCCTTCGGCCGGGACATTTTTCTACCGAAAAATGTACAAATTTATCTTGAAAGGGACTCGAGGGGGTGTAATTTTAAGGTTGATGGAGGTCTAGGGAACAAAGTAAATACCTCCCCTTAAGCTGTTCTTCAGTACAGTTGACTCATTATATGTTCATTTATATTGTGATTAACGTTAAGCGATATTCTTCAGATATTTTAAAGACGTCTGAGGTGCAAGAGATAGCCAAACTGTTATAGCTCGAGTAACTACAATTGTCTTGATTACTAGATTAGTTTTGCTTCACTTGTAACAGTACTGTAGTTAATTCCATGTGCCTAATAACGTATTAACCCTTTCTTTACCGGCGACGTCTTTTTAATTTTAATCTAGCCAAATTGAGACGATTTTGTGTAGTTAAAGAGGGATCAGTGGTAGTAAAAAGGGTCAAGTGAGATAGTTCGAAATCTGTTCATCGTTGGAGGTTCTTTTTATACTGAATAAAATCGTGGAACAGTAGCCAGAATAGCCGGTACAGAAGGGGTTAACATTTCAGCTACCTAACCCTAATGTGTACGGGGTTGTCATAATATGCGGATGATGCCAGTAACCCCTTCCGTACCGCCGATGTTTTTTTTATTATGTTATACCTAAATGTACACGTGTTTGGGCAGTTTGAGAAGGATCTGTGGTTGTAAAAAGGGTTAAGGATGCCTTTTAGTTGCTGGAGGGCCTTTTAGTTTAAGAAGGATCTGTGGTTGTAAAAAGGGTTAAGGATGCCTTTTAGTTGCTGGAGGGCCTTTTAGTTTAAGAAGGATCTGTGGTTGTAAAAAGGGTTAAGGATGCCTTTTAGTTGCTGGAGGGCCTTTTAGTTTAAGAAGGATCTGTGGTTGTAAAAAGGGTTAAGGATGCCTTTTAGTTGCTGGAGGGCCTTTTAGTTTAAGAAGGATCTGTGGTTGTAAAAAGGGTTAAGGATGCCTTTTAGTTGCTGGAGGGCTTTTCGGTTTAAGAAGGATCTGTGGTTGTAAAAAGGGTTAAGGATGCCTTTTAGTTGCTGGAGGGCCTTTTAGTTTAAGAAGGATCTGTGGTTGTAAAAAGGGTTAAGGATGCCTTTTAGTTGCTGGAGGGCCTTTTAGTTTAAGAAGGATCTGTGGTTGTAAAAAGGGTTAAGGATGCCTTTTAGTTGCTGGAGGGCCTTTTAGTTTAAGAAGGATCTGTGGTTGTAAAAAAGGTTAAGGATGCCTTTTAGTTGCTGGAGGGCCTTTTAGTTTAAGAAGGATCTGTGGTTGTAAAAGGGTTAAGGATGCCTTTTAGTTGCTGGAGGGCCTTTTAGTTTAAGAAGGATCTGTGGTTGTAAAAAGGGTTAAGGATGCCTTTTAGTTGCTGGAGGGCCTTTTAGTTTAAGAAGGATCTGTGGTTGTAAAAAGGGTTAAGGATGCCTTTTAGTTGCTGGAGGGCCTTTTAGTTTAAGAAGGATCTGTGGTTGTAAAAAGGGTTAAGGATGCCTTTTAGTTGCTGGAGGGCCTTTTAGTTTAAGAAGGATCTGTGGTTGTAAAAAGGGTTAAGGATGCCTTTTAGTTGCTGGAGGGCCTTTTAGTTTAAGAAGGATCTGTGGTTGTAAAAAGGGTTAAGGATGCCTTTTAGTTGCTGGAGGGCCTTTTAGTTTAAGAAGGATCTGTGGTTGTAAAAAGGGTTAAGGATGCCTTTTAGTTGCTGGAGGGCCTTTTTTAGCTGAATAATATCGTCTAACAGGAGCCAAAATAAAGTTTAAAATACGTCACCGGTACAGAAGGATTTAACCCCTTCAATACGATGGTGTTAGTTTTGCTATCGTCTGACAAACCCACATACAGTATAGCCCTTAATATTTTATGTTAGTTTTGCTATCGTCTGACAAACCCACATACAGTATAGCCCTTAATATTTTAATAACGATGGTGTTAGTTTTGCTATCGTCTGACAAACCCACATACAGTATAGCCCTTAATATTTTAAGGGCAGATAGACCGTTTTTCTGGACCTTCTTTTCCCTCAGGTATAGCCCCACTAATTTTGAGATTTTAAGACGTTCGGCCCATTAGTTTAGCGATATTGAAACCTTTTGCTCCATTTCGTTGTCAATTTGAAGACCTATCGTGCCATTTAGGTGTCGATTTTTTTCCTGGCGAGCGATAGCGAGCCTGTAATTATAAGAGGAATCGGCCTTTGGCCGGAACATTTTTCTAGCGAAAAATGTACACATTTATCTTAAGGGGGTGTCTAAGGATTGTTTTTATAAGTTTGAGGGAGATCTAGCGAGGAAACTAAAAAATAAATCTAATCAATGAATTAATAAGACCAAGAAACAGCCACTAGCCCTTTAAGTTGGCGCTGCTGCATTCCCATATCCCGATTAACCCTTCACACCCGGAAGGGCTCTTAAACACCCATAAAAAACACACCCGAGCTACCTGGAAGGGCTCTTAAACACCCATGAGCTCAAAGCCTGTAAGCTTGGTGTGCGAGGCGTATGTCCGACGCATGTAAACAACAGCCGGCTGGACCGACGCCCCGCATCTCCGGCCACAAGAAGGAGTGCGTCGCTTGTTCGTGTGTGCCTGTATGTTATTGTTAAGTATCGAAAAGTAGTGTAAAGTGGCTGTTTTTGCCATAAAGTTATCTCCAATGAAATCATCATCACAACTGAACCAGTTGACTTAGAGAGCTCTACTTAACGCCATTCTACAGGTACGAAACACATCTATGCTTGGGGATGCGCGGGAATGCGGAAGCAAGCCAAATAACAAAGATACGGTAGCCTAGGCGTAGAAGTTTTTCGGCCAAAACCCCCGGGCCTCGGGGAATATATATATAATACATAGCCGGGGCTGGAGGGTTAATCAGCTTGTACCAAAATATTGTCTGGATTTTGTGTTTGATAGTTATGAAAGCTTGTCATTTATATTAATAGTATGACATAATAGTTACATGTATTTCACTAATTATATTATCGATAAATCAGCTGCTAAAGCCGGTATCATACGAGAGCTTTTATAGTCAACATTTGATGATCAACATTTTTAAAATAATGTACACAGGTATCGGAAACTAGACTGGTGATATATGAATTTAGGTTACCGATTTATATTAAATGTTGACTTCATAAACTGCCAGGCCAGTGTTGAGGATAAATGTTGAGGGAAAAGGCGCTCGTGTGATACCGGCTTAAGGCATTTAATTGTTCTCCAGATGAAAACCAACCTACTATAGACGATATCCTGGTGCTCGGGAATACCACTAGTGACTGAAGGGGCACACATTATCCACACTTAAGGGGAAACGGATTTTTGTTTTGTATTAATTTATTTATTCCTTTATATCTTAGTTTTCTGGCTAGACCTCCTTCAAGCTTAGAAAAACACCCCCTAGACCCACCCCCCTTCAAGATAAATTTGTAAATTTTTCGTTAGAAAACTTTCCCGGCCGAAGGCCGGTTTCTCTTAACATTTCAGGCTCGCTATCGCTCGCCAGGAAATAATCGACACCTAAATGGCATGAAAGGTCTTAAAATTGACAACGAAATGGGGCGAAACGTGTTAAAATCGACAAACTAATGGGCCGAACGTCTTATAATCTCAAAACAAATGGGGCTTAACATTAGGAAGAAGAGGGTCCAGAAAAACGGTCTGTCTCCCCTTAACCCGTTGTCAACCACAAATCCTTCCGAGACTGACTAAAAATGTGCTAATGATAGCCAAAATATATTGATGCAAGAGAGTGAGTGACATTACCATACTGAAGGGTTAACTCTTCTGGCCCAGATACTGCTTAAGGGGAGATTGGTATTTATTTGTTCATATATATATATATATATATATATATACAGTATATATATATATATATATATATATATATATATTATATATATATATATTAGTCCATGAGCCAAGACCCGAATTTTGGGATATCGGTACCACCCGGGGTGACTAATTCTCTTAGGTGTTTTTAGCTTGCTACATGTCTCTAGTTTATGTTTTGATATGATAGCCCTTGCACATTGGTAGCTTAATGGTCGTTATCACTTCTTGAATAGACATACCCTACCGAAAATTCCGAAATTTTTTAAAATGTCAAATTTGGGGACAGGAATGCCTAAATGTCAACAAAATGCATATAGTAATTGTCACATTTAATACAAGTCCTGTAAATACACACTAAGCATGCCATGGGCTTGTACATACTATTATGGCAAATTACTACTCCTAAATATCATCTACGTCAGACTCGGAAGCTGACTGTTGTGCCACCGGCTCTTCTTCAATAGCCTTGTTCTGACATGTCTGTAACCTGCACATGTCCGTGCATTTTAGACCATTGCTGAGGCAAGTACACTTAGGGAGTTCGCATGACCGCACACACTTGCAAGACAGTAGCTGCATAACAGCATCTGGTGCTGGTGAGCCTCGCATCCAGTTGACGGCAAGCTTACCGTCCTCATCTGTCATCCAACCGCAGTCTGTTGGGTTCGCAACAAATGGCTGGCTCTGAAGACTTCTCCTCCAGATCGCAGCCTGGTAGTTTGCACGCAGTGCATGCATGAAGAGGCAGTCCTCACAAGGAGGGAGTTGACTTGACTCTACCTCTCCACGTCTTGCACAGAACAGCTCATACCGAAGCTTGTTTACCTTAGTTGTGTGGGTAGATGGTAGGTACATGTGGCAGGTGATTTCCTGTAGCTTCTCAAAGAGTTCAGGAGACACTTCCCATGAGCGTCCAAGTTCGTGAAAAGCATGCTGGTATGTCTTGTCCATCTTCACCTGCTTGAGTGTCGTCATCTTCCCTCGGCCAGCGAATGCACTGACGGTATCACAGCCTGTAAAGGCATGCATACCAATCAATGAATCACACACGCTGCCTCCCAGTGTCCGGTTCTTCGTCCCGCACTTCTGGAACAGATGGGATGGGATCTTGTGGCACATGCCAAGACACAATAACCATGACGTCTGTATCTTCTGCAGTGATGATGACAGACTTGTTCCCAGATTCTGCTGCATGAAGTGCATGGAGAAGAAGGCGTGTGTCTGCTTCTTCTTGAGTTGACTTAAGCTCAGGAGCCTCTTCCCACTGCTCTTTGGTGATCTTGAAGCAGCGCTGCTCACATGTGACATACAGCTCCTTGTCCTTGAGCTTCTCCCTGTGCTGTGGTGCCTTCCATTCTTCTACCAAGAACTTGATAAGACTTGCCTTGTTGGAGGAACTACCGAGTAACTTTCTCCACTGCTGGATGTTGTGCCCAGGTTGAATGTTCTTGAAATGAATTCCTGTGCCTGCACTTCTTTTGGCTCGTTCTGCATCCTTGATGGATGTTTCCTTGTAGATATCAAACACAACATCAATGCGCCTGCTCTTAGCACCTTCATGAACAGCGTGACTCAGTGCTGTACCTGCAAGCTGTGAAAAAGTGTTGTCGTTTCCCTTCAGTTTGTGGACCAGGCTCATCCCATCAATTATGGTAGCAGAGGGCTCGGGTATCACTTCTGCAGGAGAAACATTCCTCTCTAACTCCTTTGCGAGGGCAGCCTTGTTGGTCTTGCGGAGAGACCCATCACCGCTGGCAAGTGCCCAAGGCAAAGGCCCCAGGGGATGAGCCAAGACATCACTCATTTTGAGCTTTCTGTTCTCGGCAACAAGGATCATCTGGCCAAATAGGTTCCTGTCAGCCTTTAAGATAACCTCCTTGGCATGGTCTTGTGAGCGTGGCTTCATTCTGATGTTAGTGAACGTTCTCAGTTTCGTCTTCGTCATCGTGTCATGAAACTGTATAGTTGGCGTATCGATCTCCAGGCGCTCTTCCTTGAAGGCTTGATATGCATCCTCTCCTATTCTGTAGGCCCCTAGAAGGTCTTTGACAACTTCTGGTGGTGCCATAGTCGCAGTTGACAAACTGACAAGATCTTCTTGCTCTGCGTTGAAGGGGTTCAACCAGCTGGTCTCCATCAGTTGAACTAAAGATTGGACATCGGCCTCATCTCTTCTAATCCTGGGCATCTGTAGGTCTGGGTGGCTGAAGTCAGTATACTTTTGGCCTACTACCATAGTCCTGAGCTGCCTTAAGTACCTGCTGCGATACTCCGATGTCAGGTAGTACCTGGCGACAGCTCCGCCTTTCAGGCTGAAGCCTTTTGTGCCCCCTGGTGTCTGGGTGTCTTTGTTGATCGTCTCTTCGATTGTCTGGTCCACAGGGATCCGTCCAAAGGGATTCTTGCTACCGATCTGGACCGAAAAGCCACCTTGCATGAAGTGTTCATGGACCTCTGGGTGTTCAATGGGCAGTCGAGACATCAAGGCATAGTAGTAGGTTAGGAACCGGGCATAGTTCACTTTGTCATAGGCAAAACACCACGGTATCATCTGTCGGATTGCTCCTAGGTGGAGCATCCAGTTGCCTTCTCTGGAGGCTCGAATTAAGTCCAGCATGATCTCAACCATGTCCAGGTATGACATCCAGAATGCTGAGAGGTTGTGTTCATCTCTGAGGGTCTCAAGATAAACTTGGAAAAGCTTCATGATATGTGTGCATGATTCACTCTCCATCAGCTCTTGAAAGAGTCCCTGAGACACATTGCTGTGAAAGCTGTTGATGTCCTTCAGTGTTTCATCTAGATGGTGTATGTCCCTTGAATGGTTTTCTTCTAGCCATGAAAGGAAGCCTTTCCATGCAAGCCTCATCAGTGCTTCATACACGAGCTTGTGTAGTCTCACTGCTCTGTTGTACCTCTTGCCGTTCATCACTCCTGACACTGATCCTTCTGCGATGATACCTGATTCCACACACAGATCTCTAAGACCTGCATCTTGAAACCTCTTTCCTATGGTGGAGATGAGATTACAGATTGTGTGGAAGACGCCCATCCTGATGATAATGTTCTTGAACTTCTCTTGTTTCCAGATAACTTCGGCAGCTTTGGCATAGAGTGCTTGATCAAACACGCACACAATCTTGTTAAGCTGTAAGGACTGCATGATAGCATGCGTTTGTTCCAAGATTTCATTAACGGTGGACATTTCTGTTGCGGGAGCATTGATAGTGGGCAGGTAGCTTACAGTGTCCTGAACCACTGCAATGTCTCTGCGCATTTTGATGTTGAACCCAGTCCAACTGCTGATGGACTGGTCCTCATGGTCTGACATTCGAGTAAGAAGCCAGATATGGTTCTTTGTCTTTGAATCCTGGACTTCCTTGGTAGTGTCGACATACGCAGTCTCAATCCTAGGTGGCCCTGCCCGCCGCCCAACATTGTATATTGGCAGCATTGATGATGTCTGAGTGATGCTTCTTATCTTGGACTTGGTAATCTCTGGTAGGACTTTCTCTGGCACAGAGCCTGCAACCTTGGACTGGACAGCAATGCCATTGACTCTATGAGAAGTACCTGCTCCACTTAGGGTCTCTTCAAGTCGGTCAATGTTATCCCAGGCCAGGGTTGTGAACACACCAGGGTAGATGTTTGCTGGCAGTGGAATGTCATCCTTTGAGCATTCCAGCTTCTGGATACAAAGGGCTGTATCGATCTCCTCAAACATTGAGTAAGACACACAGTGACCAAGACGATTCAGAGTTCGGATCAGTTCTGTGTTTCCTGTCAAAGACTTTACAGCATTGGTCAGCAGTACGTGCTTGGGTGGTTTTGTCTTGCCACTGGTAACAGCAAAGACCAAGTCACTGCCAAAGGAAGTGGCAAGACGTTGAGCTCTTTCAGAGGGAGTTTCACACTCACACTCTCCTGTCAGCAGGGTGTGCAGGAATTGAGTGACTGCTGCAGGAATGACATTCTGATCTGTATCGGGAGGCCATGGCTGACTCACATCTTGTTTATTGATCTCATTCCTCAGCTGCATTCCTGCTTTGGTTAAGACATCTTCAGAGTTAGCTGCTCTTGCTTCTTGCAGGTCTTTTGCCATTTTGTGTGCTTGCCGGGCAAGGTCGTCCATTGAGAGGCTGCGTGGATAGATTAGAAGCTTTCCTTTCTCATCTGGGACAAAGCGTAGTGATTCTCCAAACTCGGTTTCAATCTTTCGGCGAACATGTTTCTTTGTCGCTGGTTTCAGTTGGATAATACCACGGGACATCATGGATCTCTCAAGCCTAGATGTGAGGTTTGTCATAGGCAGTACCTCTGGGTTGGGGAATAATTTGGTCCTTATATACAAGCAGAGTTCCTCGAGGGCTTCTGTCTCAACCTCTTCGTAGCGTGCTTCCTCGCTTTCTTCCTGATTTTCACCTGCACCCGACCTGGCGGCCGCTGGGAAATCATCTTTTGTGAAGAGTTTGTAGCACGACTTGTGGTAGTGACCCTCTGCAGCAACAAGGTCTCTGCTAACTAAACCAAGGATTCTCTGGTTGAGTTTCCTTATTGCTGCTCTGCGAATCTTCTCATCTGCTCGTAGCTCAACACACTGTATGAGTGGCTCCCTTGTCTTTGTTGTTTTTATGTACTTGCTTGACTTCTCGCAGAAGATACATACTTTGGCATACACCCTGCTAGTACTAGGGGCATCCCTTGATGCCCTCCTCCTGGGGTCGACGCTTGCTGATTCTATCTTGACACCCTTGGCAAGGATAGAATCCAGTGACTTCTTCATTGTAAAGAGACTACGACATTTACGGTGATAATGTATGTGTGGTATTCCTCCTTCTTCAAGGCCCTTGGCTGCTTCCAGGACTGGATCATGCTGCCTGATTTCTGCAGCCCTGAGCAATGTGTTCCAGGAGTCCAAATCCTGTGGTGACACCAGAGCATCGCTGTCATCATCAGAGCAGTGGATGATACAGTCGATCCGTGCTCTCTTCCTCGCAGATGGTTCCATCCTGCCGTCAAACAGTCGACACACACCTGCAAAAAATATCACCATTAAACCATGAACAAACAAACACATTACATGGAAACCACTCTACATATGTTTGCTCCTTCCAATAATAAATTATCCCCAAAATATAACAAAAAATCCCCAAATATGAAATAAACCCCTAAATATGGAGAAACTTGAAATACACATCGGAATAATTCTTGTAGAGAATCAAATAAGCTACAAGAGCTGTTAGAATATATTTTTCAATGTTCCCCATATTTAAGGATTTATTCTAGATTTAGAGGAAAATACCCAAAATATAGAGTATATTCCGAAATATGAGGAAATTTGAAAAATACCTAGGAACAACTCTGGTAGAGAATATAATTCTACATAGGTGTTCAAAGTTTCGCGATGATTGTGTGATGGATTTTAAAGAAAATGAGGAAAACGCCGAACGTCACGCTAAAAATCTTTATTTTTGGGTAGCGCCCCTATTGCATCAAAAAAATTAGACTAAGCTACCAGTGCGAGAAGGCTATCATATCTTAATGTACTTACAGTCACTATAAACATTTTAGTACCATTCGTGTTTAGTCACCCCAGGTGGTACCGATATCTGGCCTGGCTCATGGACTATATATATATATGTGTGTGTGTGTGTGTGTGTGTGTGTGTGTGTGTGTGTGTGTGTATGTATGTGTGTGTGTGTGTGTATCTCTGTATGTGTGTGTATCTGTATGTGTGTGTGTATGTGTGTATCTCAGTATGTGTGTGTGTGTGTGTATGTATCTCTGTGGGTGTGTGTGTGTGTATCTGAAGAGGTAAACCAAGAAATGGAGGAAATAGACTGGGAAGATTTAATGGACAACCGGACACCATCAGAATGCCTATAGTCCAACAGATCTTAACAGGCGGTCCTACCCGCGGTTACTCCCTTTACATTGGTGCCATATGTATAATTATTTACAACAAAAATATATTATTTTCGGTATTAAGTACCTTAAGTCGGTTTGAAATGCTCAGGCAATTTCTACATGTACAAAAAAGCTTTGTTTTTATAATTAATTCGCTTGTTATTAGTAAATACAACGGACATTGTACAAAACTTGGCAACGTAGCTACTGCGACGTTGTCAGGATTCTGGGCAAAAAACTCCCTCACAGATTATCCCTTTAACCCTTTCACGCTCATATGACGCAGAGGTTGCCAGCTTAGCAATAAGAAATAGAGTTCTCTCACTCTTATAATTACCTCTCCAAAATTAGTTTTCTGCCCACAGCTAACTCAAAGACAACTGCAGAGGTTGAAGTAACTAAACTAAAGGTTTCTAAATACCCCTGATGGTAACAAAGGCTTTAAAGTACCGTACGGTATCCCTAATAGGCTCAAAATCGCGTCATATGTCGGAGAGGGTTAAACTATAAAAAAACATGACGTGATGGCGCGCTGCCAGGCGCACGAAATTAGTACTGTCACGTCTAAACTAAATCAGTTCATTCCTGACTTTGCCACCATCCACAATGGAAGCCTCTCCAAATCGCCCCACACACTTGCATAGTCAGGTAAAAGAGATGGCCTATAACGTTGACCAATACTTCCAGAAAGAGAAGGAGCTTGGATGCCCTTTTATTGCCGTAACAAAAGCTACTTCCCGGACAGCTGCAGCCACAAAACTGGGTGAAAGAACAATTTCAAGAATAACGAAAGAAGCTAGAATTAATGAAGAAAACAATAAATCGCCCAAATTTATGTCACCCAAGAAACGACAACGCACAACACCCATTACAGATTTTTTGATGGATTCAATGAAGGTGTTCTAAGAAGAACAGTGCTCAATTTCTACGAAAGAAAAGAGATTCCCACACTGGAAAAAATCCATGAAGAAATTAAAGAGAACCTTTCTTACCCCGGCAGCCGAGAAACGTTAAGACAGGTTCTCAAGAAAATTGGGTTCCAGTATGCAAAGGTTGACGGAAGAAGATTTCTGATGGAACGTAGTGATGTTGTATATGCCCGCTGCAGGTTTTTGGGAGAAATGAGGAAACATGTATCTTCAAACAAAAACATTGTCTACCTAGACGAGACTTGGATTAACCAGAATTACACAATTCCTAAATGTTGGGTTGACAACACTTCGGATAAGGCTGTGGGAGTGAAGGTGCCAACAGGGAAAGGAAGCCGATTGATTGTACTCCATGCTGGAACAAAACGGATTTATTCCCAATGCTTCACTTATCTTCAGGGCAAAAAATGATGGAGACTATCATAATCAAATGAATGCTGTGACTTTTGAAAAATGGTTTGAGCATCAACTTCTCCCAAACATTCATCCATCTTCAATAATTGTGATGGACAATGCATCATATCACTCTAGAAACTCGCCGAAACTTTTACCTCTTAGGTGGTGTGGAAACAAAGTCAAAATATAAAATGGTAATATATATATGGTATATATATATATATATATAAATATATATATATATATATATATATATATATATATATATATATATATATATATATATATATATATATAAGAGAGAGAGAGAGCTATATAAATAGTATAAATAGTAATATAATTTATTATAACAATAATAATTATCTATGCATTCATGTGGGCTACACAGTAATACGGTGATAAGTGCGTTCCCATTCTCACTCATACACAGGGCAAGGTCAATGTACGATCGCGCTAATAAGTCATGTCCCAGCTGGCATTACGTTTGGCTTGCTCTGTGCTGTATTAATGTCTGTCAGATGTTGAATAGGGTGGGTAAGTGTAGGAACATGTTTGTATATTTTACTCGATATGAAGATATGAAGCTTAGATATTGCTGATACTAATTATTGATCAAAACATATATGGTGCCGAGACATCTCTTATTAGCGCGACTGTACCTTGAACAGGGGGAGGTGGAGGGAGGGAGAAAGATATAGCGAGAGTAATTTGGAAAGGTTATCGTACGGAAAGGGTCAAAAGGACAACCGGCACCAGTGTAAGGGTAGGTGACCGCGCCCATAACCGCCTGTTTAGGTCTGTAGGACTATAGTCCTATTAACGGAAACCATGACCCAAATCTGTAGCCACCACATACCAGCAAGACAAACAAGAACGGGAAAGAAGGAAGCTGTACAGAAAAAGAAAATTACTAACACAGAGACGCACACAACAAAATCTACAGGAAAGACAAAAGGTCAAAATAGATAGAGACATTGTGGAAATTGAACAACGACTAAGAATCTCCTATGAGTTACAACAAATAGAAGAGGAGAGCAAAGCTATTGCAAGTATAAAGGAAAACTCCAAGTACTTCTTTTCATACGCTAAACATAAGACTAAAACCACATCAAACATTGGCCCACTAAGTAAAGATGATGGGTCATTCACAGGGGACAAAAAGGAAATGAGTGAACTATTACGTCTACAGTATGAAACAGCCTTCAGTAAGCCTGACGAAACAAAAGCAATCAGAGACCAAAATGAATTTTTCATAAATAATCCCCCCACGGAAACCCCCAGATTCTGGATATTAATTTCGGACCAAAAGACATAGCAGAAGCCATCGCCAACATGCCATCCCACTCGGCACCAGCCCCGGACTCTTGGAGTTCGATCCTAATAAAGAAATGTAAGGAAAACCTCTCAAAACTCCTGGCTATAATGTGGAGGAGTCTAGACACAGGAGAAATGCCGGATAGTTTGAAAAACGCAATAATTGCCCCTTTGCATAAAGGAGGGAGTAAGGCACTACCAAAAAAACTTTCGCCCAGTAGCTCTGACTTTCCACATCATTAACATTTTCGAGCGAGTCCTGCGAGGCATAATCTCAACATTTATGGAAAAAAATTAACTACACAACACTGGTCAACATGGGTTCAGAGCAGGAACATCATGTCTCTCGCAACTATTGGAACATTACGACAGAATTCTTAAATCCCTAGAAGAAAAGAAAAACGTGGACGTCATATACACCGATTTTGCTAAGGCATTTGATAAATGTGATCACGGTATTATTGCACACAAACTTAAAGCAAAAGGGATAACAGGTAAAATCGGAAGGTGGATATACAACTTCCTCGTGAACCGAAAACAATCAGTAGCAGTAAGCCAAGTAACATCTGAGCCTTCAGATGTCAAAAGCTCAGTACCCAAGGAACAGTACTAGCGCCCCTTCTTTTCCTCATTCTAATTAGTGACATAGATGCCAACACAAGACACAGTACAGTATCCTCCTTTGCGGATGACACGAAACCGAGTATGATAGTAAAGACACAGGAAGACACGGGCTGGCTGCAAGAGGACATAAATAAGGTGTTCCAGTGGACCAGGGAAAATAACATGCAGTTTAATGAAGACAAATTCCAATTAATACGATACGGAGATGAGGATTTTGTTAAAGAGAACACAAGTTACATAACAGAATCCAATCACATAATTGAACGTAAAGACAATGTGAAAGACCTTGGGGTGATAATGTCTGAAAATATGGGATTCAAAGAACATAACCAGGTCAAAGTTGCAGCTGCGAAACAGCTAACAGGTTGGATTCTACGTACATTTAAAACTCGCGGTGAATTGCCTATGATAACACTTCAAATCCCTGGTGCTACCGCGGCTAGAATACTGTAACGTATTAACATCCCCATACAAAGCAGGTGAAATTAATGACTTAGAAAGGGTACAAAGGAACTTCACCTCGCATATAAACTTGGTAAAACAATTACACTATTGGGAGCGTTTAAAATCACTAAAGCTGTATTCGTTGGAACGTAGAAGGGAACGATACTTGATAATATATACGTGGAAAATCGCAGAGGGTTTTGTACCAAATCTGCATACCCCAATAGCAATGAAGTTCAGTGATAGGAGAGGCTGGGAATGCGATATCCACAAAATGAAAAATCGGGGTGCTATGGGCTCTCTGTGAGAGGGCTGGTTATCACATAGAGGAGCACGTCTCTTCAACAAACTTCCGCGGCGAGTAAGAGACATGAGAGGTGTCTCGTTAGACAGCTTCAAGAGAGCTCTCGATATTGAACTACAAAAAGTGCCAGACGAGCCCATCTTCGCAAGGGAGTGCTCCGCCTCTTCGAATAGTCTGCTGCACCAATTCTCAAACAACAACGAAGGGCGGTGCACTCCTCGGTGCCACTAGCAAGAGTGGCGAACTCCACATAGGTGAACATAGGTAGGTAGGTGTGTGTGTGAGTGTGTATCTCTGTATGTGTGTGTATCTCTGTATGTGTGTGTGTGTGTGTGTGTATCTATGTATGTGTGTGTGTGTGTGTATCTCTGTATGTGTGTGTGTGTGTGTATCCAGGCCTTGGTTACTTTTGTTTCCCTGACATGGTCACAATTAGGCTCCCCATTCCCCCTTTAGTCATTCTATTCTGGCTATATATCAGCTTTGGAAGGACTTTCAACTAGTTTCAAGTAACCTTGACTCTCCCACTTATAGATCCCTCCTAATCTAAATATAATCGTCTGCAAATACACAGGATAAAGGGAAATGTCACGTTATCTTACTGTGAATATGTCAAGCAAAGTGATACCTTATTACTATACATTTATGTGTTTTATGTGTTTTTTGGGCAGTGTCATAAGTAAAGATGGGAGTATGGAGGATGTAGTGAGGGGGAGGATGCAACAGGGGAAAAGGGTTGTAAGAACGCTTAGAGCAATCACTAGGAATAGTGTGGTGGGCATGAGCGTAAAAAAGTAATTGCATGATAGTGTGGTCATCCCGACATTGACATACAGGAGTGAAGCATGGACGTTGTTGGAGAGACACAAACCAAGAGTGATAGGGATGGAAATTAGTTACTTGACAAGTGTGTGTGGAGTTACATGGAGAGATAGATAGACGAATCAGGAAGTACGAGAGCGATGTGGTGTGGATGTAGATGTGTTGGAAAGCGAGAAAAGGAAAACCTTGAGATGGTTTGGTCATGTAGAATGCATGGGGAGCGAGAGAATGACTAAGAGAGTGCACGAGAGTGAGGTGGAAGAACAGAGAGGAAGAGGCAGACTGAGAGTGGGGTGGAAGGATGGAGTTAAGAGGTATATGAGTGAAAGTGTTGGGTGGGAGGTGAGGCACTGGCTGACAGAGGATATAGGTGCATGGAGGTGATTCATTTGTGGCTATACCTTTGGGGATCATGACGTCTGGTAATAAATTTTAAAAATATATAATTTCTTATTCCAAGACGTGTTTTGCGTATCTTATAAAGTATTGCATGCATTGCCTTCGACTTGAGAAGGGAACAACTAATTTATTGTATAGGACCACTGACTGAATATAATACATTATTCACATACAAACTTTTCAGTAATAGAATATTTACAGTATATTTGCATAACAAATATATTTATGAAACTAAAGCACATCTCACTAAATTGGCAATATTTTTGACGTCATGACTGGATACATTATGATGGTACGGTACGATATTAATATTCATACCAATAATATAATAGCATGAATTAATTATAACCAAAGCTCTTGCAACATAATCCATTTGATTTTGAACAAATAAACCCCATTGGCAAAGTAGTATTTCTGTGTGTGTGTGTGTTTTGTCATTAGTCAAATGTATTTATATATTGGTATGTAACGTCATCAATGCAGCTGTACATGTATAATGCATGTACACATATTGTACACACATAGAAGCTTTCATACACATATATGTACAGAAAGAATGTTTCATTCCGTTTATGATAGTTATAATATTTACTAGGTGATGGTTTAAACTGTGAATATATGAATGAAATGTAGGAATTACCGCCTAGATAGTGTGCTAATTCACAGGGTTTCTACATCCCACACGTTGATAGGGTAACCTGTATCATCTCCGGTATAATTACAGTATATCAGGTTCACCTTTCTACTACCCACTTAACCCACTGAGCCCCAGCGACACAGCGTTTGCGTCAGCAATGTATGTAACGCTAAACCCCAGCGACGCAACAGTTGCATCAGTGTTACTCCGGTCCCAATTACTTCGGTCCTATGGCACCTAGAGGGCTCAGATTTGTATGGGAGCTGTGTAAGTATCCCACGCAACCATAAAAATTGTTGAAAACTCTCAAAGTCCAACTGCGTGCGCGTGAGCGTGCAAAAACCGGAATTTTGGGTGTTATTGCCTTCAATTTTTTACTCTTGTAAAATCTGTTTTCGGGGGCTCCGTAGGACCAATTTTTGACCTTTTTGATCGTTTTTTGTGGTTTTTCCCTCATTCCTAACCCATTCGCTATTGTTTCTGGAAAAAACACTTTTTTCAAAACCGGCTGGTCCCTGGTGGTACATTTATTAATAACTAGCTGGGGCTCAGTGGGTTAAAGTACACTACCTTATTTGTACGCGCTTCTACAATTAGTACGCGGTATAGATATATGAAAAATACTCGCAGCTCCCCTCGCAAGCACACTCACACACTAATTAATAGAATAAATTATGATAGTTAGATTAATGATATTGGTGTCAAAATGTACCCTAACTCTCACTGTTTCATAGTTAATACTTGCAGCCTCCCCCCCCCCCCACACACACACACAATAATAATAATAATTATATAAATAATTCAATAAATTAAAGTACAAAAGTAGCCTAACTCTTACATTATGATAGTGTTATTTGTGTATATATTATTTGGTACTACTCTGGCTGCCACAAACCGTAAACGTCTACCCTGATATGTTAACCCTTTGAGTTCAGTTTAGGTAGGACCTGTGTCAGTCACAGGATTGAGATAGATTTTGTGTTCACTTTAATTCATGACCCTTTTCAAGATACGATGACGTATTTTTCCCGTTTCCTGGTTCTTCTTAAACTATTTTATTCAGATTATGAAGGGTATGTGGAAGTCAGAGGGTTAATCGAGATCATCTTTACCTTTATACTTCCCGCAGATCCTTCCAAAACTGTATTAAGTCATCTAACGATAGCCAGAATAGGCTATTCTGTCAACATGCATCCTAACCTTCAAAGTGCGCCATAACTGTATTCGTGGCGCAATGCATAAGTGTGTTGATTTTCGGTGTGAGCGTCCTGGGTTCGAATCCCCGGACTGCCACATGTGTTTGTTAATTTCATTAATCGAGTTTAGAAGTAAAGTTGGTTGGTGGAGAGAACATAATAGCTAAGTAAAATTGTCTAATGATAGCTAGAATGAAATATATAATGCCATTATAGTGTAAGGGTTGATATTGGCTTCTCAGTTTGTTACTAAACTCTTTCCCTGCAGAGGTTTTGGCCCTAATTGACTTTCATTCCCTGCACACTTTCATTCATAAACAAGAGCCAGAACGTAATACAATGATATATCTGTAAGATTAAAGTATTAGAGCTTTTCAATGACACCTGAATCATCTCTGTACGACATCTGGGGATCTTGTAAAGGTCAGCCAAAATCACTACAAATTTGCAGTTTTGAGCTGTTTTTGCTATGTGTAATGCTGCATTGATGTGGCAGGCATCTCTGTTGCGTCAGTACATGCCCAGCCATGGGGGGCAACTGACGAAGGGGTCCCGCGCTGCCTGCACTCGCTTGCCTCACTCCCAGGACACATAATAAGCGAATTTTGTTGCCGCAGCAAAGGAGTTAATAAAGGTTCCTGAATTTGAATACTGATTTTCGCCGAAATGCAGTACCGGTAGTATTTATAGTCTCATAAACATTCAGAGATATTGTTTTTGTAATCCCAACATACTATACCCTGTTACAAATAGGTAGACCAGGAATCGTGAACCCTAACCTCTGTAACTAAAAAAGGGCTAAATCTTTCCAAATGGTCGAAGTATTAGCTAGATTACTGTAGTAGTTTGTGAGTTATAGAGGTTAATTTTCAAGAGTTTTGGTCTACTTATTTGGAGCAGGGTAAAGTTTTACTTGCATGATATCACAGTGGGTAGGAATTAAAGTTTATTATTAGTATTATTAGTAGTAGTAGTATTTAAAAGAATGGAGGAAGGAAAGCAAATTTAATAAAAACAAAATCCCTGCACCTAATGACCTTCTACTTTCGTGAAAAGTCTGTAACAATGGATTTAAACTGCTGTGGGTTGAAGATTGGTGTACATTTAGTCCGAGGAAGTGAGTTCGGGGAAGAAATTAGTTTTTAAATGCTGAAGTTCTGCATTGTGGAGGATAAATTGTTAAATCCTGAGCGTTACCAGCTGGCCTAATGCCTCAGGGAAAGATACGAAGAGATGGCGCAGTTGAGGCAAGTTCATTTGAACATTTACCATAACAGTATATATATACAATATCGCAAGGGATGCAACATATCTTTGTATGTATAAGGGAGGATATTAATTTGTGATTAAAGGTTTATTGATAATTTGTATTGCTCTATTTTGAATCTTATACAATTCCCTTAATGCCACCTCTCCACATCTACTCCATAGAGGCGATCAATATTCCATTCGAGAACGCAAATTACTTACTGTATATATTACGGTTAACTTCTCGTTTATGGAGAGAGAGAGAGAGAGTCATAATAATGTGCATCTTATTATATGCTGTGTCAAAACAATCAATCACTCAGGCTTGTTAACCCCTTTGTACCGGCGACGTCTTTTTAATTATATTCTAGCTATATATAAATGATTGTGTGTAGTTTAAGAAGGATCTGTGGTAGTAAAAAGGGTTAAGTGAGATAGATTCAAGCCTGTTAATTGCTGGAGGTGCTTTTATAAACTGAATAATATCATCTAATAGTAGCCAGAATAAAGTTAAAGGACACCACTGGTACTGAAAGGGTTAACCTTTCTAGATACTATTATACTATTACACATTTCTTTTGTTTTCTAGCTATTATTAGACGATTTTATTCAGGTTAGGAAGGGCATATGGAAGACGGAGGGTTAAGTGAGATAGTCTTTACCCTTTTAATACCAACATATCCTTCCTAAGTTGCATAAAATCTTCTAATGATAGCCAAAATAAACCGTAAAAAATGCGAAATAAGCTCCAAAGGGTTAAGGGGGTAGTGCTCGTTTTTTGGGTCTAATTATGTATAGCCTATATTCCTTTATCTTTTGGTTTCCTCGCTAGATCTCCATCAAGCTTAACAAAACACCCCCTAGACCCCTTATCAAGATAAATCTGTACATTGAAGGCCGTGCCATTTTAAAATTACAAGCTCGCTATAGCTCGCCAGGAAAAAATCGACACCTATAGGGCACGAAAGGTCTTAATATTGACAAAGTAATGGGGTGAAAGGTCTGAAAATCGCCAAACTAACGGAACAAACGACTTACTATCTCAAAACAAATATGCTAAACATGAGGGAGAAGGGGGTCCAGAAAAGAAAGTACTACCCCCTTAAAATAAGTTGACAAAAGTTACTCATGTGTATTGAAACTAACCTGGCTTTCTAAACTGCTCGTGTGACATAGCCTTTACCTAATATTGTCTATGTTAACCCGGGAACTGCGGGAAGACTCTTAAGAGTTCCCCCGGCGGACTGCGGGAAGACTCTTAAGAGTCAGGGAAAAAAAAAATCAATTTAAAACACCAATTTTTTTATTTTTGTTTGCCCCTGGGCCATGCCAAATATCACTCCTCTACCTCCCCTCCTTCAGTTATCACCTATTTTCCCTGTTATTCCCTTATTATGTGGTATATTTTCGTGCTAACATTAGCGAGTTGCAAGCAGGGCATTGTCATCACTGTTAGCAAGCGAGTGCAAGAGAGAGAGAGAGAGAGAGTATCGATCGACAGTGTCTCTCCAGACTTGGGGAAAAGTGGCGGGAAAGGAGGTTGCCTCAGCCATACATTATGTAACTCCCGGCCTGTATCGCCGATTTTGACCATCCAAATGCTGTTTCCACTTGTTTTATTGTTGTAACAGGTTAATACCTTTATAATTAACCTATAATAGGTGCATATGGAGAAGTATTAATGCTATTTATGGTAAAATAAATATTTTAGTGATGGAAACAGCTCAAATACGTGCGCACAGGCAGAGGTGTCTCATACCCCCCATGCGCAGCCGAGAGGTTAAGGGGGGTCACCGGTTTTTTTTATCTTTCTCTCCTTATCTCGCTTTCCCTGGCTTGTATCCATTCGGCCCCAATCAGCCAACTGTTTTAAGACGTTTATCCCCATCCAGGTGTCGATTTCTTCCTGACAAGCGATAGCGAGCCAGCATTGTATGGAAAAATCCGGCAGCCGGAGAAATTTTTCTATCGAAAAATGTACACATCTAGCTTGCTGTCAAATAAAAATATATATATATGGTGGCTCGCTTCCGCTCGCCAGGAAAATATTGACACCTGGATGGGGGTAAACGTCTTAAAACAGTAGGCTGAATGGGGCCGAATAGATACAAGCCAAAGAGAGAGGGAGAGAAAGAGAAAAAAGCGAGGTGTGCTCCCTTAATGTGTAGAGAGGCAACGTTACCAATTTCTGCCCGGTATAAGCTTAACCCCTTCAGCACCATGATGCCTTTGTACCTTGGATTCTGGCTAAAATGTGATGATTTTATGCAGTTTAAGAAGGATCTATGTTAATAAGAGGCTTGTTGTTGTTCCCCAGGCTGTCTAGCCAAACAGCCCCAAGGTCTCGAGCAAGGCCAAGGCCATAAACGAGCGCCCCCACAAAACCCTCCCTGCTTACCACTAACAAAGCCCGGGTGACCGAAGCCACTCCAAGGCAGGGAGCTGAGGAAGGTGCGGAAACGCCCGGGAAACCAAAGCCCCACCCAAGGCCCTGTGCCACTCAGCAGTTATGAAAGGAAAGTTGAGGGGCAAGGGGAAAATGTGATGCTTTGGCTCCCAATCTTGGCAGTAAGGAGGTCAATCCACTGAAAAGACGCCGTCACTTGAGATCTAAAAGATATATAAGTAAAAGGAACAGCCAGAGTAAGCTATTATATGGGTATGGCAGAGATCGCTCAGTTCTCACTCTGATAGACCAGCCCATCACCACATGACTAGAACCCAATCCTCTCAGCATCAGCTAGGAAAGGCCCTAGAAAGCCGCCTTTGGCGGGGGGATGGCTCCCCTATTTCAACTCCTTTCGGGCCCGCCCATCGTATTAACCCATTTGAGTCGTACAGGTAGAGCACATGTAATAATCTAATGGTAACCAACATATGATAGAAATTACGTAATAATGGTGAAGGGTTAAGGGGAAGTATTGTTTTTTTTCTGAACCCCCTTCTCCTTCATGTACAGTATATCCCCATTAGTTTTCAAATTTTAAGACTTTCCCCCATTGCTTTGTCAATATTAAGAGTTTAACCCGTACAGCCCCAGCGATGCGTCTGACGCGTCGGCGATGTATGTAACGCACAGCCCCAGAGACGCGCCTGACGCGTCACCCTAATTGCGCCGACCGTAACCTCAGGTGTAGCCACTCAAGAGGGCTCAGATTTGTATGGGAACTGTGTACGTATCCCACGCAACCGTGCCGATGGTTGAAAACTCTCAAAGTCCACGTGCGTGCGCGCGAGCAATAACCTGTTTTTTTGGGATAATTGCCTTCAATTTTTTACTCTTGTAAAATCCGTTTTCGGGGGCTCTGTAGGACCATTTTTTAAGCTTTTTGAGCGGTTTTTCGTGGTTTTTCCTTCATTCCTAACCCATTTGCTATTGTTTCTGGAATAAAACAATTTTTTGAAAACCGGCCGGGTTCTGGTGCGCAAACATTACAAAACTAGCCGGGGCTCCACGGGTTAAGACCATTCGTGCCAATTTGGTGTCGATTTTTCCTGGCGAGCGAATGCGAGCCTGTAATTTAGGAGGAACCGGCCTATGGCCGGAACATTTTTCTACCGAAAGTATGTATCAGTTTATCTCAGTCTTTGGGATGTTTTTTTTATTAAGTTTGATTGAGGTTTAGGAAACAAACTAAAACAAATACATATACCGGTAAGAATAAAACATATAAATAAAATAACATGTCCTTAAATACACCTTATACGATATGCTGTACGGCTGAGGTAGTGAAGGTAAGTGTTGTTGTTGTTGTTGTTGTGTAGTGTGGTGGGTTGACATATTGTGAGCATCAGGGGTCACAAGAACAACGCTATAACAGGCATAGTTAAAGCAGAACACACACACTCACTCACTCACTCTCACACACACACACACACACACACACACTCACTCTCACACACACACACTCACTCTCACACACACACACACACACACACACACTCACTCTCACACACACACACACACACACACACTCACTCTCACACACACACACACACACTCACTCTCACACACACACACACACACACACACACACACACACACACACACACACACACACACACACACACACACACACACACACACACACACACACACACACACACACACACACACTCTCACTCACTCACTCACTCACTCACTCACTCACATAAACAAATTAGACCAACGCATGTAAGTATAAGCATGAATACTGTTGTTTGTGCTTTATCCCTTTGAGGATCATACCTAATTTTGACAGTTTGTTCAGCCTATTATTAGACGATTTTATACAGTTAAGGAAGGATCTGTGGGAATCGTAAGGGCAAAGACTACGGTACCTCAATTAACCGTGACTTCCATATACCCTTCCTAATCTGAATAAAATCGTCTACTTGCATTTGTTTTCCTTGTCATCACTTCCAGACATAATACAAAGTGTAAAGCAAAACTTAAACATTTCATATTTACTAATTACGTCGTTTTATGACTGGCTTAGAATAGTGTCTGATGTACACTCGGTCAAAAAAGTATCTGCACCCATACCCTGATTATCTGGTGCATACAGCTCGGTAGTATAGTAGTATAGTTGGACTGTAGGCTCGGTAGGGTTGGCATATGTACCTGCAGCTATATCCATATATACTACTACCTAAGATCCATATATACTACTACCTAAGATCCATATATACTACTACCTAAGATCCATATATACTACTACCTAAGATCCATATATACTACTACCTAAGATCCATATATACTACTACCTAAGATCCATATATACTACTACCTAAGATCCATATATACTACTACCTTAGATCCATATGTACTACTACCTAAGACCTCTTAGGTAGTAGTATATATGGATATAGCTGCAGGTACATAATATGCCAACCCTACCGAGCCTACAGTCCAACCAATATATAAAAACAACAACACCTACACTCATCAGCAGCTTAACAACCCTCTCTCTCTCTCTTTCTTTGTATATCTCTCTTTTATGTCTGTCTCCCCCACTCTCTCTCTCTCTCTCTCTCTCCATGAACCCCTTGACTATGAGAGGCATTTCTTGACCTAAAAGTGAAAAGCTAAACAAGGTATCACAAAGCAGGAGTTACTCAAGATAGCATTAAACCTTCATTTTATAAAAGCTAAACAAGGTATCACAAAGCAGGAGTTACTCAAGATAGCATTAAACCTTCATTTTATAAAAGCTAAACAAGGTATCACTCAGCAGAAGGAGTTACTCAAGATAGCATTAAACCTTCATTTTATAAAAGCTAAACAAGGTATCACTCAGCAGAAGGAGTTACTCAAGATAGCATTAAACCTTCATTTTATAAAAGCTAAACAAGGTATCACAAAGCAGGAGTTACTCAAGATAGCATTAATTAAACCTTCATTTTATAAAAGATCCATTTATTAAGCTGAATGAAAACAAATATGAAGTGTTAAGTGGATAACCCAGTAAATTTGGAGGAACCGGCCTTTGGCTGAAACATTTTTCTACCAAAAAATGTAAAAATTAAGCTCGATGGAGGTATTTTTGTAAGCTTGATGGAGGTCTTGGAAGGATTAATATGCAGGATTCGAAACTGCATAATAAATCATAGGCTTGTGCATAATTCTTTAACTGTCTTGATAGCGTAATGCATAAATGCGCGGAATTTTGGTGTGAGTGTCCTAGGGTCGAGTCCTTGGTGTGCCACATGTATGTGTTGATTCCATTAATTGAGTTTAGAAGTGGAGTTGGTTGGTGAACAAATATGACAAATATTAATATACATAAAAATACAAATGAACAATTATATACAAATTTCCCATTAACAATAACAAGTTATCATCGTACATAAAGTGTATAGTAAACTATGATAAGGATACAGTTACTATATTTGAAGCCCCTTTGTGGCAGGTATGGGTGCAGTACTTGCATGAACCTATGATTGTCCACCTTTAAGCAATCAATACACCTTAATAGTGCAAACAGAAGCGGCAACAGGGAAAAGGAATATTTATCTCCATAATATGGGATTTATCTAGAGGGCGGCCAATATTACATTAACAAGCATGCACAATAGAGCACAGGGCACACAAACCAGAGTACGTGTAATTTAAATGTGTTATGTCCGTGGCAAATTTGGTTCGTGGCTGGTATGGTCCGTGGCCAATATGTGAAGAGTCGAGTGGTTAATTTGGTTCGTGGCTGGTATGGTCCGTGGCCAATATGTGAAGAGTCGAGTGGTTAATTTGGTTCGTGGCTGCTATGGTCCGTGGCCAATATGTGAAGAGTCGAGTGGTTAATTTGTTTTTATCTTTCTCTCCCTTTCTCTCTTTCTCTGTCTTGTATCAATTCAGCCCCATTCAGCCAACTGTTTTAAGACGTTTATCCCCATCCAGGTGTCGATTTCTTCCTGGCGAGCGATAGCGAGCCAGCATTGTATGGAGAAATCCGGCTTCACCTGAGTTATTTTTCTATCGAAAAATGTACAAATTTACCTTGCTGACAAAACAAATATATATATAGACTGGCTCGCTCCCGCTCGCCAGGAAAATATTGACACCTGAATGGGGGTAAACGTCTTAAAACAGTAGGCTGAATGGGGCCGAATGGATACAAGCCAGAGAAAGAGAGAAAAGGAGAGAAAGATAAAAAAAAAAAACGGTAACCCACCTTAAAGTATTAATCCCTTTGATATTGGCTGAATGACCAGTTTGGTTGATGGACGTTTTGGTTTGTGGCCATTTTTGTATGTGGCTGTTATAGGCTAAGAGGTGGATTATGATGGGCTGTTTTATTCTGTGGCCATTTATGTCTGCAGCCATCTTGGTCTGTGGTAGATTTGGGCAGAGCGGTCTGAGCGGCTGATTTGAGTCATAGGTTATTGGACAAAAGTTTATATTTCTATTCTTGTATCAAATAAATAGGTACCGTATTGGTGAAGTTGCATTAGTTTTCGAGAAATCCTGCTGAGAGACAAATAAACTAACACACGATAAACAGATAGACAGTGATGAGCGCATAAGCAATGATCATATAATTTCCGCAAACTTCGTTTGGCAGAGATAATGACAGTTATTAGTTTTGGACAAACATATACTAACAATAATAGCGATGATGAGAACAACTATATTCCCAGTAATACAATAATAGTACTTGTTATGCCAAAATCTGATAAAAATAACCAGCAGGATGCCCCTACCAGCACCAATGACACCACCACCATGACTACAACATGTGTAGCAGCCATTCAACCCGATGTAGAGAGGAATAAAGGAGTCCCTCTCCACAGCACGTGTACGGTCTCCTGTACAGGTCCACCAAAACAGAAAGTCAGTGACGACAGAGCTCCCTATGGTCGTAGATCGCTGGCAACCTACCTTCCTGCCGAATCGGCTGTATGATTCTATAGCAAAAACGGGGTTCCTGCCGAACGTGCAAATTCGGGTGCGGGATATGCAAACGTATCCACATGACAAGAGTCACACTGAGCAGAGTTGGCAATGGCACAGTCAGTGCCTGGCTTTGATGGTGTCCCTGCTGATGAGGTTCAGGAAATCAGGATGATATGAGAAGAAGAAACAACTGAGAGTGCAATGATTAGAGTTGATGCCAAAGATGAGCTATACCCAAACCTCTGTAACTCAAACACCACTCCAAACAGCACTAGAGTTTGCTTAGTTGTCATGGCGTCGGTCCGCGACAAACAGAACAACACACACCAACAATCAGTCAGTCAGCTGACTCGTCCTAAAGTGAGGGCTAAATGCAATCGATCGATGATTTTCTGCGGTCCGAATCGATGCATGAAAGCAGAGGACAGTGAGCAAAGAATGGTTACAATGGTGAAATAGTTCAATAATCAATAGAATATAAAAGCTGAAGCTGTCGACGCTTCACCACCGGTTGAGCAATCGAACTAATCAAGTCACGAGACCTAGGCTAAACCCCACTTTATATTTCTTAACCCAAACTTACCCTGGTATTTTCACCATCAAAACTGAACCACTTGGTTTAGAGAGTTCTAGTTTTCACCTATCGCAAGAAAACAGCGGGTGCTACATTCTAATGTATATAAAACCTAGGTTAGGTAATTTCTTTGCAGAGATGTGTTTACCCCAGAAATGTGCCAAACACTTTTATTTTCACCATCAAACAAGAATCAATTGGTGTAGACGTTCTAGTCTTCACCATTCGCAAGATAACAGGGGGGGGGGGGGCTACATCCTGATATATTGTCTAATCTAGGTTAGGCCACATCTTTGCAGAAATATGAATACAAACGAATAACGAAATTGACGGAAAAGGCCCGGATATGTATATATATAAAAGAGAGAGAGAGACTTACATAGACTTACATAGATACACTGGCCACACAGACCTTACGATCCAAACGAGGTGGTCAGGACTTAATTCTAGTAGATATGGCATATCCGATAGAAAAGGAAAGTTGAAGGAAAGGATAGAAAAGAAGAAGGCTCTCTCCCCACCCTCTGTTTTCTCCGGCAATTGCCGTACATGAAAAAGTTGGAAGTGATTAACCTTGCTGGGCTTCGAATCCCCAGAAGGAATTTACAGGAAAGATTGGAAAAAAAGAAAGGGAAAACAAAAAAGAAATTAAAAAAATCATGCAACCCTTCGCCTTAGCAGCATTTAACTTTTGGGGTTAATTGGAATCATCCAACCCATCACCCTTAGTAGTATGTACATATTTAGTGATGTTTATTATTCTTATTTTTTATTTGTGTATTATTATTTTTCTTTTCTTTTCTAACGCTCTCTTCAGCTGAACAAATAATAACAGTGATAATTACTGCCTACTCCATACCAATTTTTCTGTGGTATGAGTCTAGATTTTTCTTAAATGTATCTATAGAGGAGCTGTCTATTACTTTATTTGGAAGTTTGTTCCACTCATCAATTACACTGTGAGTGAAGAATTTTTTTTTTGTATCTAGATTCGCTCTCCGACCTAATAATTTTAAATTGTTTCCTCTTGTAGATGTGTCTTCGGCTTTTTTGAATAACTTATCTAGATTAATGTTACTGAATCCTTTTAGAATTTTAAAACACTCTATCAAGAGAGAGAGAATGAGGACATGACAATTTACCGTCAGCTAAAGACTGTAGTGTTGATTACTATAATCTATTATATTACATACTCAATACAAATATATAACCCCATAAGCGTATTCAGTCAAATGTGGATGTGATCTGTAATGTACAGTCAATACTGTAGTTCGTGGAAAACCTTCATTACTTGTTATAATCTACAGTAAAGAGAGGGACATTTACTCCATATATAATAATATTCATGGGATATTATATAATAATATTCATGGGATATTATATAATAATATTCATGGGATATTATATAATAATATTAATGGGATATTATATATTCATGGGATATTATATAATAATATTCATGGGATATTATATAATAATATTCATGGGATATTATATAATAATATTAATGGGATATTATATAATAATATTCATGGGATATTATATAATAATATTCATGGGATATTATATAATAATATTCATGGGATATTATATAATAATATTCATGGGATATATATAATAATATTCATGGGATATATATAATAATATTCATGGGATATTATATAATAATATTCATGGGATATTATATAATAATATTCATGGGATATTATATAATAATATTCATGGGATATTATATAATAATATTCATGGGATATTATATAATAATATTCATGGGATATTATATAATAATATTCATGGGATATTATATGATAATATTAATGGGATATTATATAATAATATTCATGGGATATTATATAATAATATTCATGGGATATTATATAATAATATTCATGGGATATTATATAATAATATTAATGGGATATTATATAATAATATTCATGGGATATTATATAATAATATTCATGGGATATTATATAATAATATTCATGGGATATTATATAATAATATTCATGGGATATTATATAATAATATTCATGGGATATTATATAATAATATTCATGGGATATTATATAATAATATTCATGGGATATTATATAATAATATTCATGGGATATTATATAATAATATTCATGAGCTATTTGAAACACACCAACACGGCCAAGGAATTGTTTTCGATAATTTACCACTACACTGTTTATGAACAAAGTCATAGATGAACTACTAATTTTTAATCTTTGATTGTACACACTAATCCAGGTCTCCAACAAAAGAATTACAAATTTTTCTCAGTCTTTCTTTACTCAATAAGTGAACTCTGGAACTGTCTCCCTCGATCAATCTTTCCTTCATCCTATGACTTTAAACTTTGTGTGTCCAGGCATTTTGACACCAACGTACCTTGAATTTGGCTCTGTCACTCTTTTGGCTATGGAAAAAAAAAACAAAAAAAAAAAACATTGTGGATATTATAAAACGAATATCAGTGCCGTGAAAGTGTGGCTGGGAGTTAATGCTATTACACATTAATTCATAATTTGGAGGCGGAATTATGAGTTCTCCCACTTTCATTAAGGGGGGGTCTCCACTTGAGGGATTTTTTTCTTGACCCCTTTCTCCCTCATGGTTAGTCCCATTGTTTTTTAGATTTTAAGACGTTTGACCAATTAGTTTGGTGATTTTAAGAACTTTCAACACATTTCTGTCAATTTTAAGACCTTTAGCGTCATTTAGGTGTCGAGTTTATCCTGGCGAGCGATAGCGAACCTGTAATTTAAGAGGAACCGGCTTTCAGCCGGGACATTTTTCTACCGAAAAATTTAAAAATTTATCTTGAAAGAGGCTCAAGGGGGTGTAATCTTAAGCTTGATGGATATCTAGGGACCAAACTAAAAACCTCCCCTTAATGCCGATAGAATAGATTATAAAATGTCATACACCAGTATACTATACATCTAATAGCTCACGGTGGAGGCCAAATACAACAAATGTCATACACCAGTATACTATACATCTAATAGCTCACGGTGGAGGCCAAATACAACAAATGTCATACACCAGTATACTATACATCTAATAGTTCACGGTGGAGGCCAAATACAACAAATGTCATACACCAGTATACTATACATCTAATAGTTCACGGTGGAGGCCAAATACAACAAATGTCATACACCAGTATACTATACATCTAATAGCTCACGGTGGAGGCCAAATACAACAAATGTCATACACCAGTATACTATACATCTAATAGTTCACGGTGGAGGCCAAATACAACAAATGTCATACACCAGTATACTATACATCTAATAGCTCACGGTGGAGGCCAAATACAACAAATGTCATACACCAGTATACTATACATCTAATAGCTCACGGTGGAGGCCAAATACAACAAATGTCATACACCAGTATACTATACATCTAATAGTTCACGGTGGAGGCCAAATACAACAAATGTCATACACCAGTATACTATACATCTAATAGCTCACGGTGGAGGCCAAATACAACAAATGTCATACACCAGTATACTATACATCTAATAGCTCACGGTGGAGGCCAAATACAACAAATGTCATACACCAGTATACTATACATCTAATAGCTCACGGTGGAGGCCAAATACAACAAATGTCATACACCAGTATACTATACATCTAATAGCTCACGGTGGAGGCCAAATACAACAAATGTCATGCCAGATATTGCATGTACAATCGCGCTAATAAGTGATGTCTCGGCACTAAGTACGGTTTGATCAATAATTGGTATCGGCAATATCTAAGCTTCATTTCTTCATATCGAGTGAAATATACAAACATGTTCCTACATTTAACCACCCTATTCAACATCTGAGAGACATTAATACAGCACAGAACAAGCCAAACGTAATGACAGCTATGACATGACTTATTAGCGCGACCGTACAGTTACCTACTACAGACATACTCGGTGTTTTCACATACCGTATAAACTTCACCAAACAACACACACACAGTACATGGAGAAACTCATACAATAGCCCTTGAATATCTGTAAGGCATTTGCCGGAGAATGGCATCGGTTCTTGTTGTCCAAGCTTCCTAACTAGGGTCTTACATCGATTGTCCCTCTTATATCCTCATATCTCAACAATAGAACAAATATGTGTAATGGTAAAAGGTCCGTTTTCACAATTTCACTCAATAAATGCTGGTGTTCCACAGGGATCAATTTTGGCCCCAACACTATTCCTTATTCACATCAATGATCTCTTAGCCAAAACTCATGATCCTATTCACTCCTATTGTTATGCCCTGTTTTTCTACAGGTTTAACTTGGGTAATGTGAGTTCTGAATGACTGGGTATAGAAGGCTGCATGCACAATACAAGGTATGAGGAATAGAGAACACAAAATAAACACACGGTAACACGACACAAGTTCACGTTTATTGAAATAAAGAAATAAAGAGCATAGAAAGATAGTTATATTCGCACAAAACAAATGATAGAAGGGAACTGCTAGCATTTGCGGATTTGGATGGAGCCTAGTCTCCCACTTCCAACGTTCAGGTATATTCTTCTGATCACGGGTTTAATTAGCAAGTTTATATTTTACTGGAAGACCTCAATATATTCGTATAATTCAATGTCACTGATTTTACCTCTTGCTGGCTGGTCGCGTGCCCACGTAGCAACTCACAGTTAGGATTAGACGCGTATATTATAGAACACGGAAATCTCTAGCAACCTCATGGGGGTACTGAACTAAGTTTGATATTCTTAAGGCAGAAATATGTAGAACACGAATCAGTGGGCGAACGTTAGATATCACTAGAGTTTTAATATCTGAATAAGGTAATTACGAGAGTCAAGGTCGCCTGTTAATAAAAAAACACTGATCGCTTAGTACGTCCCAAATGGAATAGTTAAATATGAATTACACTGGGCAAGGTCTTAGCCACTTTATAGAAAGTTAATAGGTGAGTATCAAGCTAGTACTATAACACTTAGTACTAGTAACATGAATCTTGAATAGTATGGGTAGATCTGGTCCTGGTTATCTTGCTTCCGGTGATGTTGGGGGCTAACGACTGGTTCCTCGGCCGTCCAGATGGTCCAAAATGTAGGAAGTTCTCAAGTCGGATCTCTTGATGATCGTTGCTGGCTACACACTTATATACCCACGAATTTGTGTGAAGGTTATAAGGTGCACGTTAGGACTTGTACATGGACAGATGCTTCTATCAGTCTTCTCTGCCACGGAGTCTGCCGGATCTGGAATCTCTCAACTCCGGAACAACACAAGGGCAGAGCTAGAGGTAAACTGCAGGGTAGTGACCACTGGTTGGTGTCTAGCTTTCAACTGATTTGACTGGGGGCGGGAGTTAGATTTATAGGCTCGGTTCTGGACCCTGTAGACAGTAGGGATCTCGAGTCTTATGGACTTAATTGAGCTCTCAATAGATATGGGGACTAGGTAAGATGGTATTTACTGTTGTGGCACAGGGTGATAGGAAGCCTTTATATTTTCATATAACTGAGCCTTAGTAAGAGGTACTATTTTGGCTATACTGGACGTATTTAGGGGAGAGAGACTGGATCTACTTTGCGAGGAGGATGGGGACAGCTGTAATAGGAGCGTCTCTCTAGATTGTTCAATCTTCATTCTATAGTATAGCTGAGGTGCTAATTTAGTGATCAGAGCATGCAAGAAAGGTAAATGGTTTATTGTGAGGTAATAGAGGTTAGTAAAGGTGTTAGTCATTCATGGTTAGTTCATTGATAGGAAGAATTCCTGTGCTACCTGGCAATGACTCGAAAGTCAAAACAGGGGCCAGGTATACCTCCGCGGGGGTGGGGGTCTCCCTCCTCGGGTGGGCAAAAAGGGGGAGCTGGGCGCCCTCTCTCTGATATAGTCGTCCGGCGGCTGTGGCTAGGGGCTTGCCATATCACCAGTGTTTGTAATAACCCTCTGTGTATGAGACAGATGTGAGTGTCTTTAATACCAAAACCGAAGGTGCCTTAGCTAGCTGGTTTTACTCGGCTGGTTGTTAATTGTAGGGTTTGCTGGATATGGTGGAGACTGGGTTGCTAACTCTGCCACATTTATCTGGAAGTATGACAATAGAAGTTAGTTACTGGCGGGGCGGCTAGCCTCGCACCGACGACCATTGGGTGCAGGGTTGTGAATGTGTTGTAAGAGAATAGATGGCATGCAAGGGGCTAGTAAAGTTCTAATGTTGTTCTGGCCTACTAAGTGAAGGTAGGCTGGATAGGAGTATATATATAAAAGGTTGGAGAGCGTTAGTAACGGACAATTCAAGGATCTTCAAGAGGTATGAGAGAGAGGCTAGGTCGGACAAGAGTCGAGAAGCGCGGGTGTCTTAATGAGAGGGGGGGGGAGAGTTCAAGGGCTACAGGGAAATTTTGCCCCTAAGGTCCCTGGGTGTGGGGGTGGCATTAGGCTACAATTGATATGGAAGTTTGAAAAGGCAGTAGAATACGTTAGCCAAATGCTACCGGGGAATGCAACTATGGGGTGGTATATGAGTCTGGAAAAGATAGAGTTATGTGATCAGTCAGAGGGTTATGGATACTATTAGTTGGCCCTGGGAACTGCGTTTTCTATTAAATATAAAATACTAACCACAGCGGCAGTTCGTAGGGGTACTTAGTTATTGTTTCGGGGTACTTATGACATACTGGTAACCAGGTTATCGTATACAATCTCTGGTTGGGGTAAGAGGTGTAAGACACGAAATAAATTGGCGTAGTGTGGGCTGTGGATACGAAGGAGGCAAGGGGAAGACGTATGACAATTGTGGAAAGTAAATGGAAAAAGGTGAACACAATGGCGGATAAAAATACTTAACCTAAGGATTGCATACATAGATTTATGGGGCGATGGGTCTTCAGAAGCTTAGTCTGGCAAGACAAGATGTTAGGGAATGTTAATATTAATACTTAGTTACTAGAGGAGCAATGCAAGGGGCGACTGAGCACGGGTTACATATATCTATACTCGTCATGGAAAATGATATAAGAGGTCTAGGGACAAGCGTGGGTGTTTGAACTTCTAAGATATATAACATCTACTTCTCGGATGTAAGAACATACATAGATATATTTATGGCTGTCTGATGTGTTGGCATTGGCTCAACGTCGGGACAGGGCATGGGTGTTTTTAATATGAATGTATATTCCTGTTCATCATCTTTGTAGTTAATAAGTGTAGGACACGAGGGGGTTAGTGTACGTGAGGTGTGGAAAATGGTCGGTTTAGAAAAGGTAAATGGGTGTGTCCTGGAGCTGTTTAGCCCTGCGGGCTTGGGCCTGTCTGGAATGGCGGGCTCGGTCAGCTGGTCCTTTCGTTCTGTGGACCTTTCTTCCGGGTGTTTCTGTGTGGTGTTCGCTCGTGGCTTCTGTGGTGGGCTTCTTGTTCTGGGGCATTTTACCTATATTGATGACTCGACACTTCGTAGTTCTTTCAGAGTTAATGCTGCATTCACAAAATCCGATGTTAAGAATTGCAAATTAAACACTGCAACTTCTCTAAATGAAGTTTATTTTAAAGCAAGTAAACTTAAATACATTCAGTTCTTTAATAGATCTATCCCACTTGAATCCTACATAATTTTCAATAATACAAATAATCCCATTTCTTCGAGTGTTGATATCCTTGGAGTATCTCAATGCCAACCTCAGTTGGACGTCGTATGTTAGATCTACTGCAAATAAATGCCTCAAAGAAACTAGGACTTCTTTACAGAGTTAGTGAATACTTCACTGAACTTCGATATATAATATGTCTTTCGCCAACTTTGACCACTGAAATATGTATGAATTTCCGTAAATTACCATTTTAGCTAGGTCACAGCTCGAACTGAAATATGATGTCTATATATTGGAATATGTGTTTGTTTTACGAATTTATACCCAATAAGTCCATTTTGTGCCAGTAATATTTTGTTTAATCCAGTTTTTCTCATTTACTTCAGATGCATATAGAATACCCTTCATAAATATATAAATAATTAATTAAAAACAATAACTAAATGTTAAATATTGTCACAAAACTTTACATACATTATTGTGCATCAAATATGTATCGTATTTTGATGGGGTGAGGCAGCACAATTTTCAGAATGTAAACAAACATTGACAACCTTACACACACACACACACACATTTATATCATTGTTTCAAGAGATTATTATCATAATTTTACATTCAGACTATTAACCTATTTACCGGTATCAGATGGTGGTCTCTTTGGTCCTACCCTATGTATATACCCCATTAACCCTTTTGTACACTGGGGGTTTATCATTTAGTATTCAGAAATATAATTATCTTAATCTCACCATAATGAGTGTTGTGCCCATAGCTAGCTCAAAGACAACTGCAGAGGTTGAAGTAAATAAACTAAAGGGTTTTAAACACTCCTGATGGTCTCAAAAGCATTTAAGTTTCCCAGAAAGGGTGCAAATCGCATTCTTAACCAGAGGAGCGCGCCATTCATATTTTTTTTAAAGTGCTGCCCGTGCGAATTGATTAGTTTAAATTCCGACAGCTTTTTGTTTACTATATTAACGCATAAGTTGCTGGAAATCCGCTTATTATGTAGCCTGGGAGCGAGGCAAGCTGTTGCAGGCAGCGTGGGACCCCTTCATCCGTCGCCAACCAAGTCTGGGCCAGCACTGAGGTAACTCAGAGATGTCTCTCACATGATTGCAGCGTTACACATAGCGAAAACAGCTCAAAACCGCTATTTTTTAGCAATTTTGGCCGACCTCTGCAAGATCTTTGCAAGTCAACCAGACGTTGTACAGTTACTATACAGAGATGATTGAAGTGTCATTGGAAAGCTCTATTACTGTACTTTCACAGATATATAATTATATTACATTCTGGCTCTTGTGTATGCATGAAAATGTGCTAGGAATGAAGTGCAATTTAGGCCAAAATGCCCGCACCAAAAGAGTTAAGCAATATTACTGCTCCATATGCATAATTTTTACTTGTATAGGCCTACTGAACATGTGAACATTGAAGAACCAGAAAATGGGTGTTAACATCAAATATCCAGTCAAAAAACGTATCCTTGTGGCGGGAGAGGTTTAACCCTTGTCTGGCGGCGCCGGACTTAAGTCGGTCTAGAGAAGAAAGGACTATGTGGCGGGGACCGACTTTAGGTGGTGTGCAATTTTGAGCAATATTTGGCTCTGAGAGAGAGAGACGAGCGGTGGGAGGAGCGTAGGTCGGCTCTGACCGTTCGGCACGGCTCCCGCGCCAGCACTGGGCCCACCTCCACACACACCCACACTCGCTGCCTCACTACACAGGGAATTATGTAAGGAAATTACCGTATTTTAGGGATTTTTCCTTCGTCTTGCACGATCGTTGCAAGAGAACGCGTGGTCGTAGAAGGATGGTTCTGGTGTCATTGGAAAGCTCAATTTTTTTTTTTTTTTTTTAAGAGACAATGAACGGAGGAAGGAAAAACACAGATAAAACAAAAAGGTCCATGTGCCTAAAGGCATCCTCCATTCATAAAATGTTTGTAACAACTGGATTTAAACATTTGTTGATTGTAAGTTTGTGGAAAGCAATTCGAGGGAAGTGAATTCCAAAGAGTAGTAGCTCTGGGGATAAATGAATTCTGATAAGCAGAAGTTCTGCATTGTGGAGGAGAAAGTGTAAATTCATGGGCGCTCTCAGCTGCCCTAGTTCTACGGGGAAAGATGTGGAGAGGCGGCACAATTGAAGCAAGTTCCTCGGAACAATTGCTGTGAAAATATCTGTAGAATAATGCAAGGGATGCAACGTTTCTTCGTATGGCTAATGTAGGAAGGTCCTGTGTGATTGCAGGGTTATTGATTAATCTAATAGCTTTATTTTGAATTTTGTCCAACTGCCTCAATGCAACTCCACTTCCACCCCACAGAGGTGAACAGTAATCCATCTGAGAGCGCACATGACTTTTATATATTACGGCCAACTGCTCGTCAGTGAAGAATTCTCGAACTCTGTACAGGAGTCCCAGTTTTTTAGAGGCATTCTTAGCAATGCTTCTAACATAATGTGTCCAGCTCAAGTTAGTAGTTAATGTTACACCGAGAATGTCAATACTAGGGGAAGTGGGAATATTTACATCATTAAAAAATATATGGGAGTCAGTGAGATTCTGTCGGTTAGAAAATTGAATGTACTTGAATGTATCGCCCTTTCAGGGATACATAATTGTATTACGCTCTGGCTCTTGTTTATGCATGAAAAAGAGCACGGAAACAAGGTCGTTTAGGGTAAAACCACCCGCTTGGTGGGTAGTAGAAGTTACTGACGGGCCCGCTCGTAAGGCGTTAAGGTAGGTGAGAGAGAGAGTGTGACTTACATCCTCCCTCTCCGTTGTCTTGCGAGACAGCCATCTCCCGCGCATGTTAGAGGGTGGGGGAAGGGGGAGGTGGAGGAGGAAGGGAGAGTGCTGACTCGACATATTTTAGGCAGAAGAGAGCAAAGAGTGGGAAATTGGACGGAAAAAAATGAATAAATGAGGAGGGGTGAAGTGGATGGAGAAAACTGGGGTAGGAAAGGGAGGGGGCGAGTTAAGACACATGTAAGGGGAAGACAGGAGGTGGTGGTAAGGAGACATACCACCTAATCACATATTGCTTCCATTTCACCAGTACTGGGGCATTTTTGTTAATGGGCCATCTTCCGTGAGGCCTATCATGTTCACGTAGGACATACTTCCAGAAGGCCTATCGCGCTTCCCGGGTTAATAACACATCACTCACCAACAGCATCATTACCACAACCACCATTAATAACACAACAATCACCACCACCATCATCCATCAATAATAACATATCACTCACCTTCTTCTTCTCTTGAACCCCACCATCACCAGCAAAAATAACACTACCACTACCACCATCATCGCCACCAACCACCAATAATAACACACCACTCACCACCACCACCAATAATAACACACCACTCACCACCACCACCACCACTTACCATCATCATCACCATCCACCAAAAATAACACATAACTCACCATCACCACCAATAATAATACACCACTCACCATCACCAACAACAACACACCAACAACAACAACACACCACCACCATCACCAATAATAACACCACTCACCACCACCAGCACTACCACCACCACCACCTATACACAACTCTCACGTTTAACTCTCTCCGTACGGTACTGAATATTATATATTTTTCCTTTTTTTTATTTTGATAGTGTGGACTCTGTGAACTTGATAACATTAGATCATTTAATACATATCGTATGATTTGTGAAATATCCGGTTCCCATTACCTCAGATTTTATCGGTTTTACTCACTTTTTTATATATTACGTAGCTTATTCAGTACTGGCCTATGATATTTGCTCTCTCTCTCTCTCTCTCTCTCTCTCTCTCTCTCTCTCTCTCTCTCTCTCTCTCTCTCTCTTCTCTCTCTCTCGCTCTTCTCTCTCTCTCGCTCTTCTCTCTCTCTCTCTCTCTCTCTCTCTCTCTCTCTCTCTCTCTCTCTCACAGAGGTAATGTGACAATTTTAATCCATATACTATAGTTTGATCACTCCATTATTACGTTATTATGTTTACCTCGATCCTTTATAATTAGCTAACCCCTTCAACATGATGACACCATTATTTATTATAGATTGGCAGTCATTACACCATTCCATTTAGTTTATAAAGGATATGTGAGATTCAGAGGGTTAAGGGGGTAGTGCTTGGTTTTTGGTCTATATACAGTATGTATTTTATTTATTAATTTTTGAGTGTCCTCGCTAGACCTCCATCAAGCTTAGAACAAAACAAACCTAGACCCCCTTTCAAGATAAATTTCTACATTTTTCGCTATCGCTCGCCAGGAAAAAAATCGACACCTAAAGGGCACAAAAGGTTTTAATATTGACAAAAAAATGAATCGAAAGGTCTCAAAATCGCCAAACTAACGGAACGAACCTCTTAAAATATCAAAACGAATATGTTAAACATGAGGGAGAAGGGGGTACATAAAAAACGAGTAGTACCCCTTAATTGAAATAGAGTGGACCCTATGGTGTTCTGAGTTTGTTCAATACAATTGTTTAGTGTTGGATACAAGAACAAAATATAAATATACTGTATAAATAAATATGAAGCCATAATACTTCGTGGTTATCCCCTTCTGTGCCGGCGACGTCTTCTTTACTCTATTCTAGCTATATATATATATATATATACAGGTATATACCGGGATATATATACTGTATATATATATATATACTATATATGTATATATGATGTTGTGCAACTTAACCCTTTCGCTGCGGGTGACATCCTGGCAAGTTACAGCAATTTCCAGGCTTTAAAAGCCTGTAAAAAACTTAAAAATCGAGTGTCAGTGGGCGGGAGCGTGAGGGGCCCACCTCCGTCACTCAGAGCAGCGAGCGGCTCACTGAGGTAGACTGTCTCTCGCGCGGGTCTCTCTCTCTCTCTCACAACAGTGTAGCCAAGCGAGCGAGTGCTACCAAATAGTGGGTTTCCCGCGTTTCACTGGCACCGCTGCGGGTGAACCAGACCACGTACGGGGCCCGTTCTGGTCTCATTTTGAAGCTGTTTTCGCCTAGTTTTCGGCAGAATACAGTTCATTTAATGCAGATGCTTGATTTATCATTCAGGAGTGCCTGAATATGCCCTAAATAGCCCAAACATAGCCGCAGCCAATGGGTTAAGGAGGATCTCTAATAGTTAAAACAGTTAATTAAGATATTTCAAAGTCTGTTAACTTCTTGAGCCCTTTCTTAAACTGAATATTATCGTTTAATTGTTGCCACTATTAAAAGAAATGGGCGGAAATAATACTGAAAGGGTTAAATGGAAGCATTTAGTGTACATCAGCTGTGATGCCACCAAGCAAATTTGTGCTAGTGTGAAGAGTATCAACATTTCTAGGTATGACAGTATGTATGTAGGCTATGTATGTACAGTTGGTCAAGGATGAAAGTATACAGGTTTTCGTCTGCTATAGCCACACATAGTTTGTCATGTTGGCAGCCCTGGTAGCCATATCTCAGAGCCCGCCCACCTTATACAGGGTGTTTAAAAACGTGTTCCTGGACTTAGTTGTCAGACGGAAATATGAATATTATAGGTTTGACTCCTGTAAGGAGATAAAGAAAACCTAATATTTAGTAGTGGCCCCATAATCATTGACGAACATGCCTATTACATAAGGCATCCTCTTCAAACACTAATCCGCCGTAGTTTGAATCTACCGCGCAGAGCATTTAAAATCTGAGGAGCCTTCATCATGAGTGCACGCGACCTCACTCATGGCTTCAGTCATTATGAATTGGGTTCTCACTACGAAAAAAAATCGTAAAAAATAAAAAACAAAAAGAAAATAAGAATAACTATCCAATAAGCTTTCCATCATATCGTAGATGTACTTGTGTGGATCTTTGACCAGACGCTGATTCAGGCGTCATTCTTCCTTCACTGACATATCAAGTAAACCAAAATCCTTAAAACATCAACGAATGGGAAGGGGATGGTCAGGAGGGCCCCAGTCGTCAATTATTACGGGGCCACTACTAAATATTAGGTTTTCTTTATCTCCTTACAGGAGTCAAACCTATAATTTATTAGTGGCCCCTCCATCATTGACGAACATGCCTGATTTCTAAGACTGGAGGGGGACATTCGTAATCATATCATAACTCTAGAAAAGCAGATAATCAAACAACCACATAGTATTCTTACTTTTGTAAAAAAGAGATATTCGGGTGCATAAACTTTATACAGCCTAAATCTTCAAAAAGGGGTACAAGCAGGAGCGTGCTTCAAAGAAGCCTGCTTGAAAAAGGGTTAACTCTGAGACTCTGTGCACAGATCTGCTAGTTAAGAAGGCACCCCACTTAAAGTAAGTGGTGAAAACTAAAAACTTATAAGTTTACATGTGCACATATAAACCCCATTAACTAGTGGATATATTCCTAAAAATATAACCAAACATAAATGAATTCTTGTACATTCATAGAAGTACTGAACTCGTGTACTTATGCAGAAGTAATTACTGCAAAAGTAAAAGTCGTAGTTGCCACTACCGAGATTTCTCAAAAATCTATTGCTTCACAGCCAAAGCTACTTACAACAAGAATTGTCGTAACACTACTATTGGCCTTTAGCACAATTTCCTGCAATGAATACTACAGAGAAATCTTATAATACAATGCCTACAACCAGTATCACAGCTCGTATGTTCCGAACACATACTCCGGAGGGGTCTAGGGTGTCCTATGTCACACTGACTGCACCCCCCCCCCCCCCCCCCTTTTTCTTGAAATTAAACAAAACGTGACTGAAAGGGCCACCTAGACCCTCTGCCGTAAAGCTATACATGGCAAGGAAGGTTTGTCCAGAGCTACTGAAAGATATCGAGGCAAAAACTCCTGATTAGAGGCCCACAACTGTGTGGACGTAATAACTTCCACCGAAAGATCATTAAGGAAACGTAAAGAGGCTGTCCCCATGCGTAAATCGTGGGTCTTACCCACAACGCCGGGACGCTTCTCTTTAACCCTCTCACCACGGAAGGGCTCTTGAACGCCCATAAAAAAGCATATAACAGGTACCCGGATGGTATCTTGAACGCCCAGTGGTTGAAAGCCTGTGACCTTCGTGTGCGAGGCGTCGGTCCGACGCATGTAAACAACAGCCGGCTGGACCGTCGCCCCGCATCTCCGGCCACAAGAAGGAGAGCGTCGCTTGTTCGTGTGTGCCTGTATGTTGTTGTTAAGTATCGAAAAGTGGTGTAAAGTGGCTGTTTTGGCCATAAAGTTATCTCCAATGAAATCATCATCACAGCTCAACCAGTTGACTTAGAGAGCTCTACTTAATGCCATTCTATAGGTAAATAACACAGCTACGCTTGGGGATGCGCGGGAATGCGGGAAGCAGTCTGATTAACGAATATACGGTAGCCTAGCCTAGACGTTTTTCGGCCAAAACACCCGGGTTTCGAGGAATATATATATAATACATAGCCGGGGCTGGAGGGTTAAAGTCCTCGACCAAGAGAGAAGCCAGTGTACGCTCCATCAATCGTTCACCCGGACTTGCGACCCATAAAGCACCCTGGTGATTTAGAGGTGCCACTCTTAAATATTTGGTTAGAGCTTGCACTGGGCAAAAAAGATGGTGCACCTTTCCCCTGTTTAACGCCGGCACCGTGAACTCTGAAAACACGTGTTCACTGTGCTCAATCTCGGCTATGAATCCTGGGGAAGGTGCAATGTGAATACACTCATGAAGCCTATCAAACCTGAGGCAATTAGGTGCGTTGCTCATCGCCGCCAGCTCAGATACTCTGTTCCCGGTAGCCAAAGCCATAAGGAATACTGCCCTTTTGTAAAATCTGCAGTCTTTGGTACATACGAGAACGAGAATAACGACGATGCTTTGTCCAGAGACCATGTAGGCCTGAGCTGACGGGGAGGTGGGCGGAGTTTAAAACCTGCCCACATAAATCACTTTCAGATAAATGTTTCTGCATGAACAGATAAATTAAATAATAAACAACCAACGCCACCGAGGGCACAGTTTGTTTTGTTCTAAGAATCCGAGACGTAAAAGCTTTCCAATGCGATTGAAACTGTCGCTTTGTAGACTGGGTATATTGATTCGTGAATATCTTGGTCACGTCGCTACCATAAGGTGCTAGCCACTTGGCCTCCTGAATGTCCAAAATGAACAAGTCCGCGAGGTTTCTAGGTTGCCAATTGTGTTCTAAGTGGAACAACCCGACCAGGAGGGACACTGGGTGCGGGCACCACGTGTTCAAATGCTGGTACCACACTGCGCCGGCCACAGGAGCGCGATTAGCGAGACTACGCCTCGCTAATCCTGTAGTTTGTTGACTACGTGGCACATTAGAGACGCGTCTGGCGGCGGAAAAGAGATAAATGGAACTCAACCTGTTCTTGTCCGTCATCAGAGCGTCAGGTCCGCCCGCCGGCGTTATCGTCCGGCGGGTGAGGTACGACTGTGAGTATCGCCATACACCTTGGCTGTGGCTGTCCCTCGCTTGCGAGCTCGGTATACTCCCTGAACGGGAGCCCTCGTCCGAGTCCCATAAAGGTTTATGATAATTAAAAGCTCCCATAGCTCATTAACACATTGAAAGCAGAGCTGGTGAGCAAAATCATAAAGTATACTAATTAATTTAATTTATATTTAATTGTATTAAAATAAATTACTATAAATAAACCCAATATTATCATAATATAATCATAGAAAATATATATGTTTATTATGATTCAGCTATTAAATTATTTCATTAACAAATAAAAATAAGATAGGGCTACCTGAGCTTAACGGCGTTGAACATACAGCAATGAGAGGTTCAAGTGCCGACACGACAGAGACTGGGGGAAAACTACCCCGCCCCCGGGAACTACCTGGTCACCTGGTGCAACACCGGTAATCCGCCCTGGAAAGAGAATTTTCCGGGGATTAATGCTCATAGGGTTACACCCAAAAAACGGTACAAAATATGTGCCTCAAAACCGCCGGTCAACGAACCGTAGCACTCCACCACTACTTTTCGTTGTCCTTTAGTATCATATTAAAGATTTCAGCATATCTTTACCTATCCAGAAGATTTAAGCATATCTTCTGAATCCTCATAAAGATGAAGCATATCTTTATTAAAGATGAAGTCTTTCAAGTATCCCTTTACACTTGAAACACTAGTAAGATTCCGGCATCTTTTTATCCCATAAAAAGTCTAAGCCTATCTTAATCTCTAATCTGGCGTCACCCAGAAGCCCTCATAGATCGCCGTGATACCCTATTGTATCAATCAATTGTTTGGCAAATTATCGCGAATTGCAAATCAGTTAATATAACCACCCAAAGGTACAACCGCCGGGTTTTATATGCAATGTCAAACCAATTGTACCTGCCCCAGACCTCTTTGTAAAAAGGTCGCCGGGAGGGAAAGACTAAACAAACAAACGGCATTGTTTCAATGGCTTATTAAAGATTTCAGCATATCTTTTATCTGTCCAAAAGAATTAAGCATAACTTCTTAATCCTCATAAAGATGAAGTCTTTCAAGTAACCCTTTACACTTGAAACACTAATAAGATTCAGGCATCTTTTTATCCCATAAAAAGTCTAAGCCTATCTTAATCTCTAATCCGGCTTCTCCCAGAAGCCCACATAGATCGCCATCTTGAAGGCCGTGATACCCTATTGTATCAATCAATTGTTTGGCAAATTATCTCGAATCGCAAATCCGTTAATATAACCACCCGAAGGTACAACCGCCGGGTTTTATTCTTACAGTTTCTTACAGTAGATCCTCTGGAAAAAGGCAAACTATGCCTGTGTATCCAGCTCAGTACCAGTACTTGCACTGCTGCGGTCGTTCACGGTGTTGGCGGCGGCGGTAGCAGACGCAACATTTTTACTATTCTGTATTTTTGTTTTATAATCAAACTTCAAATCTTGTCTTCCCCATGCTTTATCAAGATTACTTTCAAACTCCCTTATTGATTCGGAATCGACTACATACTGGGGCAGTGCGTTCCACTCATTTACCACTCTATCACAAAATGAGTTCTTCGCCTTCTCAAGCCTATTTCTTTCTTTGTAAATTTTCTTAGAGTGTCCTCTCGTTCTTGTTCCCTCCCGCATCAAGAAGATACCTTCACACACATCCTCATCGTACTTTCCTGACACTATCTTAAAAGTCTCTATCATATCCCCTCTCTTTCTCCTATATGCCAGTGTCTGAAGTCCCAGTGTCCTCAACCTCTGCTCATAGCCCGCGTTCTTCAACGTTGGTACCAGCTTGCTAGCTCTCCTCTGCACTTTCTCCACTGCTTCTATATCCTTTACCATATATGGAGCCCACACCTGGTTTGCATATTCCAGGTGCGGCCTAACCAGCGCTGTATATAGATTCCTGAAGATTTCTTCGTCAAGTGACACAAATGTCCTCCTTATCAGCCCTACAATTCTATTGGCTTTGTTTATCTTTTCCGCTAAATGTTCTGAGAAATTTAACTTATTGTCTATCACTACTCCTATATCCTTTTCTGCACTCACTTCCTCCATCGCTTCATACATACTGTATCCTACCTTGTCTATCTTGCTGGTCCCAATCCGCATGTACTTGCATTTTTTTGGATGAAAAGGCATTAACCAATGCTCAGACCATCCCTTCATGCCCTCCACATCTCCTTGAAGCAAACCCATATCTTCCTTACTCCTCACTCTTCTATACAGTTTAGTGTCATCCGCATACAGGTATACCTCACTTCCATTAGTTATAACTTCAGGCAAGTCGTTGATAAATATAACGAACAGCAGTGGTCCCAACACAGATCCCTGAGGTACCCCACTTGTAATTTCCCTCCACCCCGAGCCTATTCCATTCACCAATACCCTCTGTCTCCGATCTTTCAGGAAGGCTTCTATCCATTTCACACATTTCTCCCCTATATTATAGCTTCTAACTTTCTCTATTAACCTTTTATGTGGGACCTTATCGAAGGCCTTCATAAAATCGCAATATACCACGTCTATTACATCACCATCTTCTAGAATTTGCATCCAATCATCTACCACCTTAATTAGCTGTAGTACCGTCGACCTCCCCGGCAAGAATCCGAACTGTCTCCCACTGAAAAGTTGGTTTGACTTCATATGATCCATTATTCCTTCTCTAATTACCGTTTCCATTAGTTTACACACAACACTTGTCAAACTGACTGGTCTATAATTCCCTGGGTCATTTCTCTTTCCCTTCTTAAATATAGCTGTTATGTTCGCCTCTCTCCAGTCCATCGGGATTTGTCCTGTATTAAACGATACCTCAAATAACATTTTCAATGGCTCTACTAACATCTCCCCTCCTTCCTTTATGATTCTTGGGTGTATCCCATCCGGTCCCGGTAACTTACTTCTGTTCATTTTTTCTATAGCCCTTCTTATTCTAGCATGGGAAAACTCTACTAGTTCCAGTGCCGGTGCCTGTTTGATGGGAATAGTAGGCACTGCATCCTCCGACTCCACTGTTAGTACCCCCCCAAAGTATTTCCCCAGCACCTCTGCTTTCTCCTTATCAGTCTCCGCTCTACTCCCATCATTCAACCCCCCTACCAGCTCTGGGATCCCTACTCTTCTTGTTAATTTTTCCTGAATGTACTTCCAGAATATTTTTGGATTATCCTTCACATTTCTAGCTATCTCTCTCTCCCTCTCCTTCACCCCCCTCCTTGTTCCCCACCTTATTTTATTGTTTATTTGTCTACGTTCCAGATCCACTTCCTTAGCCTCTATACTAGACCCCCTGTTCTTTTTTAACAATTTTAATCTTTCCCACAATCGTTTCTTTCTTCTAATCAATATCCAAAGCTTTCTTTTCATTGGCAATTCTGGGTTAGTTCTTTTCCTCAATTTTGTTTTATCCTTATATTCCCTTACTGGTACACTTTTGGATACAGCATTCTCCAGTTTGACTCTAATTTTCCTCCACATTCCTTCAGCGTCTTCACCGTTCAAATATTCCCCCCAGTCAATGTCCAAACACCGTCTCAGCAGCTCATAATCTGCTCTATCATACATGTATATTTTCTATTGCTTTTATTATCCCTCTCCGATTTAATGTTACAACTAAAGCTTATACAGGCATGGTCACTACGACCTATAGGGCTATCCACATTAACATGTTCCACTATATCCTCTTCATTGCTAAAAATCAAATCAAGTACACTCCCCTGCGTCCCATCTCTATATCTTGTCATCTCTACAATATGTTGCGTTAAAAAACAATCTCTCACTTTCTCTATAAACTTATTTTCCATGCTACCCTGTCCCGCTGGAGTAGTACAATTTGCCCAGTTGATCCTTGGCAAATTGAAATCTCCAATCAAAATTTTATATTTCTCTATTATCTATCTCCTCCATTGCTTTCAGTAGGTTATCATCCTCTCCCCTGCTATTATTTGGGCTTCTATATATAGAGGCAATTAGAATTGATCCTCTTACACATTTTACTTCAATACACAAATACTCACAATACTGCCGTCTCATATCCACCTCATTAACCTTGAGCTCTTTTCTTACATAAATAAACAGTCCTCTTCCAACCTCTGCTCTAATAGCATTTCTCTCATATAACTCAAAACCCTCCAAACTATATTCCACCAGTTCCCTCTCAATTCTAACATTTTTTGGTCTTACTTCCTGTAGGGCTATGATATCAGGTTTTTCCTCTTCATCCTGCAACCTACATATCAGTTCTCTTTTCTTGTCCTGAGTAAACACATCCACATTACTAAACATAATCCTTAATCCATCTACCATTCCTCCAGCAATTACACCATCCCGCTCCTCCAGTCCGTACCCTACTCCCCTGTTAGCACTACTGGGTCTGCCTCTTTGTCTCCTGTCTCTCCCTGTGACACCTCCACCCCGTTCTCCTCCTCCGTCACAACTCTCATCACATTCTCTCCCCTCCCTGATCTCCCCCTCCTTTCTACTCTTATAAACCACTTCCTCACTTTTCCGTCCCTCACTCTCCAGTAAAAATTTCTCTTTTCCTCCTCATCCAACTTTCCATTATTTTCATCAGCCTTTTCTTGTAATTCCTTAATTTTTTCCTTTGTTCTATACTCAAATCCTTCTTTAGTCTTATGTGTTTCAGTTTATCATTTGTATTTAGCCTCCAACTAAAATTTGTCACAGTCTCCGCCACTACCCTAGTTTTAAACTGTACCCTTATAGGTCTCATCTCTCCCCTTTTATATCTACCTATCCTACTGATCTCCTCCACCTTCCCTTCCCATCCATATTCGTCCTCATCCACACCTTTCAAGACCTCCTTCACTGTCTCCATATCCCTCACTTTTCTCACTCCATTATCATTCATATGAGTCTCTATATCTCCATACAAGATTACACCCCTATCCCTGTCCATGGCCTCCCTCACGACACTCTCCTTGTTCTTCATGACCCCTACAACTGCACTCTCAAAACTTTGTTTGGTCATATTCATTTCTTCCTTTTGCTCTTTCATAATATCCTCCAAATCCTTGACTTTTTGTTTACCTACCACCGTCCATGCAGTCGACTCCTTTACTTCCATGAAACGTCCTTCGTATTCCTTCAGCTGCTCCTTCAATGCCATATTCTCTGCTCCCAGTTCATCTACCCTTTTCAATACCATCTCTAGGCTCTCATTAACTGCCAAAAAAGGCCTGCATTCACTTCCTTCGCTAGGCCTATTCCCTTCCCCACCTATCACACCACACATTACACACAGTGCCTTAACTTTCTCACCAATATCCCCCTTCCATTTCTCCGTATCACTCATCCACTTTTCCAAATCCTTCACAACAATACTAACCTCTTCTAACTTCTTATCTGTGCTCTTAAATCCCGATATAAGGACCCCAATGGAAATACGCCTAACGGCCTTATTGGGCTATCCTTAGTTGGAATTATGCAAGGCTGGTACATGTCATATTTATAACATACTATGTGGTACCAACTCTGTAAATTGCTAACTGAATAAATATTATTATTATTATTATTATTATTATTATTATTAATGTCAAACCAATTATACCTGCCCCAGACCTCTTTGTAAAAAGGTCGCCGGGAGGTAAAGACCAAACAAACAGACAGCATTGTTTCAATGGCTTTGAAAAGCAGAGAAAACCAAGGCCAACAGGTGTCAGCCTGATCACCTAGAAAACTGAGTGGAGCCCCCCTCGACGGGAATAACTCAGGAAGCCTGATCCCAGGCTCGACCATAGAAAACGCAGTTTCTGATGAGCCCTCAAGCGACCAAACTCGTCGGGGTAACTTACCTATTTTAGCCATCCTGACTAAAACTCGGTAAACAAAAACGGTGTTCTCGGAGCAACGAGAAAAACGCCGGAAAGGTAACCCACACTAAACTATACATTACAGGAGGGCGTAATGCATAAAGCAATGAATAACACAGGAAGCCTGCTCCCAGGCTCGACCACAGAAAATGCAGTTTCTTATGAGCCCTCAAGCGACCAAACTCGTCGGGGTAACTTACCTATTTTGAGCCATCCTGACTAAAACTCGGTAAACAAAAACGGTGTTCTCGGAGCAACGAAAAAAACGCCGGAAAGGTAACCTACACCAAACGAGACATTTTAACACATTTCATACAAAGGGTGTGCGCAAAAATAGGGATACCTGAACAGGAGGGCGTAATGCATAAAGCAAAAACCGGGGCAAAGGTAGCCATGACAGAGACTGGTGGGATAATTACTCCAGGTTCTGCATAGACCCGCCGGGACCCAGCTCTGGAAAAAAAGAAAATTTCCAGGAATTAATGCTCATAAGGTTAACCCAAACATGTTCGCACACAAGTGCTAAATAACCCGCCGGGTAACGAGACATAATACTCAACGACGACAGCTCGCTACGCGGTGGGGTTTCCTAAGTAAAAGATTTAAGAATATCTTCTATCTATCTATCTATTGCCTGACGCCGTGATCCCCGAAGGGGTGGCCACGAACGAACCGCCCCCATGCACCTCTGTCCCCAGTCAGTCGACGCCCCTCCCCCCAACCAGCACCGCCTTCGTTCATGTAGTTCCTCACTCCATCCTTCCACCTCATATTCGGTCTACCTCTCCCCCTCTGTCCCTCCACCTCGCTCTCGTACACCCTCTTAGTCATTCTCTCGCTTTCCATATGTTCCATATGGCCGAACCATCTCAAGTTGTTCCTTTTCACACTTTCCAGCACATCTACCTCCACACCACACCTCCTTCTTACTTCCTCATTAGTCTGTCTATCCCTCCATGTAACTCCGCACGCACTCCTTAAGTAATTCATTTCCACTGCTCTCACTCATGGTCTGAGTCTCTCAACCAATGTCCATGCTTCGCTTCCGTAAGTCAGTGTCGGGATTACCACACTGTCATGCAAGGACTTCTTCACTTCCATACTGACCACCCTATTTCTTGTTACTGCTTTTAGCGTTCCTACAACCCTCTTCCCCTGTTGTACCCTCTCCTGCACCTCTTCATCCATAGTCCCATCTTTACTCAACACACTGCCCAGATACTTAAAAGAGTTGACGATCTCCATAGCCTGACCGTTCAGCTTCACCTCACACTCTGTGACTTCACCCCTTTCGAAGACCATAACCTTGCTCTTCCCCGTATTTACCTTCAAATTCCGTTTTTCGCACACTGTTCCAAACTCATTTACCAGACCCTGCAACTCCCATTCATTATCACTCATCAGAACTGTATCATCCGCAAACAGCAGTATATCAGAATATCAAAATAAATATCAGAATATCAGTATATCAGAATATCTTAATTTGTCCAAAAGATTTATGAATACCCTCTGACATAATATATAAAGACCAGCATGGCGTTTATAACTGATGAAGTCTTTCCGGTGGTGTTTGTTTCAAGATTAAATTTTGGAGAAAAAAAAAACTAAAAAAGACGCCGGCCCCCGAATTATCTCGTAGTTCAAAAACTGGGAAGCCTGATAAATATACGAGATCTAACTTCTCCCGAAGTATCTTTTTAGATCGCCGTATGTTGAAGGCGGCGATACGAAACGTATCCCTCAATTGTCTGGTTAACTAACTGAATCGTAAATTCGTTATTCCCATCCCTCCAAGGAGCACCCGCCGGGTGTGAATATTAGTTTTAAAAAACGTTAACCCCAATTGTGCCCTAAAGCGCCGTATGTTGAAGGAGGCGATACACAATGCATCCCTCAATTGTCTGGTCAACTAAACTGAATTTTGCAAATTCGGGCATCCCACCCTTCCAGGTTGCACCCGCCGGGTGATTTAAAGTTTAAAAGTTAACCCCAAATGTTCCTAACCCCACTTCTTTGTAAAAGATCGCCGGGGAGGAAATACAAAGATCGCGAATTGCAAATCAGTCAATATAACCACCCAAAGGTACAACCGCCGGGTTTTATATGCAATGTCAAACCAATTGTACCTGCCCCAGACCCCTTTGTAAAAAGGTCGCCGGGAGGGAAAGACTAAACAAACAAACGGCATTGTTTCAATGGCTTATTAAAGATTTCAGCATATCTTTCACCTGTCCAAAAGAATTAAGAATAACTTCTTAATCCTCATAAAGATGAAGCATATCTTTATTAAAGATGAAGTCTTTCAAGTATCCCTTTACACTTGAGACACTAGTAAGATTCAGGCATCTTTTTATCCCATAAAAAGTCTAAGCCTATCTTAATCTCTAATCCGGCTTCTCCCAGAAGCCCTCATAGATCGCCGTCTTGAAGGCCGTGATACCCTATTGTATCAATCAATTGTTTGGCAAATTATCTCGAATCGCAAATCCGTTAATATAACCACCCGAAGGTACAACCGCCGGGTTTGATATGCAATGTCAAACCAATTATACCTGCCCCAGACCTCTTTGTAAAAAGGTCGCCGGGAGGTAAAGACCAAACAAACAGACAGCATTGTTTCAATGGCTTTGAAAAGCAGAGAAAACCAAGGCCAACAGGTGTCAGCCTGATCACCTAGAAAACTGTGTGGAGCCCCCCTCGACGGGAATAAACCAGGAAGCCTGATTCCAGGCTCGACCATAGAAAACGCAGTTTCTGATGAGCCCTCAAGCGACCAAACTCGTCGGTGTAACTTACCTATTTTAGCCATCCTGACTAAAACTCGGTAAACAAAAACGGTGTTCTCGGAGCAACGAGAAAAACGCTGGAAAGGTAACCCACACTAAACTATACATTACAGGAGGGCGTAATGCATAAAGCAATGAATAACACAGGAAGCCTGATCCCAGGCTCGACCACAGAAAACGCAGTTTCTTATGAGCCCTCAAGCGACCAAACTCGTCGGGGAAACTTACCTATTTTGAGCCATCCTGACTAAAACCCGGTAAACAAAAACGGTGTTCTCGGAGCAACGAGAAAAAACGCCGGAAAGGTAACCCACAGCAAACGAGACATTTTAAACATTTTATACAAAGGGTGTGCGCAAAAATAGGGATACCAGAACAGGAGGGCGTAATGCATAAAGCAAAAACCGGGGCAAAGATAGCCATGACAGAGACTGGTGGGATACTTACTCCAGGTTCTGCATAGACCCGCCGGGACCCAGCTCTGGAAAAAAAGAAAATTTCCAGGAATTAATGCTCATAAGGTTAACCCAAACATGTTCGCACACAAGTGTTAAATAACCCGCCGGGTAACGAGACATAATACTCAACGACTACAGCTCGCTACGCGGTGGAGTTTCCTAAGTAAAAGATTTCAGAATATCTTAATTTGTCCAAAAGATTTATTTATTAGTGGCCCCACCATCATTGACGAACATGCCTATTACATAAGGCATCCTCTTCAAACACTAATCCGCCGTAGTTTTGAATCTACCGCGCAGAGCATTTAAAAACTGAGGAGCCTTCATCATGAGCGCACGCGACCTCACTCATGGCTTCAGTCATTATGAATTGGGTTCTCACTACGAAAAAACTTCGTAAAAAATAAAAACAAAAAGAAAATAAGAATAACTATCCAATAAGCTTTCCATCATATCGTGGATGTACTTGTGTGGATTTCTGACCAGACGCTGATTCAGGCGTCATTCTTCCTTCTCTGCTCTGCGCTCAGCCCGCCCGGACGTGCCTCCCCACGCTCCGCTGGTTCCGCATTCGTTGCGTCCCTAGTGAGTTTTTTCTCATTTGTTTACTCCAGGATGTATCGAGTAAGGTTAGGATAGGCGTAGCAGGAGTGTCCTGGGCTGGTTGCCCGCAGTGCAGTGTATTTTGGGTCGAGTGTATGGGGCATCTATTTCGGATGTACCCTCGTGGTCACGTTGTGGACATGTGAACTTTTTCACAGTTGAGTTAGTTTGTGATGCAGGCGGCTTTCACTACGCGTTAATTATTGCTGCCTTTTATCTTTCTGATGAGGTAAGCTGTGTTTTCTGACGTTCCCAGCGTATTTTTCTTCACTTAGTGAAGTTTTTTCTGGGTCCCGAGTCAGTCTTCCCTGGGTTGGAAGTTGTTGCTCTGTGGTGTGTTGGCGGTGGTTCCTGTTGTGATATTTCCAGTGTGTGTGTATATTTCAACTGTTTTTATGCCGTCTGCCTAGGCCTAGCCAGCCGCTCGTAGCTTTGCCACATGTACTAGTGTTATTATTTATTATTTATAAATATGCCCTACTGTGTCATGTGTATCCGGGTTTTAGTTGTGTATTGGCTAATTCCTCGGACTATAATTGTTTCCTGGTTTAGTTGTGTATTGGCTAATTCCACGGATTATGCTGTGACCTTGGGTTAGCCGTGCGTGGCTATCCTCGTGTCGCGTGTTGTTCAGATGGTATCTGTTCAGGGTGGGTTTCCTTCCGGCGGGTTTTTTCTCGGTTTCACCGTGAAAAAATCCTGGCCGAGAGCAGTGTTGGGCCACACGTGGTTGTTGACACTGGCTTGTATCCCCGGCGGGTGGGGTGTCTGTGGCTCTCCAGGACTGCGTCTCTGTGGGTGCCTGGTTTCAGGCCTCCTTTGATTCCCGGCGGGATGGCTGTACCCATCCATATAAAACGGCGTCCTTGTGGACATACGTTTTAGGAGTTTTTTCTACCTGGTTTTACGACAACCACATGAAAGAACCTAGCTGTTGTTTAGGCTTTCCTCCCCGGCGATCTTTTACAAAGAAGCGGGGACAGGAACTTATGGGGTTAACTTTTAAAACTTCTCACCCGGCGGGTGCACCTGGGTAGGGTGAGATGAACGACTTAGGTCTTCCAGTTAGTTAACCGATCCATTATAGTGATACTCTGTGTATCGCTGCCTTTACTATTTACGGCGATTGAAGGTTCAATTAGGTTATATATCGATTCTCACACCCGGCGGGTGCTCCTAGGTGGAGGAATTAAGGAATTTTACAAAATTCATTTTAACCTATTTAATTTAGTGATACTATCAGGTATCGCCGCCTTCGATCTTACGGCGATCTTTTGGGACAATTCGTTAAACATTAGATCTCGTATCATCCTGCCCTGGGCTATTCTACTATAATAATTCAAGGGCCGGCGTCTTTTTGGGGGGTTGCTTTGTTACAAAATTGAATCTTGAGACAGTCACCTCCTCCGAGAGACTATAAGTGCCATGCTGGACCATTATATCAGAGGGTATTCTTCACTTTCTTTAGCAAAAGATTTGTTTAGACTTTACACCCCGCCACGTAGCGAGATGTGTTAGTTGTGTCTTTGCATCTCGTTACCCGGCGGGTTATTAACACTGGTGTGCGATCATGTTGGATTACCCTTATGAGCATTAATTCCTGGACATTTTCTTGTTTTTTCCAGAGCTGAGCTCCGGCGGACCAATACAGACCCGGCGGTAGTTTTCACCCACCAGTCTCTGTCATGGCTACCGTGGCCCCAGTGTTTGCCCTGTGCATTACCCCTACTTGTGCTGGTATCCCTATTTTTGCACACACCCTTTGCATAAGGTGTGTTAAATGTCTAGACCGTTCAAGGGGTCTCTGGGTGATGCATAATTGTTCCTTTTGTTCTCAATTAGCTGTTAAAGTCCTTTGTGATAATGATAAGACCGCGGCGGTAGCGTTGAGAGAGGTTCGACAACAAATGTCGGCCTACACTACCATTGTCGCGCATAAGTCACTTCAATGTGACAACGTCCCACTTTGGGATAGATTGCTGTCAGAACACCCTCCCCCTAAACGTTCCTCTAGAGTCACGAGTGTTAAGCCGACGGAGACTAGTCAGGGTTCTGTATCGTCTGCGACTACAACTAAACGCCCGAGAGAGCCTACACCCCCGGCATCCGCCTCCTCGTCGCAGGCGAGATCTAGGTCAAGGTCACCTCTCAGACAACAGTCTTCTAGTCGGGCCTCTTCGCCGGAGAGTAAGAAGAGTAAGACGGAAGATTCCACCAGTGGTCACGGCGGAGATTCTTCCAGATCTAAGACTAGTTCGCGGTCACACCGCAGCCATAAATCCTCAAAAAAGGATTCACATCGGAAGTCCTCTCGACATTCCCCTAAGTCTAGTGCATCTCATCGTACCTCTACACCTGACAGAGTTTGTGTTAGGGCCTCTGAGTCCAGTGCAGCACCTGTCCCTAAAGAGGAGTTGCCAATTAATATTTTAACCCTGGAAATGGAAAGTTCAGGAGGGTCAATAATTGAGAATGTTTCAGACTCTCAAGAGAGCGTAGGCCAGGGCCTTGGTGTTTGGCGGTTTGCCCAACCACGGTCTGACCACCCACGTCCGACTCATACGAGTCACACAGTAGCCGACGTCCACAGGGACGCGGCGACCCCATCCTCTATCCCAGACTTATCTTGGAAACAAGGTACCCCTGCCTCGGCGGGGTCTTCTCAGGAGGATCGGGAGGAAAAAGACGAAGTTTCAATAATTTCGGATATGGAAGGACAAGGGTCAGGCTCAGGCTTGGACGCCGCAAGAGATAATAATGATTCTCCTATAAGTTCTTCATCTAACCAGTTTGTTACAGCACAAGAAATTGATGGGTTGCTTACTCATGCTTTATCTAAATTTTTTGGTCAGCAACAAGAAAACCCCACAATGAACTTGGGGGCTCCCTCGACAAGCTCTACGGTACGGCCTCTGATGACGTCAATTGATTTATCTAAGATTCCTAACCCTCCTACTCTGTCACCTGCAAGGAGCACTAAGCCTGCCACGGCGGCATTGACAACTTCAAATGTCAGGGTCATAACGGATGTTAATCCACCCCCTCTAGACAAAGCACCTCTTAGAAAGGTAGCTATGCCCCTCCTTTATGGGCCAGACGAGTCATGGGTTCTTTTGAACCCCTCTAAACCAGAGCTTGCCCAACCTACCTTGTCAGGGGAACTCCCGGTACCGCGTGAGTGGTTTATCCAGGGCAACAAGTCAAAGAAATTAAGGGCCATGGATGCCTTAGGTAATGTTCTGGACGTAAACATTAAGGCTATACCTAGTTATTATCACCAGGATTATTTTGTGTATGCTTCTAAGCCTGCTTTACCCCCTGCCTCAGCTTTAAAACTATTTTCAGACTGGTCTAAGCTGGATGGGTTTAATGATATTAAGACTCTGTCAGCTCTTACTCCTGAACTAGATTTTTTTACGGACCGTCACAGACGACGCAGCTAATCCAGTTTTGAAGGTGGGACAGTTGGGTCCAGGACCTTGGGTGGATTGGGAGGTAGAGGCTCAAAACTTTGCAACCACTTTCACTTCTAAATCTTCCCACCAGATCCCTCAGGACTCACATTCATGGTTTTCCATGCCGGTGGGTTCTGCCAGCGGAGTCCCGGCGGCTTTGTTTGCATTCCTAGCTGCCCCTAAGATTAATCTTTGTGAACTGAAGGACCCGTTCACTACCCCTACCCCTACTCACCTAGACAGAGAATTTAGGCTACGAGGAAAAGCTTTTCGCCTGTTTTCACAGTACATAGTATCTCAGCAGGTGGCTAAGTCTTTACTACGATCTACTCAGGCAATCGCAGACGCGGATGCTCGAAGATCGGTTGAGTTATCCCGGCGACTGATTCTTCAGTCGTCAATCCAATCCTTAGGTGACATACGCACCGCCTTGCTTGAGGCGGTGCGAGCACGACAAGATCTTAGGATGTCGTTAGTTCGCAAGCTACCTGAGCGCATTGCTAACCAGGTGGTGATGTCACCAGTACTTACCCCTTCTTTAATGTCCCCTGAAGTATGGCGAACGGTGTTCAATATGGCACAGGCCGTTAAGCACAGTCCCACCCCTTCTAAGAAACCTGCATTTAACTTCCCCAAACCCAGGCCTACTACTAAAGCCCAGCCAGGGGGATCTAAACCATTTCTTCCGCCTAAGTCCTCCCACTCCCCCCAGGGTCAGTACAGGCATAGACAGAATAGGTTTTCAGGTCAGAGAGGACGCGGCCAAAATAAACCAGGTCAGGGCCAGTCTTCGACCAACACCAGCCAGCCGGCGAAGCGGCCAGCACCAACCCCACCATCAAAAAACTAAAGTCTCTCTCACTCCTGGCGCCTACCTTAAGGCCGGAGGAACCGAGGGTAGTACAGCCGGCGAACCCTTGTCTGCTAACTGGGTCGTTCCGAACGTGTCACCAAGCATGGCCGTTAAACACTTGGGCACGGATGGTGGCACGCAAAGGCATCACTTGGCAGTGGCTCCGGCGACCTCGATTACGTCAGCCGACAACGGCGAATTTTGTTTCTTTAGAGGTGGAGTCACTAGCCCAGGAAATGATTGCCAAGAATGTCATCATCCCGGTCCCCCCAAATTACCCTGTATTCACGTCCAAACTATTTTTGGTTCCCAAAAGGGACAGTGTTCAGATGAGGCCGGTCGTAGACCTGTCTTATCTGAATCTTCACATTCACAACGAATCTTTCAGAATGTTAACAGTACACCAAATCAGGCTAACACTTCCGCCGGGAGGTTGGATGTGTTCACTAGACCTGACAGACGCCTATTGGCACGTATCGGTCAACAAAAGATTTCAAAGGTTTTTGGCCTTACGGATCAGGCACCAAAATTTTGTTTTTCAGAGGATGCCGTTCGGTTTGAACCTAGCACCTCGATTATTCACAAAACTAGTCCGGCAAGCCCTGATGCCATTGTTAAAACAAGGGATCAGAGTGTTGTGGTATCTGGACGACTGGCTGGTGGTGGCAGAGACACAACAATTATGCATAAAACATGTCAATATCATTTTGAATCATCTCAAAACTCTAGGCTTCAAGGTAAATCTGGTAAAGTCAAACCTTGTTCCCTCACGAGTAATTCAGTGGATAGGGCTGGTCTGGGACACCGCCGCTCTCACTCTGAGTCAGAGTGTGGACAATCGCAACAGGTTTCGCAGGAAACTGTTCAGGTTTCTTCACAGTCTGACTACGACACGGAGGGTCTGGAAGTCTCTGGTCGGCTCTCTCAACTGGATTCAACTAACTGTCAAGTTGGGCCGGTTGAAAGTAAAACTATTAATATTGGAAGGCAACAAATATTTCCCGCTCTTACCGGCGGGAAAATTATGGCCCATCCCGAAATTAATCCACACCTTGCTAGCGGTCTGGGCGAAGAGGGAAACATTGCACTCAATAATGTCATGGACCTCTCCTCCACCAACGGTATGGGTAGACACGGATGCGTCAGGCACAATAGGTTGGGGATTTCAGTCAAATCAGGGGCACCAGGGTCAGGGGCTTTGGTCCCACTTAGAAATCTCGCACATCAATGTCAAAGAATTACTAGTCCCCTTATATTTCCTTCAGGCTCACGGCCCGGCGTTACGGGACAAGTCGGTGGCCTTCAGAATGGACAATCTGAATGCAGTCCACTGTATTCAGAAACAAGGGTCAACGAGGTCAAGGAAGTTGCTAAACGTGTCAGAAGAGATTTTTGCTCTAGCCAACAGTCTAGATATTTATCTGCACGCTTCTTATCTCCCAGGCGTAGCGAACGTCTGGGCAGACGCTCTATCCCGGCGACAGAGCACGACACTAGAATGGGAGCTCAAGCAACCCATTTTCAACCTAATGATTGCAGAGCTCTCCCATCCACAAGTGGATCTTTTTGCATCCGAGGAGACTCACAAACTCCATCTATACCTCACCCGCCGGGCGAAAACGCCGGCAGGGGGGCCAGACGCCCTAGTGACAGACTGGAACAGATGGAGCTCCATCTATCTGTTTCCGCCGCCAGATGCGTCACTAATGTGCCACGTAGTGAACAAACTACGAGATTATCGAGGCTTAGTCTCGCTAATCGCGCCACTGTGGCCGGCGCAGTTGTGGTACCAGCAATTGAAAATGTGGTGCCCGGACCCGGTATCGCTCCCGGTCGGGTATTTCCACTTAGACGCGATTGGCAACCTCGCGACCTCGCTGACTTTTGCATTATGGACATTCAGGAGGCCAAGTGGCTAGCACCATACGGTAGAGATGTGACAAATAAATTACTTAATCAATATACTCAGTCTACAAAACGACAGTATCAATCACATTGGCAAGCCTTTACTTCTTGGATCGTTAGGACAGAACAAACTGTACCCTCAGTGGCATTAGTTTTTAATTATTTAAATTATCTGTTTGAGCAGAAACGTTTATCTGTGGTAACATTAAAAAATCACTTAACTGCGATTAGAGTGCCCTTTTTAGACCTTACAGGTCTCTCCATACCGGTAGCGGAGGAAACAGGTTTTATGAGAGCATGTTTTAAACTCCGCCCACCTCCCCGTCAGCTCATGCCTACTTGGTCTCTGGACAAAGCTTTGTCTTTGCTTCACTCTCGTCTGTACCAAAATACTGCAGACTTTGCATTAATCTTAAAAAAGGCGGTTTTCCTTTTGGCTTTAGCCACCGGAAACAGAGTGTCTGAGCTGGCGGCGATGAGCAACACACCTAATTGTCTTAGGTTTGGTAGACTTAATGAATGTATTTCCATTGCACCCTCCCCAGGTTTTGTAGCCAAGAATGAGCATAGTGCACACATGTTTTCTGAGTTCACGGTGCCGGCGTTAAAAAGGGGAAAGGTGCATCATAATTTATGTCCAGTACAAGCTCTAACCAAATATTTGAGAGTAGCTCCTCACAACCCCCAAGGTGCTTTATGGGTAGCAAGTACGGGTAAACGCTTACTTAAACGGCGATTAGCCTCTCCTCTGGTAGAAGTCATTAAAGAAAGTAATCCCGGCGTTGTGGGTCGGGCCCACGATTTACGCAAATGGGCAGCCTCTTTACGTTTCCTGAAATTTTTTTCAGTTGAAGACATAGCGTCCACGCAGTTGTGGGCGTCTAATCATACGTTTCTGTCTAGATACTTGTCAGTTGCTCTAGACAAACCTTCCTTACCATGTATAGCTTTAAGGCAGAGGGTCTAGGCGGCCCTGCAGTCACTTTTGTTTACTTTCATGGGAAAGGGGGGGGGGGTGCAGTCAGTTGACACAGGACACCCTAGACCCCACCGGAGTATGAGAGCTGTGATACAATTTAAGGTTAAAATGTGTTATGAAAATTTCTCAGTGAGAAATTGTGCTAGTACAATGTTAAGTACAAAAGAACGGTGTTGTTAGAGTAGTTTAGCTGCGAAAGCAATTTAGTTTTAGATTATTGGAGTTCCTTTGCAATTTATCTCCAAGTTTATGTTGGGGTTTATTATGTGCACATGTAAACTTATAACTTGTTATTTTTTGTCACCACTCGTTGAGTGGGGTGCCTTTGTAACTACAGATCTGTGTTCAGAATCTTCAGGGTTACCAATTTTTGTCAGGCAGGCTTCTTTGAAGCACGCACCTGCCTGAACCCCCTTTTTCTTGTATTTGTTCGGCTACGCCGTTAATTAAATATATTTTCAAAGTAAGAATACTATGTGGTTGTTTTTATTATCTGCTTTTCTAGAGTTATGATATGATTACGAATGTCCCCCTCCAGTCTTAGAAATCAGGCATGTTCGTCAATGATGGAGGGGCCACTAATAAATTATAGGTTTGACTCCTGTAAGGAGATAAAGAAAACCTAATATTTAGTAGTGGCCCCGTAATCATTGACGACTGGGGCCCTCCCGACCGTCCCCTTCCCATTCGTTGATGTATTAAGGATTTTGGTTTACTTGATATGTCAGTGAAGGAAGAATGACGCCTGAATCAGCGTCTGGTCAGAAATCCACACAAGTACATCCGCGATATGATGGAAAGCTTATTGGATAGTTATTCTTATTTTCTTTTTGTTTTTATTTTTTACAAAGTTTTTTCGTAGTGAGAACCCAATCCATAATGACTGAAGCCATGAGTGAGGTCGCGTGCGCTCATGATGAAGGCTCCTCAGTTTTTAAATGCTCTGCGCGGTAGATTCAAAACTACGGCGGATTAGTGTTTGAAGAGGATGCCTTATGTAATAGGCATGTTCGTCAATGATTACGGGGCCACTACTAAATATTAGGTTTTCTTTATCTCCTTACAGGAGTCAAACCTATAATGAATACCCTCTGACATAATATATAAAGACCAGCATGGCGTTTATAACTGATTAAGTCTTTCCGGTGGTGTTTGTTTCAAGATTCAATTTTGGAGAAAAAAAAACTTAAAAAAGACGCCGGCCCCCGAATTATCTCTTAGATCAAAAACTGGGAAGCCTGACAAATATACGAGATCTAACTTCTCCCGAAGTATCTTTTTAGATCGCCGTATGTTGAAGGCGGCGATACAAAACGTATCCCTCAATTGTCTGGTTAACTAACTGAATTGTAAATTCGTTATTCCCACCCTTCCAGGGAGCACCCGCCGGGTGTGAATATTAGTTTAAAAAACGTTAACCCCAATTGTGCCTTAAATTGCCGTATGTTGAAGGAGGCGATACACAATGCATCCCTCAATTGTCTGGTCAACTAAACTGAATTTTGCAAATTCGGTCATCCCACCCTACCAGGTTGCACCCGCCGGGTGATTTAAAGTTTAAAAGTTAACCCCAATTATTCCTAACCCCACATCTTTGTAAAAGATCGCCGGGGAGGAAATACAACAACAGCATAGTTTTATATTGGCTTTGCAAAACCGAAAAAACTACAAACAACACGTGTCCGTATGAACACTGTTAGATGGGTACAGCCAACCCGCCGGGAATCAGAAGGAGCCTGAAACAGGCACCCCAGAGACGCAGTCCTGGGGAGCCACAGACACCCACTCGCCGGGGAAACAAACCTGTTTTTAAACCACGCGTGGCCAAAACTCGGCAACCAGCCGGGTTTTTTCATGGTGTAACCGAGAAAAACCCGCCAGAAATAACCCACCCCGTCCAGATACCATCTGAACGCAACACAGGACCAAGGCGTAGCCAAAACACAACTAACTCCGGGCCCAACATAGTCCGTGGAATTAGCCAATACACAACTAACCCAGGACACATAAATAGTCCGTGGAATTAGCCAATACACAACTAAACCAGGACACACATCACACAGTAGTATATATTTAGAAAATAAATCAATAACACTTGTATATGTGGTAAAGCTACGAGAGGCTGGCTAGGCCTAGGCAGACGGATAACATTAACAAGTCGGAATATAAACAAAAAGCACTGAATTATATCACAACAGGAACCACCGCCAACACACCACTGTAGCAAATACTTCCGGCAAAGGGAAGAACTGACTCGGGACCCAGAAAAAACTTCAGTAAGTGAAGAAAAATACGCTGGGAACGTCAGCAAAAATACGCTACCTCATCAGAAAGATAAAAGGAAGCAATAACGCGTAATGAAAGCCGCCTGCATCACAAAGCTAGCTAACTGTGAAAAAGTTCACCTGTCCACAACCGGACCACGAGGGTACATCCGAAATAGATGCCCCAAACACACGACCCAAAATACACTGCACTGCGGGCAACCAGCCCAGGACACTCCTGCTACGCATATCCTAACCTTACTCGATACATCCCGGAGTAAACAAATGAGAAAAAACTCACTAGGGACGCAGCAAATACAGAACCAGCGGATCGTGGAGAGACACCTCCGGGCCGGCTGACCGCAGAGCAGAGAAGGAAGAATGACGCCTGAATCAGCGTCTGGTCAAAGATCCACACAAGTACATCTACGATATGATGGAAAGCTTATTGGATAGTTATTCTTATTTTCTTTTTGTTTTTTGTTTTTTACGAAGTTTTTTCGTAGTGAGAACCCAATTCATAATGACTGAAGCCATGAGTGAGGTCGCGTGCGCTCATGATGAAGGCTCCTCAGATTTTAAATGCTCTGCGCGGTAGATTCAAACTACGGCGGATTAGTGTTTGAAGAGGATGCCTTATGTAATAGGCATGTTCGTCAATGATGGAGGGGCCACTAATAAATATTGCTCTATAATCTTTGACGTGAATATCACTTCGGAGATATTAAACACTTAATGTTATTGATAGATATACAAGAAATGCGAGAGTGAAAACGAAAATCAAAACGTCTACCTATATACGATATTTCAGTGGAATACAGGTCCATTTTCACACGTGGTAATATGTGGCTAATAATGTAGGGTATGGTGATATCAATGTTGCAGTTGGTTTGCAGGTGTTCTGCTGATAAAAATAAAAATAATAATAAATAAATAAATAAATAAATAAAAATCACAAGTAAAGCCTCATTATGCTTCGAGGACTGACTCATAAAGCAATGGCGCTCGCAAGATGAGTAAAATTGCTGGGTCATTACCCTATTGAACACACAGGCTTCCTTACGTCCACGTTTAGGAATTAGATTTTTGTGTATCTAAAGTAGACGAATATATGGAGTGGCTATAAAAGATATTACGATATACACTTAACATTATAACATTCATAATATATAATGAGTAGAAAGAGGAATCTAATAATACTTGTTAATTAATAAGTAGGTAAATATTGATATTTCACTTTCATCCCCAAGACTGGATTATATAGCTGCATTTTGTGTTACCACCACTGATAAGCCATTGGGCTTTTGGCAGGTTTATGAATAATTCTCTAACTTTTGATATTTATGGAAACGCTTTTTCGAGGCACTCCGTATATTAATTAATGTATCAATATAATAAACCCCATGTGTATTGGGATGGTTTGGGCTAGTGGAAAGGCTGTCATGGCTGCCAACATGACAAACCATGTGTGGCTATAGCAGACGAAAACTGTATACTTTCATCCTTGACCAACTGTACTTACTCGGGCATTTCTAGTGGTGGGTAAAATGTTTGAATTCTAAATTTAGTAAGCCTACAGTAATGTAATCAAGTCCTCCAACAACTGTTTTATCACCATAGGCCTACATACAAGTGCTAGATAATAATGTGTTAACCCTTTCTGTACCGATGACGTCTTTTTGTAATTCGATTTCAGGTACGTGTAGACTATGTTATTCAGCTGAGGAAGGATATATGGTATCTAAAGGGATTAATTGAGATGTAGCCTTTAAATTGGTAGATGTCCTTCCTGACCTGAATAAAATTGTCTAATATTTGCCAGAATAGGCCTATAATGGACAGGATGACGGCATTACTGAATGTGTTAAAATAATAGTGAGTGGAATGTAAGAACATGAAGGACTACACTGGCAACACAGTCACCCAAACTGAATGGTTATCATTATTGTCACCTCAATCAGCTCTATATACTCCTGAGGACCGTGTTCATGACATTTAACTATATACTTTAATAACCCATTCTGTACCGGTGACGCCCTATTCATTATATTCCGGCAATTATTAGACCATTTTATTCAGCTTAGAGAGGGACGTGTAGCAATTAATAGGCTACAGACACTCAATTAACACTTTTAACTACCACATATCCTTTCTAAATTGGATAAATTGGTCTACATATAGTTGTAATAAAACAACAGACATCCCCGATAGTGAAATGGTTAATATTATAGTTGTAAAGTTAAGGTAAACATATGTGGTGTACACTATGCTACACTTCACCTTGGCCTTTTGCCCTTTGGTATCTGTGATGGGTAGTGAGGTAGGCCTACATATATCTTGGTTAGCACAATATAGCATCACCAAGCTTAACACTATCTGCTGCAACATCTTGGGGATTATTACGATATTTTGTTAAACGATCACATGATTTCATTAATTTCATTTGAGGGTGTAATGGGTATTTGGTGTTGGGAGTGACATTAATTAATTACAAATATTTCAAATATTTTTAATTTACCCCCTAGACTTAGAGAAAACATATATCCAGAGCCTCTTCTAGCTAAAAAAAAACAAAAAAACACACACGTTCCCAGATGTTAGGCTAAATATTTAATTTTGTTGGTAGTAAATTGTTCCGGCCATCCCTTCGGGGATCACGGCATCCGGCAATAGATTGACAGCTAGGTAGTTAAGCCTCTAACTCTTACAGGTTTTCCCTAAATTGAATAAAATGTCACAAGTAGCTAGAAAAAATGGCATCATCTGATTGGAAGGGTCAAGTTCTGGAGAGTACAGTATTCCTGATTCAGAAACTGGTTACCGGTATCCATTGAGAACTAAATGCTTTGTAATGCGTTATATTCTATATATCTACTGTATCTATTGACTGACGCTGTGATCCCCGAAGAGGTGGCCACGAACGAAACGCCCCAGTGCACCTCTGTCCCCAGTCAGTCGACGCCCCTCCTCTTAACCAGCACCGCCTTCACTCATATACTTCTTCACTCCATCCTTCCACCTCTCTCTCAGTTTACCTCTCCCTCTCTGTCCTTCCACCTCGCTCTCGTACACCCTCCTAGTCATTCTCTCGCTTCCCATACATTCCAAATGGCCGAACCATCTCCAGGTGTTCCTTTTCACACTTTCCAGCACGTCTACATCCACACCACACCTCTCTCTTACTTCCTCATTCGTCTGTCTATCCCTCCATGTAAATCCGCACACACTTCTCAAGTAACTCATTTCCACCCCTCTCACTCTTGGTCTGAGTCTCTCCACCAACATCCATGCTTCGCTTCCGTAAGTCAATGTCGGTATTACCACACTCTCATGCAAGGACTTCTTTACTTCCATGCTGACCACCCTATTTCTTGTTACTGCTTTCAGCATTCCTACAACCCTATTCCCCTGATGCACCCTCTCCCTCACTTCTTCATCCATACTCCCATCTTTTACTCACTACCCAGATACAGTATTTAAATGAGCTGACATTCTCCATAGCCTGACCATTCAACCTCACCTCTGGTGGGCCTGGATCTAGTAGAGTGAGGGTTGGTGTCCTCTACTTCCCATAGCTAGTTCTGACATTAACTTTTTCATCATTCTTATTTCTATTTTTCTTCCTGAGAGTGGTGAAGGCAGTGGGGCCATAATGGTGTGCCCCAAGGGCCAAGGTTCCCTAGTGTCTTACTCTCACAGCCCACTGGCACAAGTCGGCCTTTCTCTCTGGTGTAGGGATGCAACGACCCCACTGCCCGCCACTTCAGTGGTGCAGTCAGCCTCTGTAGCAGTTATGGTGATTTCTTGTTACTGCCTTATTGTAGCACGGTTAAGGCTGGTGTGGTGCGATTTCGCCAGGTACAAGTGCTTCAGGGGGACTTTATTGAGTTCTGCTGAGACACTGTTAGTGCTATACCAACATCAGCCACAGTGATAACATGATGGGGCGTTGTTGTGGCAAGACTTTGTTGTACTGTGCTGCAGTAGAGACAATAGCCACAGTGTTATGATTGCTGTGCACTGTGTGCAGTACTGTGATTGTACCATGGAAGCCACATTCACTGGACGGTTGCGGTCTTTTAAACCTGTATGTATGTATGTATGTACCGTACTCTGTGGCTTCACCCCTTTCAAAGACCATAACCTTGCTCTTCCCCGCATTTACCTTCAGATTCCGTTTTCGCACACTGTTCCAAACATATTTACCAGACCCTGCAACTCCCATTCAGTATCGCTTATTGATTAAGCTAATTTGTATGATTCTTAAGTTTGATATACAGTTACAAAATTGCAGTTCCAAAATGTAATATACTGTACTGTACATGAAATCTAATACAAATATCATTAGTATCTAAGATACCTTGATTCCTCCTGGGAACCCCCTGCTAAAGTATGGCCATGGCTATATGGTTCTCAAATGAATATAACTAGTATTTTCTGTTACTTATGATACAAAATATTGTTACTAAACTGAATAATGTACAAAAGTTTGTCTATCTATCTATCTATATACTCAGGCCCAATCCCCACTTTTCCTATTTTTTGTTTTTTTCTGTTTTGAGTCGGCCACAATAGTTTGTGGGAAGTTAGAATAGAATTACAAGACTGTGATCTTATTAACCCTTGGAATACAATGACACCTTTTCTAATTTCTTCTGGTAAACACTGAACTATCTTCAACTTGGGAAAGACCTGTGGAAGTTAAATGGTTGATTGAGATAGTTCCACCTTTGATTCCTAAGTGTCCTAAGCTGAATAAAATTGTCCACAAAAATCCATAAATTAAATAAGTGTATCGAATCAAAGGGGTTAAAAGGGTAATAGCGATACATACCATAACTTATGAGTGTGGAGTGTCTGATTAGATAGAGGTGTGTAATCTTAAGTTGACACTTTAGTTTGTAGAAAGTATGTGAGGAATTTGTTATTATTGTCTTATCTGGTAAATGTTTGAGGTGTTGAATGTGTGAGGTGGTAGATCTCTCAGTTGGTTGGTGTGTCAACTGCTGCGGCTGTCATTCATTAGTTCACTGGTTTAACCTAAAGCCACTTAAGGGGGGATAGTTGGTTTTTATGGACCTGCTTCTCCCTCATGTTTAGCCCCATTAGTGTTTTAGATTTTATAACGTTCGGCCCATTAGTTTGGCAATTTTAAGACCTTTCACCCCATTTCTTTGTCAATATTAAGCCCTTTCGTACAATTTTGGTACTGTATAATGTTTTTCCTGGACCTTTTTCTATCGAATAATGTACAAATGTATTTTGAAGGGGAGTCTTTGGGTGTTTTTAACCCTTGTCTAGCGGGTCCTCTGTGGCCGTTTTGGGCCTTTTCAGGCCATTCTGACTGCTATATCAACCATCAGTATGAAAGGAACTGTATTGCGCCGAAAACTAAGTGGAAATCGCTACACAATGACGCCACATACAGCTACGTAGCACTCGTGGAGCACTGACAGTGTTACCTCGAAGATGGAAGTTTAGCTGATTTTGCTACATTGCTCACTTTTAGCAAACTATTGGTTACACTGTCATCCTCCCGCGCGGTGGGGGAACTGGAGTTAGTGTGGGCCGGGAGGCCACAGATGTCGGACGTATGGATCATTACTATCCCACCCATTTTCACTCGATTTCCACCCTTTTTTCACCCGTTTTTTGCCAGTTTTTTTAACTCGACTTATGTTGCGTGCCGCTCTTTAAGGGTTAAAGCTTGATGGAGGTCTAGAAAGGAAACTAAAATTATTGTAAAAAGATAAGTAAATATACAAATGTATATGCCCATCCCCCCTTAACCCGAGGAGTGCATAATTGATGTTTTCGAAAAGACCGCGCATGCTGAAAAAAAAACTTTGATTTTGACAAACTTTGTTATATTATCCATATAAAGTATTATATCTGCTCTATGTGTGTATATATTACTTATATGATAAACATATGAACAGTGTAGACCAGAAAATAGGTGTAAACCGCAAATATCTAGTGAAAACATATATTTATGGCGGGATATGGTGGAGGAGGTGTGGGAGAGAGTACAACATAGATGTGCTTCCTGGACCTGCTTGAGGCAGACTGAGCTTCCCAGCTGTCATCCACGCATGTGAAGGGTAGGAGGGAGTGTGGAAGACCGTGACTCATCATATTTCCTGCAGGGAAAGGGAGGAATGACAAAAATAAGAGGAATAATAGCCAATAATTGAGGAGGGGAGAAGTTGGGGAAGAAAGGGGGTGTAGGAGGGGGGGGGGGGGGGACGGACACATGTAGGGGAGAGGAAGGAGGTACTGGTGCGTGATTATACTATAGGAAGCGCCAACGAACTTGACAAAAATATCGATCCCTAACCTCTTCGTAACTCAAAAGGGCCTAGAGCAAACTGGCTGTAAATATCCACACCTATTACCTGGTGGACTTCCCAAATTATAAGAACTTCAGCCCAATTGTTTTTCATTCATTTTGAGTTATAAGTTAAGGGGTCCAGATTATTGTCAAATTTGTTGGCGCTACCTATACCTAATCACATATTGTTTCCATTTGAGTGACTGTGGGGCTTTTTTGGGGGTATATTTTCATGGGCTCGCTTCCGTGAAGCCTAACGCGTACGCTATACAGACACTTCCATGAGGCCTATCGCACTTTAGAGGTTAAGCCTTCTAGCGGTCGCTGTACAGTATCGTATACCTGGGGTGAGTGGGTTCGAATCCTGGTCAGGATACCTCTCCCAACCTGTCCAACGTTACCATCAGGCGAGAGCAAATATGATTGTCGCGCACATACACACAACATACAGTACACCTTTAGCTTGAAACTGAGGATAGCAATAGTAGGAGGACACAGAGAAGGGTTTGCTGTCAGCTGCCTCAGACCAATTGGTTATGTTGAGGAAAAGAAGATCAGGTTTGGAGGAGAGGTGGTGCTGAACATAGTAGAAGTTAGAGGAAAGGCTGCAAATATTGCAATAGCTAATTGAAAGTGTGTCAGGCCTTGGTCCAAGACATTTTGAGAGGTTGTTGAGTAAGTGTCGTAGTGTGGGGGCATTAATGGTGTGTGTACGTATGTGTGTGTGTCAATCATGTGGTCAGGGGTGGCTTCACACCAAGGCCAGACATACTCACTGTCACTCAGTCCCAGACTGACCCTGGAGCCGGGCGGCATGATGCAATCACGTGAAAGGTGAGGGGCTGATTGTTCAGTAGAGGCTGTGGTGATGGATCTTAGTTCATCATTAGGCTGGTAGGGCCGTGATTTCACCATGGATAATTTGATTGCAAAACATGCGAACGCCATATGCCATCGCCCGGAATTGTGGCATAAAACACATATGACGCCAAATGGCATCACCTGGGTTTAAGGGTTAAATAACAAGCATAATATTGCACCCTAATTTTTTCTCTTGTGGAGGCAGAGATTTCACTTTTTACAGCTACACATTAACCTAAGACGTGCGCATGGGGGGTATGAGACACCACACGCCTGTGTGCACGTATTTGAGCTGTTCCCATCACTAACATCATTATTTTACCATACATAGCATTAATACTTATCCATATGCGCCTATTTTAGGTTGATTATAAAGGTATTAACCTGTTACAGCAATAAAATAAGTGGAAACAGCGTTTGGATGGTCAAAATCGGCGATACAGGCCGGGAGTTACATAATGTATGGCTGAGGCAACCTCCCTCCCCTCCTCTTGTCTGGAGAGACACTGTTACGCAATAGTCTCTCTCTCGCTCTTTCCCACGCTTGGTAACAGTGATGACAACGCCCTGCTACCAACTCGCTAATGTTAGCACGAAAATAGACCACAGAATAAGGGAATAACAGGGAAAATAGGTGATAACTGAAGGAGGGGATGTGGAGGAGTGATATTTGGCATGGCCCAGGGGCAAAAAAAAAAAAAAAAAAAAAAAAAAAAAAAATTGGGGGGTGTTTTAAATGGATTTTTTTAGGCCCAGGATCTTAAGAGTCTTCCCGCAGTCGCCCGGGGAAACTCTTAAGAGTCTTCCCGCACTTTCCGGGTTAATACCTAAATTATGTCTTACATCGAGCTATGAACACTGAGCTATGAACTTGAAATATCCCACTTTATGGTATATGGTATACAGAACAGTTGCTTTACCAACGATATGCCAGTGTTGTTGTAGGCCTATAGTCTATCTGATGTTAAAGGTGTCCACAATGACGTGAAATGACCAAAACCCTCTTATCCTTTATATTAAACTTGTCTTATATTTGGTTTTAAACTTATTAATTGTGTTCGATACTATCCCAATGATTCTGTATTTCCCCACTGTATACAAAATTCAATAAACTACAGTGGAATGGTCAAGAAGCCATTGAGGTGGTGTTCAGAATTTTAATTAACCCTTTGGCTGCGGCTATGTTTGGGCTATTTACGGCATATTCAGGCACTCCTGAATGATAAATCAAGCATCTGCATTAAATGAAGTGTATTCTGCCGAAAACTAGACGAAAATAGCTTCAAAATGACACCAGAACGGACCCTGTACGTGGTCTGGTTCACCCGCAGTGGTCCCAGTGAAACGCGGGAACCCCGCTATTATGTAACACTCGCTCGCTTGGCTACACTGGTGAGAGAGACAGAGAGAGACCCGCGCGAGACACAGCCTAGCTCAGTGAGCCGCTCGGTGCTCTGAGGGTCGGAGGTGGGCCCCTCACGCTCCCACCCACTGACACTCGATTTTTACGTTTTTTACAGGCTATTAACCCTCCAGCCCCGGCTATGTATTATATATATATTCCCCGAAACCCGGGTGTTTTGGCCGAAAAACGTCTAGGCTAGGCTACCGTATATTTGTTAATCTGACTGCTTCCCGCATTCCCGCGCATCCCCAAGCGTAGCTGTGTTATTTACCTGTAGAATGGCATTAAGTAGAGCTCTCTAAGTCAACTGGTTGATTTGTGATGATGATTTCATTGGAGATAACTTTATGGCAAAAACAGCCACTTTACACTACTTTTCGATACTTAACAACAACATACAGGCACACACGAACAAGCGACGCTCTCCTTCTTGTGGCCGGAGATGCGGGGCGTCGGTCCAGCCGGCTGTTGTTTACATGCGTCGGACCGACGCCTCGCACACGAAGCTCACAGGCTTTCAACCACTGGGTGTTCAAGAGCGCTTCTGTGTACCTGTTTTATGCTTTTTTATGGGCGTTCAAGAGCCCTTCCGTGTTGTAGGGGTTAAAGCCTGGAAATTACTGTAACTTGCCAAAACATTCCAGAACGTCACCCGCAGCGAAAGGGTTAAGGAATTGTACAAAATAAAGTTGAGATTGAGCGAGAAAGTAAATGTTTGTGTATAGTATACTTGTTTTATATCAATATGAAGTCGAAGATCCCCAACACTCATTTGTTGAGGTTTTGCAGAAAAACATAAAATTTAATTACTGTACTTTCTATTATTTTGCTGTATTTGTGATAAATGCTACTCACTCGCAAACATTTATACCGTTGGTTATAATACTAGTCATTCATCAAATAAATGTTTGTACGGTACATTACTTGTAAAATTGCTTCTTACTTAAAGTGTAATTGTTTGTATTGCAGGTGGTCGGTGGAGCAGTCGACTGTCTGGCCTCCTCCACTCCCTCCAGGCCTCAACCCCGGCCCCGACACCCACCACAGTCAGCTATACTTGTGGCCAGGAGTCACCAAATGTCCCCGACCACACCACTACCACCACCAGTATCACCACTGTCCCCACCTGTGGCCACACCTCCATCACCACTTGTAGCCACACTACTGCCACTACTAGTACCACCACCACCACCACCTGCAGCCACACTCCGCTCCTCTCACACGGTCATGGGTCAGAGTCTGTCTCAAGTGATAACTCTCCCAGCGTGACTGTTGTGTCCCCCAAGACCTGTGAACACACTCACTCTCATACCCTCACTGATGCCTGTGGTCAGTGCCGTGCTGCTGCTGCCACTGGTGATACTTTAACACAACAACTCCATCCTGTCACAGCTGAAGCCAGTCCAACTGGTAGTAAAGGCACCCAAGGTGACGTACAGGCTACTACTGCCAGAGACCAAGTTCAGGCTGCTGCTACTCTTGGTCAAGCAGATGGGGACAAAGGAGGGGAGGGAGGCCGAGGTCCACAAGGTTTAGGTAGGAAGCTACGCAGGTTTTTGCTCAAATGGTCTGACACAGGACAGAATCTGCAGCAGCAGGAAGAAAGCAGTAGACACACAACTCTTACAGGAAGCAGGGATAGTGATGCCTTGGAGACAAAAGAATCCTCTTCATTCTCACCACCAAGTTCAAGACTGATTACTGATGTCAGCACCAAGGAAGAGGTGATTACTGGGGTGGAGAAGGGAAAGGAGGAATCAGAGACTTCGCAGATTGATGGAGAAAATATAAAAACAGCTGGAGAAACAAGAAAGTTATCTGGGAACATTGAACAAACTGTTGATGGCTCAGATTGTGACACTAGCAGTGAACCAAAACGAGAGAGTGTCAAGCCCCAGCAAGTTCCTCTGACACCCCCACTAAGTGGTTGGGGTCTGCGTGAGGCCGTCCGGCGTGTGAGGCGTGATAGTGGTGGCAGTGTGGTAAGTGAGGGTGGAGTGCGTAGTGTACGTGGTGTTGTTACTTCTACCTGGACACGGTGGCGACGTTTACAAGGCAGTGTTGGCTCACTCACCACCTCTATAAGACACCGCTATCATCATCATCGCCAGGCTCGCCAAACCTCGGCGAATGACCCACCTGAGGCTCCCACCTTAGTGACCTGTATAATTGAGCCTCCCAAGGATGTAGAAGTGGCTCCAGAGATACCAATAATAGTTAGTGAGAGTGGTCAAAGGTCCCCAGGGTGCTGGTCACCTGTTGGGGAAGTGTCACCACCAAGTACATCATCAGATGAGGCTGGAGATTCCAGTACTGGTACTGTCATCTTTAGGCCAGCTAGGGTGTGTGGTGTTGACCTCGCAATGGTCACACCACCACTTAGCACCACTACACCATCACCAACACTTGATACCACCATACAGTCCACTATATCATCATCACCATCTACCTCCACCTCTGTCTCATCACCACCACCACCACCTCCAGAGGAGGCAGAGCGAGCTGTTAGGAGGATGTTGAGGCGTACTAGCGATGGCCCGGCCTGGGAGGGAGAACCTGAGGCTAAGAGGCCCAGCCTCTCTTCTCGTCTCACTCACACAACATCCTTGCCTTCACCAACATCACAACCACCACCACCATTACCTTCCCACCCTCCTCCACCTGTCACCACCACATCAGTTTACCCTCCCCTGTCATCACTACCACAATCTCCTTCAGCTCACCCCTCCAGCACATCCTACTCTCCCTCATCATCACCACGCCAATCTCCTTCAACCCTCCATCGCTCTACCACTTGGTCTTCACCATCAAGATCACCACCAACTCCTCCCTCCCCTAGCTCAAGTAGCAGCCCTAACTCGCCTATGTCCCTCACTAGGAAACTGTTCTGTGAGACTATGATGGGAGATGATGCCTTCTGTTGCCCCTCTTCCCCACTCCCTACAACCCCTTCTCCTCCTCCTCTCCTCCCTGACTCAACTGACCAAACCTGTGATAGTGTGGGGACAGGAAGCAGAGGATATGATGAACAAGACCTAGGGAGTGGTAATGGCAGTACTGATGATAACCTTCCCACCACCACTACACACCACACCAGCAAGATTGGTGATGCCAGTAGTTATAATGACTCTAACAGAGCTGATTTTGATGATGAGCTTAGTAGACAAACTGATGACAGCTACTTGATTTCTGGTGATGATTCATATATAACTAGTGCTGAGTCCTACACTGTTGATGATGAGACTACTGAAAGTGATAGTGATGATGAAATGAGAAGAGTATGTGAAGAAGCTGGTGCTGAGGAAGTTTTGAGAGAGAATAGGCAAGTAATTAAAAGTGAAAAAGTTACATCATTAGAGCTAGACACAGTTAGTGAAGTGACCTCGTTGTTCAGTGATTCAGACCAAGATGTTACCCTGGTGTATGATGAACTACAAGAAAGGGCTGTGAACTCATTTTTAAGAGATGACAGTTTGGAAGGGGGCATTGGAGATCCACTGGATGCAAACTTTGAAGAAGATATGACACCTTTCATTAGTGAGGACAGGTTAGATTTGAGCTCAGAAGAAAAATATGCATCATCTTTTCTAAGTGAGGGTGAGTTGGATGCAAGTACTGTATTAAGTAGTACCGGTAATGAAACTTCAAAAGGTACTCTAGAACGTGACTTTGTAGTGGCACATGAAATAGAAAATGAAGACATATTAGCACCAAGTGATTTAAATGCAGATGAAAGAACTATTGTAAGTGATATCACTTCATTTTTTACTGACAGCTATGACAAAAGAAGTAGAATAAGTGAAGAAAATTATAACCAAGTTAGTGGTTTGGATCAGAATATTGTTACAGACACAAATCAACATAAATCATTTATGAGAACAGAAGAAAGTGAACAAATTGGTGAGCTAATTGAACCAGGGCCTAGTTTGAGTGTAGAAGCTGGTGAGTCAACAGAGTTAACCAAACAAGAATCAGTTTTATGGTCAGAAGTGGGTGAACCAAAGTCAATTGAAGTTTCAGTAACAAGTAGCCAAGACAATACTATGACGTTAAAAAGGATTAATGATCAACAGGAAAGAGAAAGAGAGATGGAGCCATGTAAACAGCCCAGTGATGCAATTGTATTAATAAGTGAGCAAGAAAGTTATTTACATGCATTTACAAGTGAAAGTAAACCTGATGTATCTTCACTCACACACCCTGACACATCCTCTTTGAGTAGTGAGAAGGAATCTAGTGTAAGTACTGGCAATGAAAGTAGTGGTGTTGAAGCAAAAAGTATGGACAGTAGAACCTCCTTAACCAATTATTATAGATCTAAAACATCCTCAGTTATAAGCAGTAAGGAATATGATACTAACCAGTTTACTAGCAGTGAGAAGGAAAGTTATGCAGAATTTAGTGATAATGATGAGAGTAGAGTAACAACTAGTAATGATGAGGAGCTAATGGTGAGTGAAGACAAATTTTCTGTAGACCAAGAGAGCAGAAATAGCAGCTTGAAATTATCACTAGAAGAGGATGTCCTTTCAACACAAGTCTCCAGCTCTAATTTTCAAGGATCTGATGCTTTTCTACATAGTGAAGATGACCAAATGGAAGCGAAAGTCACTAAAGGATATAATGAATTTTTATCAGATACTATAATACAAGACGAGCTATCACAGAGCGGTCATGATCAACTAAAACAAGTTGAAGCAAAAGATGAAGGAATAGATGCAGCTCCTTTTACCAACAGCATTGAAGAAGCTAGTGACAAACTTGGTGCAGATGTAATACAAGAAACTCATGATCATATAGTTTGCTCACAATCATCTGGTGATCATAATATAACACCATCAGGAAGTATAGATCAAGAATCAGGTGACAATGTAGAACATAAACTTACAGAAGACAAGACAGAAGGGACACCTTTATCATCTAGTCAGGGAGAAGTCGGTGAGATACCTGTTAATCTTATTCAGGAATCAAAACCAAGCTATCATCATGAGACTGGTATAAGTTCTGAACTCACAGATGAAGATGTATGGGGGTCACAATTGGGTCCCAAATTCAAAGATGACTTCATACAAGAGTCAGATAAGGTTCCAGAAATTGCAGAAGATTATGCTGGTAGCCAAGATTTGAGCCCAGAATTAAAAGATGATCAAACAAATATGAGGACAGAATGTGATGTTGGTGCTAGTGGTGATAATAGTGATGATAACGGTGAGAGAGACAGCTTGATAGTAGACCATGGTGGTAGTGTTAGTGACCGAGGTGATATGGCAGACGAACCAATGGACAGAGATCGAATGAGTGACACATTTGATGACAATGAAATGTTAACCAACAGCGAGAGGAAGCTATCTATTGAACGAGAAATTGATTGGACAAATAAGAGACCCAGCATAACTGTCAGCGATAGTAGTAATAATGAAGTCAATATTATTAGTTTTGGCACCACTGATTACGAGAAAATGATTGAAGAAGATGTCGAACGTGAACTGCCGGACACAACCCGAGCTGGGCCTACAATCCTGGTCACCGGGGCGGGAGCTGGAACGGCTCCCACCATAATGCTGGAGAGTGCCAGTGCCGCCTCGGATCTGGGTGCCAGTTCATTGGAAGATGCTGCCTTTCCCCACCACCAGAACCACCACCATTACTACCACACTTCCACCTACCAGGATACAGGAGCAACCACTTACACTACCATGGCCTCCACGTCCTCCTTGGCCTCCCACCTGGTCTCCCATCCCAGGGCTCCTACACCCAAGTCACCCATCACTGTGGATGAGTGGGTTGCAGCTCTACCACCCAATCCTACCAGGTCAGTCATGATAGGTGTTTCATTATTATCCTATTATACATTATTCTTATTTTATTACTGCTAGCAGCTCTATCAGGTCTGTTGCATTGTAAAATGTTATTCATTATCTACCTTTTCAATGTGGTGGCGCTGTATTAATTTATTCTCACTATCATTAGACAGTATTATTCAGCTTAGGAAGGTCCTTTGCAAATCAAATGCAATATTCAGATTAAGAAGGACCATCGAGAATGCAAGGAATTATTTAGTTTTGGAAGAAAATCTGGAAAATCAGAGGATTAGAATATTTAATTTTATTCAACTTAAGAAAGACATATTATGAAAGATAGAGATTTAAGCCGGTATCACACGAGCGCCCCTCAACATTTATCCTCAACACTGGTCTGGCAGCTTATGAAGTCAACATTTTAAGCATTTCGGTCACCTAAATTAATCTATCATCAGTCTAGTTTCAGATACCACGGCAAAATATTCCAGAAATGTTGCCAGTAAGATGTTGATCATCGAATGTTGACTATAAAAGCTCTCGTGTGATACCGGCTTTACTATGATAGTTCTTAACCTGTTGAATTTGCGATATCATTCCTAAGCTGAGCAGTAGTATTAACCCAGGGACTGCGACGGTCCTTCCGGAAGCGCAGTATTTAAATGTGTAAAAACAACCCTTCAAATACCGTGCCAGTGATGGGAAATGTCTCAAAATTGGGTGACACATAGAAAGTAGTGGCCTCTCTCCATACCACATCTTCCACTCCTCCCCCCCTTCATATCCCATCCTCCCTCCCTCCCTCAACTTGACCTTTTATTTTGCACAGGTTCTAGCACTTCATGGGTTAATGAAGTAAACAAAATCTTAGTTGATTGAATGGGCTAAACTGTTATTGCAGTTTTTCTTAAATTTCCAGTACTGGTATGTAATGTTATATATTTGCATGGTGTGATTGATCAAGTGTTTGCACTTCAATGCTGGCTTAATTTATTAACATACTGTACATACAAATTAAAGACCAAGTGATCCATTAGAAGTTATGGTTACAGTTTGAGGGAGGCTGCCATTAGGCAGCAGTGGTACCCTTGTTGACCCAACTACAGTTATCTGCTCTAATTGGCAGTGGGCCTACCCATTGCTCATAGCAAGCATTCCCTACAAAGCAACAGAGGTTTCTCATTCAGGATTATCTCTCCTAACCTTTGCCCAAAGGAGCATTGCCTACGAGGCAGTGGGAGGTTTGTTCCACTAACACCTTAAGAGCGGCCTATGCGGTTTATTTATATGTACCGCCCAGCGGGGTGTTTTTAGCCAAAATAGGGCTGTTTACGTGATCATTTTCATGCCTAAATAAGACCCAGAACGTAAAACAAGTATCTATCCCTGAAAGGGCATAAACAGAGCTTTCGAATGACACCATAACGATCCTTTTATGATGGCTAGTTTTCTTGCAATAACCGTGCAACGCGAGTGCAAAAAGCATGTAATTAGGCACTTTCCCCATACAATTCCTTATATAGCGAGTGAGAGAGGTAGGAGGGAGGTGAGATTCGTGTCAGTAGGTTCGCCGCGGTGGTCTGGAGCAGTCATACGCTCGCTACTCTCCTGCCACCACTTGTCTCTCTCTCTCAGCAACATTACGTGCTGAAATTGCCACTCGAGTTATGTCGAGCGCCGCCACATAGTCCAGCTTTATTTAACTCGACTTATGTGGTGAGCCGCTAATTAAGGGCTAATCAACCTAATCAACAAGGTTAATAGGGGACAGGGTGTTAAACCAAAGCTATTCAAAACCAGTCCTAAAATTAAGTTCCTTCTTTTTAATAATTATTATATAATATACAAAGTTAAAGCTATGTCGGAGATGATGATGAATGATATATATATACTGTATATACAGTAAACTTCCGTTAATCCGAAGGGCAGCGGACCGGCTCTCGTTCGGATTAGTGGATTTTTCGGATTATCGGACTTTACCCCTATGAACCTGTGTATGACGAAAACATTGAGACATTAGGCCACCCAAATGACACAATGGTGCACACACACATATCATATGTTCATGAAATCACTTCAAAAGTTTACCATTGTCATTGTAGCCTATTAACTACTTCAAAACATTCAGATTAATGGTCAAAGGAATCTGCTGATATAAACGTCTTCTTCTTCTTCCGTCTACTAGCGAGTTTGTCTTGCTCTTGAAGATCAGATGTGGTTCGGGAAGTAATGCCTTAACAACGGCACTTCCCTGAGAGGTTCTTGTAATTTTCCTTTTGTGATTTTCCTTTTGTGATGTGCTCTGTTATATTATATTGTATTGAAAGCACCCTTGTCTTGTTGTCTTGAAAGCACCCTTGGGATGCTCCGATCACTGAACTATAAATAGTAGCGTATCGGAACATCCAAAGGTGCGTTTTCAAGCTCAAGACTAATACGTCCAAAGGTGCGTTTTCAAGCTCAAGACTGAATGCGCTTGCAGAAAATGCGGTGCAAGCCAGTAGCGCATCGGAGCGTCCCAAGGATGCGTTCAAGAGCAAAACAAACTCTCTAGCAGACGATGTGGAAGAAGAAGACGAAGGTGTTTACGATTATATCAGTAGCTTCCTTTGACCATTAATCTGAATGTTTTGAAGTAGATAATAGGCTACAATGACAATGGTAAACTTTTAAAGTGAATTCATGAACATATGATATGTGTGTGCTCCATTATGTGTCATTTGAGTGGCCTAATGCCTCAAAAAGGGGACTTTGGGACTTCTTGAAAGGTGCGTTTTCAAGCTCAAGACTGAATGCGCTTGCAGAAAATGCGGTGCAAGCCAGTAGCGCATCGGAGCGTCCCAAGGATGCGTTCAAGAGCAAAACAAACTCTCTAGCAGACGATGTGGAAGAAGAAGAAGACGAAGGTGTTTACGATTATATCAGTAGCTTCCTTTGACCATTAATCTGAATGTTTTGAAGTAGATAATAGGCTACAATGACAATGGTAAACTTTTAAAGTGAATTCATGAACATATGATATGTGTGTGCTCCATTATGTGTCATTTGAGTGGCCTAATGCCTCAAAAAGGGGACTTTGGGACTTCTTGAAATTCGGACCATCGGGTGAATTCGGATTTGGCCTCAAATTGAAAAATTCGGACTATTGGGAGATTCGAATCATCGGTCGTCGGATTAACGGACTTTTACTGTATATATATATATATACCTGTATATCATTCATCATCATCTCCGACGCCTTGTTTCCCTCTGGAAAAACCCCGCTAAAGGATGGCCATGACAGAAACATCTCCAGGCTACTTTGTCAAGACATGCCTCCTTTGCCCGTGCCATATACAGTCCATCCTCCTATAACGCTAGTTTAGGGGCGGCACTGGGCCTCGTGTTGTAGGTATTTCGCGTTGTAGGAATAACACTTTAAATGGAGATAATTCTATATGGGACTGGGCCCCCCAATTTTGCCACTTTTCCGTATATTTTTAGCTTAATAAATATATAGGCTAGGCTATACAACTTCCATTTCATCGGAATAACATTCACCGCCAAGCATAGTCACAGCTGGGGTTTGTTGTTGTTTCGTGGACAAAATCTAACCAAACGTACTGTCCGACATTAATTTATTATCAACAATTGGATATTCGTTACTGTGGGCTCTTATTACTCTACAGTACTTCCTAATAATAGGCAAGTAAATTATAAGACCATGTTTGGATAAACAAATATACCGAATTAAATTAGATGTTATGTTAGAAGCATTGCTAAGAATGCCTCTAAAAAAACTGGGACTCCTGTACAGAGTTCGAGAATTCTTCACTGACGAGCAGTTGGCCGTAATATATAAAAGTCATGTTCGTTCTCAGATGGATTACTGTTCACCTCTGTGGAGTGGAAGTGGAGTGGTTGCATTGAGGCAGTTGGACAAAATTCAAAATAAAGCTATTAGATTAATCAATAACCCTGCAATCACACAGGACCTTCCTACACAGTGGCCGAGCGCACTAAGTCACCATGCTCTAGTCGCTTGACCCAGGTAGCGCGGGTTCGATCCCAGCTACCTGCCGGTGAGGTTTCTGTCAAAAACTTTCCGGGCTGTGGAGGTAAGGTGTGGATGCACCACCTCTGGGTTCCACCTGGTTCCCTGCCCACATCCTACCCCTTCTTGGGGTATGTAGGTGCCCTTGTGGCAGCCAGAGTCAAATCTGTTGACTACTTAGGATAAGTTAGGTTAAGGACTTGTGTATTTTCAGCCTCATTGGCTGCCGGCTCGAAATAAACCGATTAATAATATAATATATATAATACATTATCCATACGAAGAAATGTTGCATCCCTTGCATTATTCTACAGATATTTTCACAGCAATTGTTCCGAGGAACTTGCTTCAATTGTGCCGCCTCTCCACATCTTTCCCCGTAGAACTAGGGGCAGCTGAGAGCGCCCATGAATTTACACTTTCTCCTCCACAATGCAGAACCTCTGCTTATCAAAATTCATTTATCCCTAGAACTACAGTACAGTAGGGTCTCACATAAAACGAGTATATGGTCGATAAACGAGGGCGTTTTATGCGATTTCGTTTTATGTGAACACAGCATTTTAGTGTCCCAATATCGTCAATGTTCACTGGAAGCGTAAATTTTCGTCAGGAGCATACGATATTTCGTACGTTTTGTACGATATTTCGGCGTTCTATATGAAAGCGTACGATATTTCGTACGTTTTGTACGATATTTCGGCGCTCTATATGAAAACTCCTCGGATTTGCCCCACTTTGGCGGCGGACTCGTTTTATGTGATCACATTCGTTCTGATCGAAAATTAAATATTAATATTTTAGGTCGGTCGTTTTAATCGAGACTCGTTTTATGCGGGACCCTACTGTACTACTCTTTGGAATCCACTTCCCTCGAATTGCTTTCCACAAACTTACAATCTACAAAAGTTTAAATCCAGTTGTTACAAACATTTTATGAATGGAGGATGCCTTTAGGCACATGGACCTTTTTGTTTTATCTGTGTTTTTCCTTCCTCTGTTCATAAAAAAAAAAAAAAAAAAAAAAAAAATTAAGAAACAGTAAGTTGAGTGAGATGTTTCAGCTTGCCGGCAACCCAGCTGGGCCAGCTCCGAAGCTCTCTTGCCGTCGCGCTGTAGGTGGGGGGGGTCGCGCAGTAAGAGGAGGCGCCGGATTTGAAGCACTCGGCAAGGCCATTTCGCGTTATATGTTTTCGGCTCGGGTTATAAGAGGTTTAGGTAATTCGGGACCCCCCCCTCGTGTTGAAGGAGGATCGCGTTGCTCGTGTTATAGGAGGATGGACTGTATATATATATATATATATATATATATATATATATATATATATATATATATACTGTATATATATATATACAGTAGGGTCTCACATAGAACGAGAAATTGGTCGATAAACGAGACCGTTCTATGTGATTTCGCTCTATGTGATCGTGGCATTTGGGTGGCCCAATATGGTCAATGTTCACTGTAAGCGTAAATTTCCGTCAGGAGCGTACGATATTTCGTACGTTTTGTACGATATTTCGGCGCTCTATATGAGAACTCCTCGGATTTGCCCTACTTTGATGGCGAAATCGTTCTATATGATCACATTCGTTCCTAACGAAAATTTTGAAACAATATTTTAGGTCGGTCGTTCTATGCGAACACGTTATATGTGAGCCCCTACTGTATATATATATATATATATATATATATATATATATATATATACAGTACAGTCTATATATTGTATACTGTATATAATTATACTGTAGGTCGCCCAGAAGACGACTCAGAGACCCAGGCCCATTTGAGGTCTTCCATTTTCAGCAATAGATTCCCAGGTTCCAAAGGTTCCTGTTGTCCCACTCTCCTACAGATCTCTTCATTTCTCAATCTGTCTCTACGAGTCACTCCACACATACTCCTCAAGCAGCTCACACACTCCACTGAAACACTGCCAAAATCAACACTAACAGGCGGGTCATTTAACACAAGTTCACCCTTGCACACTGCGCATTCAAAGTCTAGGATTCTCGCCCCACTACATCTCTTGTGTACCCAGTCACTACAGACACAAGTATCACGCAACATTGAATTGAGTTCTTTTTCACCCTCTTCCCACATACTGCGCATGGAAAGTCGTCTCTTCTTTCCATAGTTCCACTGATCATGACGTTTGTTTTATCTCTATTAACTCTTAAACCCTTGTTTGCCATACCCTCCCTCAATCTATTTAACTTTACCTCTGGTGATGGGTTAGTCTATGTGGTGATGGGCTGGTATATCAGAGTGATAGCTGAGCGATCTCTGCCATACCCATAGCTTACTCTGACTGTTCCTTTTACTTATTATATTTTCTAGATCTCAAGTGACGGCGTCTCTTCCGTGGATTGACCTCCCAATCTACCAAGATTGGAAGCCAAAGCGTCACATTTTTCCTTTGCCCCTCAACTTTCTCTTCATAATTGCTGAGGGGCACAGGGCCCTGGGTGGGGCTTTGGTTTCCTGGGCGTTTCCGCTCCCTCCTCAGCTCCCCACCATGGAGTGGCTTCGGTCACTCCAGGCTTTATTGTGGTCGGCAGGGAGGGTTCTGTGGGGGCGCTCTGTTATGGCCTTGGCCTTGCTCGGGGCCTTGGGGCTGTTCGGCCAGGCAGCTTGGGGAACAACAACAACAACAACAACAATGAGATATATAAACTAGCTAAGAATGTGAGTGAGGGACTATAGCAAGGGGGTTGAAAATGATCGACCAAGTCATGAGTCTCAGCGAAAGGGTCTTTAAATGCATGATCAAGAAAAGTGTTGCCCTCAGTGACATGCAGTTTGGATTTATGCCTGGACGTGGCACAACTGATGCTATCTTCATTCTTAGGCAACTGCAAGAGAGGTTCTTTAAAAAAAACGGAGTTATAATTAATCTTTGTAGACCTGGAGAAGGCCTTTGACCATGTGCTAAGGGAAGTAATGTAGTGGGCTAGGCCTATGAGACAACCTCTGCTTCATGCGCACTATCTGCGATAAGAACTAGTTCATCTGCATATAACAACTCCCATAGCAGTCCTGTTCTCAAGTCCCTTGACAGAGCCTATCTATCTATCTATTGCCAGACGCCTTACTCCCCTTAATGGGGGTGGCCATACACAAAATGCCCCCAAGCAAACCTATTCCCTTTAAGAGGGACAACCCATGCCAGTTTACTGAAGGACTTACAGGATTGACCACTCAATTTAGGGTCCGTCTGACTCCGAGGCCTTTTATGTATTTTTAGCACTATTTTTCTACAGTGGTGTGCGGCTAATCCATCCACTAACCAGCTTCACCCTAAGATAGCAGTACTGATTTGTATAAGGTTTACTCCCCTAGGCAGGTTGCCGACCAAGGCTGACGAGTCCCATCCACCCGGATTTTTATAAGGTTATCTCCCCTAGATGGGTTGCCGACCAAGGCTAACGAGTCCTATCCACCCGAAAGACAGAGCCTCCAGGACCAAAACAAACAGTAATGGGCTCAGTACTGAACCTTGGTGAACTCCACATTTACTGGGAACTTTTTGCTCAGGCCCCCATTCACTCAAACTGCTGTCCTTGATCCCTCATAAATTTTCATGCGCACCAACCACTCCTCTACTCTGAGTTTTCTCATAGGCCTATCCCACTACATTACTTCCCTTAGCACATGGTCAAAGGCCTTCTCCAGGTCTATCTATATTCTATTCTATATGCTCAGGCCCAATCCCCACTCTTCCTATTTTTTATTTTAATTTTCCTCTATTTTTTTTTTTTTTCCTTGGGGGTGGCCGACTCAAGACAGAGCAAGAACAGGAAACACCAAACACAAGACAAAACAACGAACAAACACAGACAAAACACAAAATTCACACACATCTAGGTCACCCAGGAGAATACCCAGAGACCAGGGTCACCAAGGTCGCTCCAGCACTCCCCCGGCCCCTGACCACCCGGAGAGGCTCCGATCTCGGCAGGCAGACATGCAGCGGAGCCAAAGCAACAAGCCCGCCCACCACACTTCCAGGCGCACCCTTCATATTAATCGTCTCCCCGGGCCAGGCACCAGATGGACTATTATCTAGTCCAACTTGCGCCCGACCCCTTCCCCCAAATGACCACGTGTTCACTCAACTGTTCACAAGCATTCTCCATTCATTCCTGTTTATTACCACTTCCTTTGCCTGATCTATAGTTATTCCTCTATCATCCAAACCTTGTCTTACACAGTCTCTCCATCTCAATGGGGGTCTTCCTGCCCTTCTATCTCCCCTTGTATCTGACTCATATATTCTCTTTGTAAGCCTTTCATCTCCCATTCGTTCAACATGACCATACCAGCTCAGCACCCTTCTGTCCACTCTGGCTGACAAATGTTCCTGCTGCCCCACTCTCCTACATATCTCTTCATTCCTCAATCCGTCTCTACGGGTAACTCCACACATACTCCTCAAGCAGCTCATCTCCATCACATCCAGCTTTCTTCTCTCCTTTTTCTTCAGAGCCCATGTCTCAGCCCCATACATCATTGTTGGCACAACAATTCCTTGATACATTGCACTTTTTACTTTCATTCCGAGATTTCTCGTCTTCCACATACTTCCCATTGCTCCGAAAACCTTCCTTCCTTCACACACTCTCTGTTTTACCTCCATTTCCATACCTCCACTCCTGCCTATCGATCCTCCTAGATATTTAATACACTCTACTTGTTCCAATATTTCCCCATCCAGCCTCACATCTAGCTTCACCCTACGATCACCCCTATTACACACCATTACTTTACTTTTATTGACGTTCACCTTCAGTTTCCTCCTCCCACAAACCACTCCAAACTCTTTGACTACCCGCTGCAATTTCTTCTCAGAATCCGCCACCAACGCTGTGTCATCAGCGAACAGCAACTGATTCAACTCCCAATCTCTACCATTCTTTCCTACTAAACCCAATCCTCTTCCCATAGTTCTCATTTTCACCTCCCTCACCACACCATCCATAAACATATTAAACATATTAAATACACAACCCTGTCGCAAACCTACCATTACCTCAAACCATTCACTCAACTCGCCATTTCCTACTCTAACACATGCTCTGCTCCCTTCATAAAAACTCTTAACTGCTTCCAACAAATTTCCTCCAATTTCATAAATCCTTAACACCTTCCACATTGCTTCACGATCCACACGATCATACGCTTTTTCCAAATCCATAAAAGCCCAAAATATCTCCTTATGCTTCTCTAAATACTTCTCGCATAACTGTCTTACTGCAAACATCTGATCCATGCACCCTCTTCCCCTCCTAAAACCGCACTGTTCTTCTCCTATTGCAACTTCCGTACATTTTATTATCCTCTCTATTAACACCCTGCCATACAGCTTTCCAACCACTTATAATAAACTAATACCTCTATAACTTGAACACTCCTGCCAATCTCCCTTCCCCTTGTACAACGGCACAATACATGCACTCTTCCAGTCTATTGGTACCCTTGACATCACAAAGCACACATTGCAAAGTATCACCAACCAATCTATTATCACATCTCCACCCTTCTTTATACACTCCACAGCAATACCATCCAAACCTTCTGCTTTTCCCACTTTCAATTGTCTACAAAGACTAATAATATCTCCCTGTTTTTTTTTAAGAGTCTCTCCTGCAGTTGCCTAAGAATGAAGATAGCATCAGTTGTGCCACGTCCAGGCATAAATCCAAACTGCATGTCGCTGAGGGCAACACTTTTCTTGATCATGCATTCAAAGACCCTTTCGCTGAGATTCATGACTTGGTCGAGCATTTTCAACCCCCTTGCTATAGTCCCTCACATTCTTAGCTAGTTTATATATCTCATTGTTGTTGTTGTTGTAGTTCCCAGACTATCTGGCCGAACAGTCCCGAGTCCGGTTGACCGAAGCCGCTCCAGATGCTCGGGCCCCCAAAGGGGCCAGGGTGAGATGAGATCTGTCTCTGAGAGGGCAGCGGAGATATTATTAGTGCTACAAACTTGTTCCATCATGCTATCCTGTATAGTTTTCTTTGCCCTGTAGACCTCTTTTCTAACATTACGTTTGGCAGTCTGGTATTCTTCCTTGCTGCCACCTTCCTTCCATGATGTGAAGCATATTTTCTTCTCTTTGACTGCAGCTTCAACACTGTTGTTCCACCACCAGAAGAACCCATGTCTGGGTGGCCCCTTTGCTTTGCCAAAAGTCTGTGGCATCAAGGAGGCTGCATTCTATAAAGTTCCATTTGCTATCGACGTCAGCTGGCCTAGCACCCATACTTCTTTCAATATCCATAATTTTATTGTGGAATCCGTCTTTGTCCTTTTTTTTTTTTTTTTTTTTACACAACCATACTTTCCTTTTTGGCAAATTTACTTTCTTTCTCACAAGAACTCAGCTTAGGCACATATCACACACTAGGAGCTTGTGTTGGGGGATGCATTCTTCACCCAGTATTATCTTAGTATCTCTAACCCATTTCCTGTCAGATTTGCTGATCCGGAAGTAGTCTATCTGGCTAGTGGAGCCACCTGATTCAAATGTTATCAGATGGCTCTTCCTCTTCCTGAACATGGTGTTGCATACCACCATCCCTGTTGCAGCACAGTGCTCCAGTATGTATTCACCTTCTAGGGTCCTTTGGCCACATCCCTGTCCTCCATGCACACCCACATATCATTAGAAGTTATTGTTAAAATTAATACCGGTACCATGCTGAAAGTTACCTCAGTACATAGCTTCAACTTTTCAACTTTGTATACCAATTTGCCTTTAGATTTGTTTTTTTCCCCAGAACTTTGCTTTATTATAGATTTGCACCGACAGATTTATTAAGAATGGTAATTATTTCATAATTGTTTTTCATATTATAATAATGCGTCACTTAGCTCTACTCCCACTAGTTCAGTATATGTTGATAGAATTAAACTTAAAGATTCCATTAAATTCCTTCTTTTCAACACTTATGTTACATTTTCAAACAAATATTAGGTATTCCTATGGGTGGAAATGCTAGCCCTTAAATTGCAGATTTATTCTTGCTTTAGAATTTAAATTTATAAAAGACTTAGTTAATAGTAGCAAGAAAAATAACATCCCAGAAAAATTAGTAATTGCTAAATTGTTAAATAATAATAGTAGATATATCAGCAATATTGTTGTTTGTAATATGTTACATTTTAACCAAGTCGCTAAATTATTTTATCCAAATTTCATCCCCCTCATACAAGGTAACATAAATGATGAAGTTGAAAATGTTCTTGAATGAATATACAAATTGATAATGAACATTGAACAGTGCACACTTAACCCCTCCACCTCGGCTGTCCTCTTATGGTCTATACCCCCAGAATCGGCCCATATTTGGCGTTATAACCTTAACCCTCCAAGCCCGGATGGCCTCTTAAGAGTGCATATCGAACTTGCCCCGTGCGACCTGGATGGCCTTCTAAAAGGTAGTGCTTGAATCTGTGCTTTTGAAGTGTGCGTACCAACTTGTTTTCTTTACATATGCCACACAACACCACCACGCATGTACTATGCGGCAGCATCAGTCTCTGCCTAGCTGCCATCATGGAAACTACGCAAAATATTGCTTCTGCTGCGTCCGATTCGGTGCCTCCCGCAACGCCCGCCCCGGCTCGATGTATATCACAACGGCGCACCGCTAAGGACATTTTCTCGCTCGGAGGTATCGAGAAAACCTTGCATGAGTTGAATATTGCTGGTAGTGGCAGTGATAGTGAAATTGAGGAGCAAAGTAGTGGATACACGTTGTGGTACGCATCTAGTGAGAGCCTAGACAAAGACAGTGATAAAGACGCTGAGTTTGTTGGCTTCCCCACTGATGACGACAGTGACGGGGAACCTGAAGGGGGGCAAAAAAGTGCTCTGAGGAGAGTGATGTGGCTAAGGTGGCTAAGAGTGGGAGAGCTCTAGGTCAGCCTCAAAGTTTGCTCTGAGTGAAGCCACCCCAACCCCTTCCCCAGCAAAGTCGCCTTTCCAGCTACGCTTTTATAAGAAGCAAGTGTTCGAAAAAGCGGCCGCCACAACCAAGGAGGCCAAAAAATAACTAGAAAAAAAGCGGGGGATGAGGAAAAAGATGATGAGGTGATGAGAGAAGGTGAGCGAGGGGGGTCAGCCATTGATGACTCATCGTTTGCCCGGCCATTGTCTCCTTTGTCTCCCACCACCACCCATGCTTCCCAAGGCGACCACCATTATTCCCCACCTCCCCCACCACTGTCAAGGGTTGAGGACCCACCGCTTTCTACCTATTTACCACCTGGATCCCCTGACAGGAGACATACTGCTGCCGAAAAAGGGAAAGGCAGAACCTATATAAAAGAAGGCAAACAAACTAAGCAGGCTTTGTTCAAGGCCCCCGCGGCCTCCACCCCTGCCGGCCCCAGCCATGACCACCCGCAAGTTTTCCCACAGCACTCCCCACCTCCCCAGCCATCAACAAGTGTGGATGATGATATTTTTCAACCCGCATCACCAATGCCTGTGCCTAGTGAGGCTGAAGAATTGCTTTCCTCGACCCGCGACGGGTCCCAGAGCCTCGGGAAGACATAGCCTCACCTGCCACTCCTTCCCCACCTCGCCCACCCACACGCTGCCCACGTACTCACCTAATTGTACTCGCCTAATTGTAGTATACAGGATTTGAGCCTAAGCTCGTGTTGTCCTGTCTCTCTCTCTACATTTATCCAATTTTGCTTTAAAAGTTTGGATATTTCTTGCTCCCACCACCTCCCCATCCAACTTATTCCAACAATCAATGCTTCTATACGGGAAGCTGAACTTTCTTACATCAGACTTACATACAACTTTCCTCAACTTACATTCATGACCCCTGGTTCTTCCCTCGTCCCTCACCACAAAATCTCCCTTGTCGATCTTCTCAAAACCTTTCACACACTTAAACATCATGATCATGTCACCTCTCTCTCTCCTCTCCCTCAGCGTTGGCAGCTTTAGCCTCTCCAATCTCTCCTCATATATCTCCTCACGTATCCATCATTCCCCGCTGGAGGATGAGGAGGGTGATGAAGGGCACCTCAGTGATGACTCTGGTGATGACAATATAGGGCCACCGTCTGGGGATGAGGAATGTCTGACGACGAGTTAGTCGACAACCCTGATCCCCGCCTCGCCACCCGTGATCGTCGTGCTCGTGGCCGCCCTACCTGTCCTAGTGTGCGCGCCTCCCGTGTTGGCCGTGGGCATGCTCAAGCCCGCCCGAGTGCATAGTAGGCGTGGGTGTCGCCAAGACCAAGGAGACCAATACTTGGTGTTTCAGTGGGAAGACGTGGGTGACGACTACGACCCTGAAGTGCCACATTTCGATGAGGCACAGGAGGGAGCAGGATTTTCCCCCACATTTCCCGCAGGCCCCGATGCTTCACCAGGAGAGCTCTTTGAGGACTTTTTTGATGATGAGGTGGCGGGCTTCGTCGTCAATGAAACCAATAAGCAGCATGCAATACAGGTCAACATATTCGAGAAGGTGACGAGGGGCCACATGAGGCAGTGGACCAAGTTGAGTGCTCTTGAATTTTGTCTTCCTGGCTCTCACCATGCTGATGCCACATGTCAAGAAACATGCGTTAGCAGACTATTGGATCACTCAACACCTCATATCCACCCCTGCCTTCGGCAAATACATGTCATGCGACAGGTATCTGGACGTCCTCTCCCAACTCCATCTTGTCACCAATGTCCACCACCCAGACAAGCTGTGGAAGATAAGAACCTTCTACGAGATGATGCGGCAACGGTTCACCTCCTACTTCAGGCCCTTCCAGAAGGTTGTCATTGACGAGCCTCTTGTGCTGTTCCGGGGGAAGCTCCACTTCCAACAGTACATCCCCTCAAAGAGACATTGCTTTGGCATCTAGCTGTTCGTGCTGTGCGACTGTAGGACTGGTTATGTCCTGGACTTCCTGGTCTACAGAGGGAAGGAAGGGAAGGTGATTGCGGACCCCACCATTGGCTTTGGCGGAGCAGTGGTGAAAGCCATGATGGACCGCTACTTTAACAAAAACTACATCCTCTACACAGACAACTAATACACGTCACCCACTCTCACCAAGTATCTCATGACAGAAAAACAGGGACTGTAGGCACAGTGCGAGAGAAAAGGAGGGGCATGCCGGCTTTCCAGAAGAAAACTAAGAAGAACGATGTGTTCCGGAAGAAGTCGGGGCCCATTCTGGCAATCCATTGGCATAACCAGCGGAAGGTCAACCTCTTCACCACCATCCATAAGGGGAACATGGTCGAGACTGGCAAGGTGGATCGCCAGGTTGACGATGCCAGATGCAGTCCTCAACTACAATATAAATATGAGGCTGGTCGACAAGTCGGACATGCAGATCGGATTCATTGACTGTCTGCGTACCTCATGCAGGTGGTGCAAGAAGTTCTTCCTGCATATGGTCGACATGTTGGTTTTAAATGCCTAAAACATCTAAATACTGTACTTTGGAATCCGACACCCAAAAGCCTGCGGAAGTTCTACAAGCAGGTCATCAAAGATCTCCTGGAAAAGTATGCAACACCTCAGAGGGCAGTAGCACACGCAGGGCCCAACAACAGTGACCGCTTGCACTGTGCATACTATATAAGGATGCACCAGATACTTTCGCTTCCTCTGACACCAGCGGGACAAAAACAGCAAAAGCGGTGCCACGTCTGCTACAACACCCGGCAGAGGAAGAGGACAGTGAAGAAGACAACGTACAAGTGCGTTGAGTGTAGGGTGACACTCTGTGTGCACTCTGTGTAGAACCGTGCTTCTTTGACTACCACAGCAAGCAGAACTACTAAAATTTGACAGTGACGGTATCAAAGACAGTGACAGTGACACTATCCTAGCCCTATAAATAATAATACATAATAAGACAATAAAATAATATTATAACAAAGTGACATAATTGTATATATAATTATAAGAAGTGACACCCATAATATGTAAATTATGTGAAAGTGAAACAATATATTGTATATAAAAGTTCCATTTATCGTCAGAAAATATATAAATATGTCAATAAGTGAGAGACAGTAAATTGTATATACAGTACAGTATAAAGTTGCATATATTACATTAACCCTCCAGCCCCGGCTATGTATTATATATATATTCCCCGAAATCCGGGGGTTTTGGCCGAAAAACTTCTACGCCTAGGCTACCGCATCTTTGTTATTTGGCTTGCTTCCGCATTCCCACGCATCCCCAAGCGTAGATGTGTTTCGTACCTGTAGAATGGCGTTAAGTAGAGCTCTCTAAGTCAACTGGTTCAGTTGTGATGATGATTTCATTGGAGATATAATGGCAAAAACAGACACTTTACACTACTTTTCGATACTTAACAATAACATACAGGCACACACGAACAAGCGACGCACTCCTTCTTGTGGCCGGAGATGCGGGGCGTCGGTCCAGCCGGCTGTTGTTTACATGCGTCGGACGTACGCCTCGCACACCAAGCTTACAGGCTTTGAGCTCATGGGTCTTTAAGAGCCCTTCCGGGTAGCTCGGGTGTGTTTTTTATGGGCGTTCAAGAGCCCTTCCGAGTCTGGAGGGTTAAGAAGAAACTGTGAGCAAGTCGCCCCGAACAACACTACCTTAAATCGGTAGCAAAGTAAGGGTGAAGATAAGTCCAAGGGATCCTTTGGCCACAGAAATCGGGAGTAGTCACGATCTTCTTCATGAAGTCTCAACATGAGAAAGGTTTTCTCGATGTCACTTATCCAGGCATATTTGTGTACCGTGAATCTCAGCAATATTTTTTGCCAGATCTGGCTCTAGTGATGGCCCTGTGATTAAGACTTGGCCTGCCTTTGCCAATACTAGCGGAGCAGTCGTACACAATACGAACGGGCGTCGTTATGCTATTCTTGGTGACCCCATGATGTGCTAAATAATTACTGTTTTCAGTAACACCGAAAGGAACCTCTTCAATAAAACCACGATGAAGTTGATCTTGGATTACGTTGGTGTAATGACTACAATAAACAGGTTCTTGCTTAAATCGCTTCTGCAGACCCCTTAGGCGACCCGCTGCTAAACCATAATTTGAGGGCAGCTTCTCTTTTTGTTGGTTCCATGGTAGTCTGATCTCATACTGCTGATTCTGTGCAGAGTATGTTACTGTCTCCTTGTAGATGTCCAATGCAGTCTTGTTTTCCTTTGAATCTTCGGTCGGAGAAATTCCTAGATGATCCAGTTCCCACATACATTTTAGTTCATTATGACATGGATTATTTGATTCCGTGGATATGTATTAATCCATCGGGGTGACAGCAACTTTTAATATTGTAACTACCTCTACTTGGGCGCTAGACTTGTCGTTATGGCAGGAGCCACTTAGTGCATAGCCAAATTTAGTGGGCAAGAGAATTATGTCACCCTCTTTTTTGTACCCTGGCCGCACTAAGTCATAATAATAATCGGCACCAACCAACAAATCCAGTCGAGATGTCTGTGTCATTAGAGGATCAGCTAATTTGTAGCCCTTGCTTCGCAACACTTTCATGTCTGCTTAAAGACATTCTGATCCTTTGTGATCCGGGAGTGTTTCTACCACAACTGCTTGTAGAGGATAGTTTCTGCCCCGAAACTTGTACTTGAAGGACACTACTGGATACTTTCTGCTCTCACATGCTCCGGTAAACCCTCGCAACACTATAGCTCTTCAACTCCCAATTTTTCATAATAGATAGAGTCTAGAGCGGAATTTAGAATGAAGGTGCGTTGTGAGCACTGATCCAGCAGCGTACGCATCTTGACTGTTCCTCTTGATTCCTTTACTGTTGGCAGCATAACAGTTGGGAGGATAATACTAGTCTTCTTTGAAGATACAGACATCGTGGTAGTTTTCGTCTTGTTCTTTGTTACCTGTTGAGGTTTTTGCTCCTTCTTTGCACCATCCCAGTGAGATCTGGACTGACAGAGGATATGGTAGTGTCTGTTACAACAGAACTTGCAGTTACGGATGTCAGGGTTCACACAACCATTGCTCCCGTGGTCTGAGGACAAGCACCCGGTGCAAAGTTTGAGTTGTTTTGCGCGTTTTACTTTCAGAGCACTGGTTTTGGGATGAGACACTTGAACCACACGTGTGCCCCTTCGCACAATTTACAACCCTTAATTTGCACCGAGGCCTCCTGCACCGCAAAGGATACTGAAGCAACTGGTATGTGTGGTGTAGTCCGTTCTGCTACACTTTCCATGTTAAAAACTTCTGTCTGGTAAGCCTGGACAAACCTTTTTAGGTCCAGACCATCTTCACCTAAAGTTCTTTTTAATGTTTCCTTTAGTGGGGATGGCAATTTATTCATGAGAATCACAACACTAGCTTCATGAAGGGTAATTTTTAGGGTCTCTATTGACCTCAGTGTACTTTCAAAACTAGCATAGAATCCTTTTAGTTCCTCTACATTGTAAGAGGGAGGATCCAAATTAGTAAAGTTAGTTGTTGTTGTTGTTGTTGTTTTTCCTCAGGCTGCCTGGCTGAACAGCCCCAAGGCCCCGAGCAAGGCCAATGCCATTACCGAGCGCCCCAACAGAACCCTCCCTGCCTACCACAATAAAGCCTGGGTGACCGAAGCTACTCCATGGCAGGGAGCTGAGGAGGGTGCGGAAACACCCGGGAAACCAAAGCCCCACCCAGGGCCCTGTGCCCCTCAGCAATTATGAAGAGAAAGTTGAGGGGCAAAGGGAAAATGTGACGCTTTGGCTTCCAATCTACCAACCTCTGGGTTGGCAGATTTGGAGGTCAATCCACGGAAGAGACGCCGTCACTTGAGATCTAGAAAATATATAAGTAAAAGGAACAGTCAGAGTAAGCTATGGGTATGGCAGAGATCGCTCAGTTCTCACTCTGATAGACCAGCCCATCACCACCGTTATTTATATGTGCCGCCTTAATTCTATCCCTGTGCCCATAGGTTTTCTGTAGAAGGGCAACCGCTGTTTGGTAGCTGGCTCCCTCAATTGCGAAACCTTCCATTAGTTGTTTTGCCTCACCATTCAGTTGACCTCTTAAGTAGGTGAATTTTTGGATGTCACTGAGCTCCGCATTGCTGTGGACACTACAGTGGAATATATCCCAGAATCCCATCCACAGAGTGGGATCACTGTCAAACACAGGAAGGGTGATTTTCGGCAATCTTATACCGGCATTTCTGTTAACTGCATTTCTGTTAACTTGGGCGGGTGCCCAACCCCGAAAGGAGTTGAAATAGGGGAGCTATCCCCCCGCCAAAGGCGGCTTTCTAGGGCCTTTCCTAGCTGATGCTGAGAGGATTGGGTTCTAGTCATGTGGTGATGGGCTGGTCTATCCGAGTGAGAACTGAGCGATCTCTGCCATACCCATAGCTTACTCTGACTGTTCCTTTTACTTATATATCTTCTAGATCTCGAGTGGCGGCGTCTTTTCCGTGGATTGACCTCCCTACTGCCAACCTAGAAGTTGGTAGATTGGGAGCCAAAGCGTCACATTTTTCCCTTGCCCCTCAACTTTCCCTTCATAATTGCTGAGGGGCACAGGGCCTTGGGTGGGGCTTTGGTTTCCCGGGCATTTCCGCACCTTCCTCAGCTCCCTGCCTTGGAGTGGCTTCGGTCACCCGGGCTTTGTTAGTGGTGGGCAGGGAGGATTTTGTGGGGGCGCTCGTTTGTGGCCTTGGCCTTGCTCGAGACCTTGGGGCTGTTCAGCCAGACAGCCTGGGGAACAACAACAACAACAACAACAACAACTGCAGCACGATTTGGCTCCTTTTGTTTTAGCTTATCTTTAACCCTTCCTACCCGGGCGTCCTTGTGGAAGGACACCGCTGCAGAAGGGCAGGTACCCGGGCGTCCTTCTGACAGACAGTAAGCTTGCAAGCCTTGCAAGCTTGATCCGAACGCCGTGCGTCGGACGAATGTAAACAAAGTCGGTCGCTTCGTCACCGCACCTCCGAAAACAAGAAGGAGAAGACTCATTTGTTATTGTACGTCTGTATGTCGTAGTTTCATTAGTGAAAAGATCGTCGTATTGCTAACATCGCCTGAAAATGCTCTCCACTAAAATCGTCATCACAACTGAACCAGTTGACTTAGAGAGCTCTACTCAACGCCAGTTTACAGATTGGAAACCGCACTATGTTTAGGGATGCGTGGTAAATTTCTAGCAGTTAAAATAAACAAAGATACGGTAGCCTAGGCCTAGACGTTTTTCGGCCATTTCGCCCGGGTACGGGCGACCGTCCTTCTAACAGGCAGCCCGGGTCCCGAGGGTTAACCCGGGAACTGCGGGGAGACTCTTAAGAGTTCCCCCGGCGGACTGCGGGGAGACTCTTATGAGTGAGTGAAAAAAAAAAAATCAACTTTTGACATCGAAAAAACAAAAAAAAACAAAAAAAAACAAAAAAAAATGGCCCCTGGGCCATGCAAAATCTCAGTCCTCTACCTCCCCTCCTTCCCCACTTTCCTCCTCTCCTTCAGTTATCACCTATTTTCCCTGTTATTCCCTTATTCTGAGGTATATTTTCGTGCTAACATTAGCGAGTTGCAAGCAGGGTGTTGTCATCACTGATGGCAGGCGAGTGCAAGAGAGAGAGAGAGAGAGTATCGATCGACTGTGTCTCAGTGGCCTTGGGGGAAATTGGCGGGAAAGCAGTTTGCCTCACCCATACATTATACAACTCGCGGGCTATATCTCCGATTTTGACCATCCAAACGCTGTTTTCACTCGTTTTATTGTTGTTTCAGGTTAATACCATTATAATCAACCCATAATAGGCGCATATGGATAAGTATTAATGCTATTAATGGCACAATGAATATTTTAGTGACGGAAACACCTCAAATACGTCAGCACAGGGGGACGTTTCCAATTACCCCCATGCGCACTTCAGAGGTTAAGGTGGACGATAACCTGATCAAGACGCTCTAGAGTCTAGATAATCCATGTCTGCTTCTATGTCCGCGAAATATTCGGTGTCGTCTTCATAGAGTGTTTCCATTTCGCGGCGACATGAATTGAAATCTTCGAGCTGTCCTAATACCGAAGCCAATTTAGCCTCAATCGCATCATTATCTGCATCAACTAAAAATGTAGCTATATCTTTGGTGATCCTAGTCAAACCACTCTTGATACCCCCCTTGCGTCGTTTGTACTGGGATAGAGTTAACGACATGATGGCAATACACAGGAAATGGAATATTAATATATCTTACCTATATGGACGTAAAGCGCACTCAGAAAGTTAGCCGACGTCAATAAAGGCAAGATATAGGGAACCCCGTCTTAAAACATAATACAGTAATTAATTAAACGTGTGATGTCGGGGTAGGGCAATAAGCGAGAAATATGACGGGGAACGCAATAATGAAAGTAAACGAACAACGCCAAATATCTCCACTCTTAAATTTAAATAGTTAACCCTTTAAATGCGGCAATTTTTGTTGAAGTACACTAAGGAAGGGATGCCAAAAATGTTGTAAAACAAGCCAATTTAATTTATAAACACAATCAAACTATAGGCTAGCCCAACATCTAATCGTACCAAAACAAATTGTAGTAAATACTGTACCCCTTTAAATTTAGTTAAGACCGAACAAAGTAAATTTAACCCCTATAATTGTACTTTACATTAATTTATGTGTTGCAATTTTATACCTATAGCCTACCACCTAACAATGAGTATTACTTAAATCTACTTTGGAAAAGCTAGCCGCCTCCCACTCCTCATTTGACTGTTCCTTCAGAAGTTCAGAGCTTGTTTGTCGAGCTTGAAGTGCTCCTGGGCAGCAGCCACGACTCGCTGAAAAAGTTTTTCGCTGGCATCATTTTCTTACAGTTTCTTACAGTAGATCCTTGGAAAAGGGCAAACTAGGCCTGTGTATCCATCTCAGTACCAGTACTTGCACTGCTGCGGTCGTTCACGGTGTTGGCGGCGGCGGTAGCAGACGCAACATATTTACTATTCTGTATTTTTGCTTTATAATCAAACTTCAAATCTTGTCTTCCCCATGCTTTATCAAGATTACTTTCAAACTCCCTTATTGATTCGGAATCGACTACATACTGGGGCAGTGCGTTCCACTCATTTACCACTCTATCACAAAATGAGTTCTTTGCCTTCTCAAGCCCACCTCCTTCCCTGCAAACCCCCCCAGAGTGTTCCCCCGTTCCTGCTCCCTCCCGCATCAAGAAGACACCCCCACACAAAAAGAACTTTGAAAAAGATATAGTAAACAAATGTAATAAAGAACCCAAACTGTTCTATAGTTATATCAACGGCAAAACAAAAATAAAGGCCAAAATAACAAAGCTTAGGGTAGAGGGTCAATTATATGAAGACACAGTGGGTATGTGTGAAATTATGAATGATACATTAACATCCGTGTTTGTGGAGGAAGATGACTATGTAGAACCTGTGGTGGAATTGAACGAGATACAGGGACTAGAGTCTATAGAAGTCAACCAGGATGAACTAAAATCATTGTTGGAAGAATTGGACGTGAGAAAATCTATGGGCCCAGATAACATTGCTGGATGGGCGGGTGCCCAACCCCGAAAGGAGTTGAAATAGGGGAGCTATCCCCCCGCCAAAGGCGGCTTTCTAGGGCCTTTCCTAGCTGATGCTGAGAGGATTGGGTTCTAGTCATGTGGTGATGGGCTGGTCTATCCGAGTGAGAACTGAGCGATCTCTGCCATACCCATAGCTTACTCTGACTGTTCCTTTTACTTATATATCTTCTAGATCTCAAGTGGCGGCGTCTTTTCCGTGGATTGACCTCCCTACTGCCAACCTAGAAGTTGGCAGATTGGGAGCCAAAGCGTCACATTTTTCCCTTACCCCTCAACTTTCCCTTCATAATTGCTGAGGGGCACAGGGCCTTGGGTGGGGCTTTGGTTTCCCGGGCGTTTCCGCACCTTCCTCAGCCTTGGAGTGGCTTCGGTCACCCGAGCTTTGTTAGTGGTAAGCAGTGAGGATTTTGTGGGGGCGCTCGTTTATGGCCATGGCCTTGCGCGAGACCTTGGGGCTGTTCGGCCAGACAGCCTGGGGAACAACAACAACAACAACAACAACAACAACATTGCTGGATGGGTATTAAGAGAATGTTCTGAACAACTAGTGAGACCTATTTTTAATATTGTTCAACACTCATTAAACAAGGGGGAACTTCCCTTAGAATGGAAACAAGCAAATATAACTCCAATATATAAAAGTGGAAATAAAGAAGACCCGCTAAATTATCGAATGGTATCCTTAACGAGTGTTATATGCAAGCTTTGTGAAAAGATTATTAGAAAAAGATGGGTGGGTATGTTGGAGGAGAGGGAAATAATTTCAAGCAAGCAGTTCGGGTTCAGAAAAGGTAATTCGTGTACCACAAATTTGTTGAGTTATTATGATAGGGTAATTGACATTGTACAAGGGAGGGAGGGGTGGGTAGATTGTATTTACAGTGGAGCCCCCGGTACACCGGTCTTCGTTGATTCAATTCTCGCACCACACACCAAATATTCCCCATTTAAATTCTCGCATCAAAATCCCAGCCGAAACCCGAAAAAATAGCAAAAATAACGAAAAACTCGACATAAAACTAGAAAACAAACAAAAACAATAATTTTGTTTTAACATAACGAAAGAATCTGCCAGTAGCTTGCCGTTTAGAGACGAAATCCGAGTGAATCCGAGATCCGATCGTCAAATGCGCAAGATGCCGCCATCTTTGTATGACGTCATCACTAAGCAGACGCTTGCAGTTTAGCTAGTATCTGTGTTGACAAAACAACCGTTTGCAAGCCTTTTTGTGCCTGAACCCCTTATCTCTCGTGTTTATTATAACCTCTAGTACATCTAGTGATAGGGATGGTTGGCCTGGTGGTAGCAATGAAGGAATTTCATGCTCAAAACACAGAGCAAAGACCAGTCCATGTCGGACGAAAGCGATTGAAATGGCTAGGCTAAATATGACAATGATTTATAATAAAATCTGTGTGGTAAGTAATCTTCTCATAATATGTATTTATACGTCTTTTCCTCATAATATGTATTTATTGGATGTATTTGGGGCGAAATGGGTACTTGAGGGGTGGCTGGACGAATTTAGAACCTAGGCCTAGGCTAGGCCTAAACAAATTCTCATGATAGAAACAATGCCCCAATCTACAGTATTTATGGTTAGGACTGTCATTTAACCATGTCTACATTATTATTTACAATGCATAAGATTTAGGCCTAGGCTACTTGATGTAGCCTAGACAAAAAACATGTTTTCATAGCCTAACACTGGGAAAAAGTGCGGTAATTGTTTAGATATTGGGCCTTTTTTTTCTAGTTATTAAAAACTTATTCTATGGTGTATTATATGATACAGTATAATGCATAAAATTTAATTTGTGTACAATAAAACATGTTTTCATAGGCAAAAAATAGAAAAAGACGCAAATTTTGGCATGAGCACGGAACCGATTGAATTTTCCCCATAAGAACAGTGCCCCGATCTTGGCTGTTTCAATCCTAGCTCTATTTCTGCGGAACCGATTAGCAGCTAGGATGGGGGCTCCACTGTACTTAGATTTCAAGAAGGCATTTGATAAGGTGCCTCATAAGAGATTGTTGTGGAAGCTCAGGACTGTGGGGCGGGTTGAGGGAGTATTATTAAAGTGGATGGAAAACTATTTAATTGGGAGGGAAATGCGAACAGTAATAAAAGGAAAGTTCTCCTCGTGGAAAAGGGTAAAAAGCGGAGTGCCTCAAGGATTGGTGTTGGCCCCAATCATGTTTTTGGTTTTCATCAACGACCTTCAAATGGGAATAGGCTCATATATATCTATGTTTGCTGATGATGCAAAATTAATGAAGCATATTACAAGTAGGAGTAGTTGTGAAGAATTACAGAGAGACCTAGATAAATTATGAGTGGAGTCAAACTTGGAAAATGGAATTCAACACGAGTAAGTGTCAGGTTCTTGAGATGGGAAAAAGTAAATATAGACCTTCTTGGGATATAAAATAGGAGATGAAATAATTAGTAAAGCTGGGAAAGCAAAAGACCTAGGGGTAGTTATGGCAGACAGCTTGTCACCTGAACAGCATATAAATAAAATAACTGGTGAAACTTATGCAGTGTTGACTAACATGAGAATAGCTCTGAATTATTTAGATGAAGAGATGTTAGCAAAAATAATAGGGACAATAATACGACCAAGACTGGAGTATGCAGCAGTGGTGTGGTCTCCACACCTTATAAAACATAATAAAAAACTGGAAAGAGTTCAGAGAGTTGCCACTAAGATGATAGCTAGCCTTAGAGACCTGCCATATGAGGAGAGATTGGAGAGGCTAAAGCTGCCAACGCTGAAGGAGACGAGAGAGAGAGGTGACATGATCATGATGTTTAAGTGTGTGAAAGGTTTTGAGAAGATCGACAAGGGAGATTTTGTGGTGAGGGACGAGGGAAGAACCAGGGGTCATGAATGTAAGTTGAGGAAAGTTGTATGTAAGTCTGATGTAAGAAAGTTCAGCTTCCCGTATAGAAGCATTGATTGTTGGAATAGTTGGATGGGGAGGTGGTGGGAGCAAGAAATATCCAAACTTTTAAAGCAAAATTGGATAAATGTAGAGAGAGAGACAGGACAACACGAGCTTAGGCTCAAATCCTGTATACTACAATTAGGTGAGTACAATTAGGCGAGTACACACATCCTCATCACACCCTCCCGACACCATCCCAAAAGTCTCCATCATATCCCCTCTCCCTCTCCCACATGCCAGTGTCGGAAGCCCCAGCGTCCTCATCCCCCGCTCATAGCCCGCGCCCCCCAACACTGGCACCAGCTTGCCAGCTCAAGGTCAGGTGTACACCGTCTTCACAGTAATCACCTTCCCGCACCTCCATAGATTGGTAGCGGGACTTTGTGAATGGCAGTACCTTTTTCAACCAGCGATTAATCCCGTTCCTTATACTCTTATACCGCTCTGCCGTTAGACCGCGGGGCGCCGGTCTCGCCTCCAGGCCTATGATAATGCAGGCCCCTGAGATATCTTCTATCTCTTTAGCAAGATCCTGGATGGCATTTGCGACAGAGCGGATGTTTGTCTCTGGATGAATATCATTCCCGCCCAAGACCAAGAACGTTAGGTCCGGCTGGTAACGGACGTGGCTCTCCCAGGCCGCAGAGAGCTTGATGGTGTCTACTCGAGCACCCCCTTGTGCAAACGTTTTTACTTGAAAGAAGGGGTGGTACACTGGCTTGTCCACATAGAGTGCCTTGACATAACTATGTCCCAAAATGAACACTACTGTAAGAAAACTGTAAGAACATTACCACACGTTTATAATCCTCTTCCCCAACCCCCCCGCCAAAGGCGCCGGTCTGAAACACATGGCGGCGGCTCATATGGTCGGGTACAACTAGCGGGACCCGGCGGAAATTTCGCCTCTGACACGAATTAACAGGCCACAAGCCTACAGAAGACACCAGGGAAGCGGATACAGGGAACAGAAAGCAGGAATAGCCATGAAATAGTAGACAAAAGGAAAGCAGGAGAAAGAAAAGACAAAGAAGAAAAGCTAGCATAAGGCAAAGTTCAGAAGTTCGAAGGACCAATTTATAAGAATTCAAGAGTAAACAAAGTGCAATTTACCTATAAACTTATAAGAGTTAACTTACTTTACTTGTTGATAGTGATGGATAGCTCAAGGATAGAATTAGGAATAGATAGAAGGTATAGTGGCCACTAGGAGTTAAGAATTAGAGTGACTTAGCATGAAACAGGTGGTTGTATTGGAGCGGCTAGAAGGAGGTGTTCACGAGGTCGTAACTAAAGCGAGTCTGAGGTTCCCGGCAGTCAACCAGCCAGTCCCGAAAATGACGCATGTGCAGTTATAATATCCACTAATGCATCATTTAAATATATATATTTTTTTTATATTCTTACAGTTTCTTACAGTAAATCCTCTGGAAAAAGGCAAACTATGCCTGTGTATCCAGCTCAGTACCAGTACTTGCACTGCTGCGGTCGTTCACGGTGTTGGCGGCGGCGGTAGCAGACGCAACATTTTTGCTATTCTGTATTTTTGTTTTATAATCAAACTTCAAATCTTGTCTTCCCCATGCTTTATCAAGATTACTTTCAAACTCCCTTATTGATTCGGAATCGACTACATACTGGGGCAGTGCGTTCCACTCATTTACCACTCTATCACAAAATTAGTTCTTTGCCTTCTCAAGCCTATTTCTTTCTTTGTAAATTTTCTTAGAGTGTCCTCTCGTTCTTGTTCCCTCCCGCATCAAGAAGATACTTTCACACACATCCTCATCGTACTTTCCTGACACTATCTTAAAAGTCTCTATCATATCCCCTCTCTTTCTCCTATATGCCAGTGTCGGAAGCCCCAGTGTCCTCAACCTCTGCTCATAGCCCGCGTTCTTCAACGTTGGTACCAGCTTGCTAGCTCTCCTCTGCACTTTCTCCACTGCTTCTATATCCTTTACCATATATGGAGCCCACACCTGGTTTGCATATTCCAGGTGCGGCCTAACCAGCGCTGTATATAGATTCCTGAAGATTTCTTCGTCAAGTGACACAAATGTCCTCCTTATCAGCCCTACAATTCTATTGTCTTTGTTTATCTTTTCCGCTAAATGTTCTGAGAAATTTAACTTATTGTCTATCACTACTCCTATATCCTTTTCTGCACTCACTTCCTCCATCGCTTCATACATACTGTATCCTACCTTGTCTATCTTGCTGGTCCCAATCCGCATGTACTTGCATTTTTTTGGATGAAAAGGCATTAACCAATGCTCAGACCATCCCTTCATGCCCTCCACATCTCCTTGAAGCAAACCCATATCTTCCTTACTCCTCACTCTTCTATACAGTTTAGTGTCATCCGCATACAGGTATACCTCACTTCCATTAGTTATAACTTCAGGCAAGTCGTTGATAAATATAACGAACAGCAGTGGTCCCAACACAGATCCCTGAGGTACCCCACTTGTAATTTCCCTCCACCCCGAGCCTATTCCATTCACCAGTACCCTCTGTCTCCGATCTTTCAGGAAGGCTTCTATCCATTTCACACATTTCTCCCCTATATTATAGCTTCTAACTTTCTCTATTAACCTTTTATGTGGGACCTTATCGAAGGCCTTCATAAAATCGCAATATACCACGTCTATTACATCACCATCTTCTAGAATTTGCATCCAATCATCTACCACCTTAATTAGCTGTAGTACCGTCGACCTCCCCGGCAAGAATCCGAACTGTCTCCCACTGAAAAGTTGGTTTGACTTCATATGATCCATTATTCCTTCTCTAATTACCGTTTCCATTAGTTTACACACAACACTTGTCAAACTGACTGGTCTATAATTCCCTGGGTCATTTCTCTTTCCCTTCTTAAATATAGCTGTTATGTTCGCCTCTCTCCAGTCCATCGGGATTTGTCCTGTATTAAACGATACCTCAAATAACATTTTCAATGGCTCTACTAACATTTCCCCTCCTTCCTTTATGATTCTTGGGTGTATCCCATCCGGTCCCGGTGACTTACTTCTGTTCATTTTTTCTATAGCCCTTCTTATTCTAGCATGGGAAAACTCTATTAGTTCTAGTGCCGGTGCCTGTTTGATGGGAATAGTAGGCACTGCATCCTCCGACTCCACTGTTAGTACCCCCCCAAAGTATTTCCCCAGCACCTCTGCTTTCTCCTTATCAGTCTCCGCTCTACTCCCATCATTATATATATATATTCCAACTACTCCCTCTCGGGCATAGGCTGATAGCCTTTACATTCTACCGCTGAACACGGTGAGGCCTGTGAGGTCTTGTTCCAGCCTAGGGAGTGAGACATGTGAAGCATCTATTTCACGAATCGAACCCAACTCCATCTCTGAAGCTGCTTCGCCTCTGCGCTTCAGTCTCACTCCACAGGCTCGGACCCTCACTGTCAGAACGCCACCTATTCAGCAATTAACTCACTAGGCATTGCCCCCCCTGTAGCTTATTTTGAATATGGGATTATTCATACAGTGCTATTTAATCAGGGAAGAATGAGGGTATTTTGGTTTGGCATTTCGGTGTGTTGTGGTAATGCACTGAAACTAGGTACAGCACAAATTTCATCCCAATAATATCTACAAGATATACCGGATTAATTATAATGATAACCCTATATACTTATGGATAATAAACCCATAGAGACTTAATATGAAATAGTACATATCTTTTATAAAGTTATATTTATTAGTGGACCCTCCATCATTGACGAACATGCCTATTACATAAGGCATCCTCTTCAAACACTAATCCGCCGTAGTTTGAATCTACCGCGCAGAGCATTTAAAATCTGAGGAGCCTTCATCAAGAGTGCACGCGACCTCACTCATGGCTTCAGTCATTATGAATTGGGTTCTCACTACGAAAAACTTCGTAAAAAATAAAAACAAAAAGAAAATATGAATAACTATCCAATAAGCTTTCCATCATATCGTGGATGTACTTGTGTGGATCTTTGACCAGACGCTGATTCAGGCGTCATTCTTCCTTCTCTGCTCTGCGCTCAGCCTGCCCGGACGTGTCTCCCCACGCTCCGCTGGTTCCGCATTTGCTGCGTCCCTAGTGAGTTTTTTCTCATTTGTTTACTCCGGGATGTATCGAGTAAGGTTAGGATATGGGTAGCAGGAGTGTCCTGGGCTGGTTGCCCGCAGTGCAGTGTATTTTGGGTCGTGTGTTTGGGGCATCTATTTCGGATGTACCCTCGTGGTCCTGTTGTGGACATGTGAACTTTTTCACAGTTGAGTTAGCTTGTGATGCAGGCGGCTTTCATTACGCGTTATTTTTGCTGCCTTTTATCTTTCTGATGAGGTAGCGTTGCTTTGCTGACGTTCCCAGCGTATTTTTCTTCACTTAGTGAAGTTTTTTTTTCTGGGTCCTGAGTCAGTCTTCCCTTTGTCGGAAGTATTTGCTACAGTGGTGTGTTGGCGGTGGTTCCTGTTGTTATATTTCCAGTGTTTTTGTTTATATTTCAACATTTCTTGTGCCGTCTGCTTGAGCCTAGCCAGCCGCTCGTAGCTTTGCCACATGTACAAGTGTTATTGATTTATTTTTAAATATGTCCTACTGTGTCATGTGTATCCGGGTTTAGTTGTGTATTGGCTAATTCCACGGACTATGTATGTTTCCTGGATTAGTTGTGTATTGGCTAATTCCACGGATTATATTTGTGGACCCTAGGTTAGTTGTGCTTTGGCTATCTCTCGGGTCCTATGTGCGTTCAGATGGTTTCTGAACGGGGTGGGTTACTTTCCGGCGGGTTTTTCTCGGCTACACCATGAAAACCCCGGCCGAGAGCCGTGTTTGGCCACACGTGGTTTCAAAACAGGCTTGTGTCCCCGGCGAGTTGGTGTCTGTGGCTCTCCAGGACTGCGTCTCTGTGATGGTGCCTGTTTCAGGCTCCCTATGATTCCCGGCGGAATGGCTGTACCCATCTAACATTGTTCATGCGGACATATGTTATGTAGTTTTTCTACCCGGTTTTACAAACCAAAGGAAAAACCCTAGCTGTTGTTGTGGGCTTTCCTCCCCGGCGATCTTTTACAAAGAAGTGGGGATAGGAACTTATGGGGTTAACGTTTAAGACATCAGATCTCACCCGGCGGGTGCACCTTGGTAAGGTGGGATGAACGAATTGGTAATTCAGTTTAGTTAACCGGTCCATTTTAGTGATACTATATGTATCGCCGCCCTCATACATACGGCGATCGAAGGCTCAATTAGGGTTAACATCTTTTTTCATAAGTTTTTCACACCCGGCGGGTGCTCCTGGGAGGAGGAAATACGGAATTTACAATTCAAGTTAGTTAATCAATTAATTGAGAGATACGTTTATGTATCGCCGCCTTCAACATACGGCGATCTATGTGACAATTCGTTAGAAGTCAGATCTCGTATCAGCCTGCCCTGTGTTAATCTGCTAAATAATTCAGGGGCCGGCGTCTTTGTGGGGGGTTGTTTTTCAAATTGAATCTTGAAACAGTCACCACCAGAAAGACTGTTTATAAACGCCATACTGGTCTTTTATATTATGTCAGAGGGTATTCTTAACTTTCTTAAGACATGTCTAGATATTCGGAAATCTTTATACAACCCCGCCGCGTAACGAGCTGTAATCATTGTGATATTACGTCTCGTTATCCGGCGGGTTATGAACACTTGTATGCGATCATTTTGGGTTAACCTTATGAGCATTAATTCCTGGAAATTTTCTTTTTTTTCCAGAGCTGGGCTCCGGCGGACCAATACAGAACCTGCAGTAGTTTCCCACCAGTCTCTGTCATGGCTACCTTTGCCCCAGTTTTTGCTTTATGCATTAATCCAACCTATGCCGGTATCCCTCTTTTTGCGCACACTCTTTGTATCAAGTGTGTTAAATTTCTAGACCGTTCAAGGGGTCTGTGGGTGATGCGCAACTGTTCCTTTTGCTCCCAACTAAGTGTCAAAGTCCTCCAAGATATTGATAAGACCGCAGCGGTCGCCTTACGAGAAGTTCGGCAACAAATGTCAGCGTATACTACGATTGTGGCTCATAAGTCACTTCAATGTGACAACGTCCCTCTTTGGGATAGGCTTCTTCTTGAGCACCCTCCCCCTAAACGTTCCTCTCGAGTAACTAGTCGTAAGCCGGCGGAGACTGGACAGGGTTCTGTGTCATCTCCTGCCCCTGCTACTTCGAAACGTCAACGTGAGCCTACACCCCTGGCGGCAGCCTCCTCGTCTCGGGAGAGATCTCGGTCTAGGTCACCTCTCAGACACCAGCCACCCAGTCTTGCCTCTTCACCATCGAGTAAGAAGAGTAAGACGGAAAGTTCCACCAGTGGTCACGGTGATAAATCCTCCAAATCAAAGAGTAGTTCACGGTCACACCGCAGCCATAAATCTTCGAAAAAGGATTCCCATGATAGAAAGGCCTCCCGACACTCGCCAGTTTCTAGTACTTCTCGTCATACCTCTACCCCAGACAGAGTTTGTGTTCGGTCTCAAGGGTCCAGTGTAGTGCCTGTACCTAAAGATGATTTACCCATTAACATTTTAACCCTGGATTTGGAGAGTTCAGGGAGCTCAGTGGTTGAGAGTGTTTCAGACTCCCAAGGGAGTGTAGGCCAAGGCCTAGGTGTTTGGCGATATTCTCGTCCGGGGCCTGACCACCCACTTCCGGCTCAAACTATTCACACAGTGGCTGACGTCCACCGTGACGCGGCGATCCCATCCTCTATTCCTGACTTATCTTGGCAACAAGATGGTACCCCAGCTTCGGCGGGATCTTCTCAGGAGGAACAGGATGATAAAGACGAGGTTTCGATTATATCGGATATGGAAGGGCAAGAGTCAGGTTCAGGCTTAGATGCCGCACAAGATCTTAATGATTCACCAGTGAGTACATCATCAAATCAATTTGTCACTGCACAGGAAATTGATGGGCTACTAGTTAATGCTTTATCTAAAATTTTTGGCCAACAGCAGGAAACTCCCACAGTGGACTTGGGAGCTCCCACGACAAGCTCTACGGTACGGCCTCAGATGACTTCTATTGCTTTGACTCAGATCCCTCACCCTCCCTCTATGTCACCATCAGTGGTTACTAGGCCTGCTACGGCGGCATTGACCACTTCGAATGTAAGGGTTATAACGGATGTCAATCCGCCCCCTCTAGACATAGCGCCTCTCAGAAAGGTAGCTATGCCCTTGCTTTACGGACCAGACGAGTCATGGGTCCTTTTGACCCCCACTAAACCAGAGCTCGCCCAACCTACCTTGTCAGGGAACTCCCAGTGCCGCGTGAGTGGGTCATCCAGGGCAATAAATCTAAGAAATTAAGGGCCTTGGATACTTTGGGGAATGTACTAGATGTCAACATCAAGGCTATACCTAGTTATTATCACCAGGACTATTTTGTTTATACTGCTAAGCCTGCTTTACCCTCTGCCTCAGCTTCAAGATTGTTTTCTGACTGGTCTAAGCATGATGGGTTTAATGACATTAAGACACTGTCAGCTCTCACTCCAGAACTCGATTTGCAAACCGTCATAGACGCAGCAGCTAATCCAGTCTTGAAGGTGGGGCAGTTGGGTCCAGGACCTTGGGTGGAATGGGAGACAGAGGCTCAAAACTTTGCGACCACATTTACTTCCAAAACTTCCCACCAGATCCCTCAAGATACTCATTCTTGGTTCTCCATGCCAGTGTGTTCTGCCGGCGGAGTCCCTTCAGCTTTGTTTGCTTTCTTAGCTGCCCCTAAAATTAATCTTTGTGAGCTAAAAGACCCTTTCACTACCCCTACCCCAACTCACCTAGACCGTGAATTTAGGCTACGGGGGAAAGCTTTTCACCTGTTCTCTCAATACATAGTGTCTCAACAGGTAGCAAAGTCTTTGCTCCGGTCCACTCAGGCAATCGCAGACGCGGATGCAAGACGATCGGTTGAATTGTCCCGGCGACTGCTTCTTCAGTCGTCAATCCAATCATTAGGTGACATACGCACCGCCTTGCTTGAGGCGGTACGAGCGAGACAAGATCTCAGAATGTCCTTAGTCCGAAAACTGCCTGATCGCATTGCGAATCAGGTGGTCATGTCACCAGTGCTCACTCCCTCTTTAATGTCCCCTGAAGTGTGGCGAACGGTTTTTAATATGGCTCAGGCCGTTAAACACAGTCCCACCCCTTCTAAGAAACCTGCCTTTAACTTCCCCAAACCCAGGCCAGTCGCTAAGGCTCAGCCGGGGGATCTAAGCCCTTTCTTCCACCTAAGTCCTCCTCCCCTCAAGGTCAGTACAGGCATAGACAGGGTAGGTTTTCAGGTCAGAGAGGACGCGGCTATAATAAGCCAGGTCAGGGCCCGTCTTCTGCCAACGCCAGCCAGCCGGCGAAGCGTCCACCACCGCCAACTCCACCACCATCAAAAAACTAAAGTCTCTCTCACTCCCGGTGCCAGTCTTAAGGCCGGTGGATCCGAGGGTAGTACAGCCGGCGAACCCTTGTCTGCTAACTGGGTCGTTCCGAACGTGTCACCAAGCATGGCCATTAAACACTTGGGCACGGATGGTGGCACGCAAAGGCATCACTTTGCAGTGGCTCCGCCGACCTCGCTTACGTCAGCCGACAATGGCGAATTTTGTTTCTTTAGAGGTGGAGTCACTGGTCCAGGAAATGATTGCCAAGAATGTCATCATCCCGGTCCCCCCAAATTACCCTGTATTCACGTCCAAGCTATTTTTGGTTCCCAAAAGGGACAGTGTTCAGATGAGACCGGTCGTAGACCTGTCTTATCTGAACCTTCACATTCACAACGAGTCATTCCGAATGTTAACAGTACACCAAATCAGGCTAACACTTCCGCCGGGAGGTTGGATGTGTTCCATAGACCTGACAGACGCTTATTGGCACGTATCGGTAAACAAAAGATTTCAAAGGTTTCTGGCCTTACGGATCAGGCACCAAAATTGTTTTTTTCAGAGGATGCCATTCGGTTTGAACCTGGCACCTCGATTATTCACGAAATTAGTCCGGCAAGCCCTGATGCCGTTGTTAAAGCAAGGAATCAGAGTGTTCTGGTACCTAGACGACTGGCTGGTGGTGGCAGAGACAATTATGCATCAAACATGTCAACATAATTTTAAATCATGTCAAAACTCTAGGGTTCAAGGTAAATCTGGTAAAGTCAAACCTTGTTCCCTCACGAGTAATTCAGTGGATAGGGCTGGTTTGGGACACAGCTGCTCTTACTCTGAGTCAGAGTGTGGACAATCGCAACAGGTTTCGCAGGAAACTGTTCATGTTTCTTCACAGTCTGACTACGACACGGAGGATCTGGGAGGATCTGGTCGGCTCTCTCAACTGGATTCAACTAACTGTAATGTTGGGCCGGTTGAAAGTAAAATGTTTAATATTGGAAGGCAACAAATATTTCCCACTCTTACCGGCGGGAAAATTATGGCCCATCCCAAAATTAATCCACACCTTACTAGCGGTCTGGGCGAAGAGGGAAATGTTGCACTCAGTAATGTCATGGACCTCTCCTCCGCCAACGGTATGGGTAGACACGGATGCGTCAGGCACGATAGGTTGGGGATTTCAGTCAAACCAGGGGCACCAGGGTCAGGGGCTTTGGTCCCACTTAGAAATCTCCCACATCAATGTCAAAGAATTGCTAGTCCCCTTGTATTTCCTTCAGGCTCACGGCTCTACTTTACGGGGCAAGTCGGTGGCCTTCAGAATGGACAATCTGAATGCAGTTCACTGTATTCAGAAACAGGGGTCAACGAGATCAAGGAAGTTGCTAAACGTGTCGGAAGAGATTTTTACTCTAGCCAACAGGCTAGACATTTATCTTCACGCATCTTATCTCCCAGGCGTAGCAAACGTCTGGGCAGACGCTCTGTCCCGGAGACAGAGCACGACAGTAGAATGGGAGCTCAAGCAACCCATTTTCAACCTAATGATTGCAGAGCTCTACCATCCACAAGTGGATCTGTTTGCGTCCGAGGAGACTCACAAACTCCCTCTATACCTCACCCGCCGGACGGAAACGCCGGCAGGGGGGCCAGACGCCCTAGTGACAGACTGGAACAGATGGAGCTCCATCTATCTGTTTCCGCCGCCAGACGCGTCACTAATGTGCCACGTAGTGAACAAACTACGAGATTATCGAGGCTTAGTCTCGCTAATCGCGCCCCTGTTGCCGGCGCAGTTATGGTACCAGCAATTGAAGACGTGGTGCTCGCACCCGGTGTCGCTCCCGGTCGAGTATTTCCACTTAGACATGATTGGCAACCTCGCGACCTCGCTGACTTTTGCATTATGGACATTCAAGAGGCCAAGTGGCTAGCACCATATGGTAGAGATGTGATCAATAAATTAATCAATCAATATACTCAGTCTACGAAACGACAGTATCAATCACATTGGCAAGCCTTTACTTCTTGGATTATTAGAACAGAACATACTGTGCCCTCAGTGGCATTAGTTTTTAATTATTTGAATTATCTGTTTGAGCAGAAACGTTTATCTGTGGTAACGTTAAAACATCACTTAACTGCGATTAGAGTGCCCTTTTTAGACCTTACAGGTCTCTCCATACCGGTAGCGGAGGAAACAGGTTTTATGAGAGCATGTTTTAAACTCCGCCCACCTCCCCGTCAGCTCATGCCTACTTGGTGTCTGGACAAGGCACTGTCTTTACTTCACTCTCGTCTGTACCAAAATACTGCAGATTTTCCATTACTCTTAAAAAAGGCTGTATTCCTTTTGGCTTTGGCCACCGGGAACAGAGTGTCTGAGCTGGCGGCGATGAGCAACACACCTAATTGCCTTAGGTTTGGTAGACTTAATGAATGTATTCACATTGCACCTTCCCCGGGATTTGTAGCCAAGAATGAGCACAGTGCACACATGTTTTCTGAGTTCACTGTGCCGGCGTTAAAAAGGGGAAAGGTGCACCATAATCTATGTCCAGTGCAAGCTCTAACCAAATATTTGAGAGTAGCTCCTCTAAACCCCCAAGGTGCTTTGTGGGTAGCGAGTACGGGTAAACGCTTACTGAAACGGAGATTAGCTTCTCTTCTGGTCGAAGTCATTAAAGAGAGTAATCCCGGCGTTGTGGGTAGGGCCCACGATTTACGCAAATGGGCAGCCTCTTTACGTTTCTCGAAGAACTTTTCAGTAGAAGATATTTCGTCCACACAGTTGTGGGCGTCTAATCATACGTTTTTGACTAGATACTTGTCAGTTGCTCTAGACAAACCTTCCTTACCATGTATAGCTTTAAGGCAGAGGGTCTAGGTGGCCCTTCAGTCACTTTTGTTTACTTTCAAGGAAAAAAAGGGGGGGGGGGGTGCAGTCAGTGTAACATAGGACACCCTAGACCCCGCCGGAATGTAAGAGCTGTGATACAAATTATGGATAATGTGATATGAAAATTTCTCTGTTCTATTCAGGGCGAGAAATTATAGATTTGACTCCTGTAAGGAGATAAAGAAAACCTAATATTTAGTAGTGGCCCCGTAATCATTGACGAACATGCCTATTACATAAGGCACCCTCTTCAAACACTCATCCGCCGTAGTTTGAATCTACCGCGCAGAGCATTTAAAAAACTGAGGAGCCTTCATCATGAGCACACGCGACCTCACTCATGGCTTCAGTCATAATGAATTGGGTTCTCACTACGAAAAAACTTCTTAAAAAATAAAAAGAAAAAGAAAATAAGAATAACTATTCAATAAGCTTTCCATCATATCGTGGATGTACTTGTGTGGATCTTTTGACCAGACGCTACTGCAGGCGTCATTCTTCCTTCACTGACATATCAAGTAAACCAAAATCCTGAATACATCAACGAATGGGAAGGGGATGGTCGGGAGGGCCCCAGTCGTCAATGATTACGGGGCCACTACTAAATATTAGGTTTTCTTTATCTCCTTACAGGAGTCAAACCTATAATTTATTAGTGGCCCCTCCAACATTGACGAACATGCCTGATTTCTAAGACTGGAGGGGGACATTCGTAATCATATCATAACTCTAGAAAAGCAGATAATCAAACAACCACATAGTATTCTTACTTTTGTAAAAAAGAGATATTCGGGTGCATAAACTTTATACAGTAGGCTCACATATCTCGATCAATCTCATCTCGATATTTCGCATCTCGATGCCACCTTCAAGCTCTCCCCAATCACAAATCTCGATGAAAAAACGTTAATCTCGATAGCTAATAGCTAAATATCGATGCTAGATGCTTATATACTAATATAAACAGATTAATCTTGACCAAATCGATGTGTGAACCTCACAGTCATTGTGTTTTGTTCACCTGTATACTAATGTACCGCTAGTATCGATCGTCTCAAGCGGTAGTCTAACCTGTCTCTGCCGCTTTCATTTACGTAGTAATAAAAATGACTTTACCATGTTTTAATATACATTATTATTTGTATGAGGAAAATCTAATATATAATAATAGTAAAGACAAAAGAAAACTTGATTAAACTTTATACCATGGAAAATTTATTGAAGTCGGTAGATCTAGCGGCCACTTGGTGTACCAGTCACACATCCGCCATTCGCTTGAAAACTTGTATTGTGAAGTCGTCTACCTGGACCTTTTTTTATCGCATTCATAAAATGCCGGTACTAGTGGTGACAGGGTGAGGGAAGCAATTGCAAGAATTGATGACGGTGACTGTGCGCCGGGTGCGGAGACGCAGTAACCTAACTGCGTTCGCCTCGGAACCAACAATCAACCACACAAACCTCTTTATCAATAAATATAAGGTAAAAATAAAACTCTTTCATTATTAATTTTATCTATTTTAACATATTATATATATTGCATGTGATTGTGGGAGGCAAATGTGAAAATTGACAGATTTGATGTAGGTTAGTCGGCAAGTGGCTGGAACCGATTGTATTTTTTCCCATAAGAAGTTAACTTCGCATCTCGATATTTCGAATCTCGATCGGTATTTGTGGGAACCAATTATGATCGAGATTGGAGATTCCACTGTACAGCCTAAATCTTCAAAAAGGGGTACAAGCAGGAGCGTGCTTCAAAGAAGCCTGCTTGAAAAAGGGTTAACTCTGAGACTCTGTACACAGATCTGCTAGTTAAGAAGGCACCCCACTTAAAGTAAGTGGTGAAAACTAAAAACTTATAAGTTTACATGTGCACATATAAACCCCATTAACTAGTGGATATATTCCTAAAAATATAACCAAACATAAATGAATTCTTGTACATTCGTAGAAGTACTGAACTCGTGTACTTATGGAGAAGTAATTACTTCAAAAGTAAAAGTCGTAGTTGCAACTACCGAGATTTCTCAAAAATCTATTGCTTCACAGCCAAAGCTACTTACAACAAGAATTGTTGTAACACTACTATTGGCCTTTAGCACAATTTCCTGCAATGAATACTACAGAGAAATTTTATAATACAATGCCTACAAACAGTATCACAGCTCGTATGTTCCGAACACATACTCCGGAGGGGTCTAGGGTGTCCTATGTCACACTGACTGCACCCTCCCCCCCCCTTTTTCTTGAAATTAAACAAAACGTGACTAAAAGGGCCACCTAGACCCTCTGCCGTAAAGCTATACATGGCAAGGAAGGTTTGTCCAGAGCTACTGAAAGGTATCGAGTCAAAAACTCCTGATTAGAGGCCCACAACTGTGTGGACTTAATAACTTCCACCGAAAGATTATTAAGGAAACGTAAAGAGGCTGTCCCCTTGTATAAATCGTGGGTCTTACCCACAACGCCGGGATTCTTCTCTTTAAAGTCCTCGACCAAGAGAGAAGCCAGTGTACTCACCTAATTGTACTCACCTAATTGTAGTATACAGGATGCAAAGACACAACTAACACATCTCGCTACGCGGCGGGGTGTAAAGTCTAAACAAATCTTTTGCTAAAGAAAGTGAAGAATACCCTCTGATATAATGGTCCAGCATGGCACTTATAGTCTCTCGGAGGAGGTGACTGTCTCAAGATTCAATTTTGTAACAAAGCAACCCCCCAAAAAGACGCCGGCCCTTGAATTATTATAGTAGAATAGCCCAGGGCAGGATGATACGAGATCTAATGTTTAACGAATTGTCCCAAAAGATCGCCGTAAGATCGAAGGCGGCGATACCTGATAGTATCACTAAATTAAATAGGTTAAAATGAATTTTGTAAAATTCCTTAATTCCTCCACCTAGGAGCACCCGCCGGGTGTGAGAATCGATATATAACCTAATTGAACCTTCAATCGCCGTAAATAGTAAAGGCAGCGAGACACAGAGTATCACTATAATGGATCAGTTAACTAACTGGAAGACCTAAGTCGTTCATCTCACCCTACCCAGGTGCACCTGCCGGGTGAGAAGTTTTAAAAGTTAACCCCATAAGTTCCTGTCCCCGCTTCTTTGTAAAAGATCGCCGGGGAGGAAAGCCTAAACAACAGCTAGGTTTTTTCATGTGGTTGTCGTAAAACCAGGTAGAAAAAACTCCTAAAACGTATGTCCACAAGGACGCCGTTTTATATGGATGGGTACACCCATCCCGCCGGGAATCAAAGGAGGCCTGAAACCAGGCACCCACAGAGACGCAGTCCTGGAGAGCCACAGACACCCCACCCGCCGGGGATACAAGCCAGTGTCAACAACCACGTGTGGCCCAACACTGCTCACGGCCAGGATTTTTTCACGGTGAAACCGAGAAAAAACCCGCCGGAAGGAAACCCACCCTGAACAGATACCATCTGAATAACACACGACACGAGGAAAGCCACGCACGGCTAACCCAAGGTCACAGCATAATCCGTGGAATTAGCCAATACACAACTAAACCAGGAAACAATTATAGTCCGAGGAATTAGCCAATACACAACTAAAACCTGGATACACATGACACAGTAGGGCATATTTATAAATAATAAATAATAACACTAGTACATGTGGCAAAGCTACGAGCGGCTGGCTAGGCCTAGGCAGACGGCATAAAAACAGTTGAAATATACACACACACTGGAAATATCACAACAGGAACCACCGCCAACACACCACCGAGCAACAACTGCCAACCCAGGGAAGACTGACTCGGGACCCAGAAAAAACTTCACTAAGTGAAGAAAAATACGCTGGGAACGTCAGAAAACACAGCTTACCTCATCAGAAAGATAAAAGGCAGCAATAATTAACGCGTAGTGAAAGCCGCCTGCATCACAAACTAACTCAACTGTGAAAAAGTTCACATGTCCACAACGTGACCACGAGGGTACATCCGAAATAGATGCCCCATACACTCGACCCAAAATACACTGCACTGCGGGCAACCAGCCCAGGACACTCCTGCTACGCCTATCCTAACCTTACTCGATACATCCTGGAGTAAACAAATGAGAAAAACTCACTAGGGATACAACGAATGCGGAACCAGCGGAGCGTGGGGAGGCACGTCCGGGCGGGCTGAGCGCAGAGCAGAGAAGGAAGAATGACGCCTGAATCAGCGTCTGGTCAGAAATCCACACAAGTACATCCACGATATGATGGAAAGCTTATTGGATAGTTATTCTTATTTTGTTTTTGTTTTTATTTTTTACGAAGTTTTTTCGTAGTGAGAACCCAATTCATAATGACTGAAGCCATGAGTGAGGTCGCGTGCGCTCATGATGAAGGCTCCTCAGTTTTTAAATGCTCTGCGCGGTAGATTCAAAACTACGGCGGATTAGTGTTTGAAGAGGATGCCTTATGTAATAGGCATGTTCGTCAATGATGGAGGGGCCACTAATAAATTGATCGCCATAATTTACCAAACATTAATTGGAGACAACTAGAAAACCAGTTAGTGGCAGACAACACCGGAGAAGCAAATACGAGAGAGCTTTTTGAACTTTGCGATTTTTTTAGTCTTACCCAACATATTGCTGAACCCACACGGGAAAACAATATCTTAGACCTGGTCTTCACTAACAACGACTCTCTAGTACACAGCATTAACATATCGGACACAACATACTCAGATCATAAATTAATTGAGATCAAAACAACCTTAGAAAGTGTACAGACAACCTCAGAATCGAGAACAAAAACCGGCCCCTTCAGTAAATTTAACTTCAATAACAAAAACATTAGGTGGGAAGAGGTAAATCAAGAAATGGAGGAAATATACTGGGAAGATTTAATGGATAACCTGACATCAGCAGAATGTCTAGTCTTAATAACAGAAACCATGACCCGAATCTGTAGCCACCATATACTGTACCTGCAAGACAAACAAAACGAAGAAGCAAACAAGATCGGGAAAGGAGGAGGCTGTACAGAAGGAGAAAATTACTCACACAAAGACGCACACATCAAAATCTACAGGATAGGCAAAAGGTCGAAATAGATAGAGAAATTGTGGAAATTGAACAAAGGCTAAGAATATCATATGAACTACAACATATGGAAGAGGAGAGGAAAGCTATTGCAGGTATAAAGGAAAATTCCAAATACTTCTTTTCATACGCCAAACAAAAGGCTAAAACAACATCAAACATCGGCCCACTGAGCAAAGGGGACGGCTCTTTCACAGGGGACAAAAAGGAAATGAGCTAACTCTTAAGCAGGCAGTATGAAATGGTATTCAGTGAGCCTGATGAAACAAAAGTCATCAGAGACCAAAATATATTTTTCATGGAAACCTCCCCCACGGAAACCCCTCAGATGCTGGATATTGATTTCGGTCCAAAAGACATAGAAGAGGCCATTTCCAACATGCCATCCCACTCGGCACCAGGCCCGGACTCATGGAATTCGATCCTAATGAAAAAATGTAAGGAAAACCTCTCAAAATCCCTGGCTATAATGTGGAGAAGGAGTCTAGACACTGGTGACATACCAGATAGCTTGAAAAACGCAATAATTGCCCCCACTGCATAAAGGAGGGAGTAAAGCACTACCAAAAACTACCGCCCGGTAGCTCTAACCTCTCACATCATTAAAGTTTTCGAGCGAGTCCTGCGAAGTAAAATTTCAACATTCATGGAGACAAATGAACTACACAACACCGGTCAACATGGGTTCAGAGCGGGAAGATCATGTCTCTCACAACTTTTGGAACACTATGACAAAATTCTTAAAGCGCTAGAAGAAAAGAAAAACGTGGATGTCATTTACACCGATTTTGCTAAGGCATTTGATAAATGTGACCATGGTATAATAGCCCACAAACTGAAAGCAAAAGGTATAACTGGGAAAATCGGACGGTGGATATACAATTTCCTCGTAAACCGAAAACAATCGGTAGCAGTAAACCAAGTCACTTCTGAGCCTTCGGATGTCAAAAGCTCAGTGCCCCAAGGAACAGTGCTAGCGCCCCTTCTGTTCCTCATACTAATTTGCGACATACATACCAACACCAGACACAGTACGGTGTCGTCTTTTGCTGATGACACAAAATTAAGCAAGATAGTAAACACACAAGAGGACACGGGCCGACTGCAGGAAGACATGAATGTAGTGTTCCAGTGGACCAGGGAAAACAACATGCAATTCAATGAGGAAAAATTCCAATTAATACAGTACGGAGATAATAATGGTGTTAAATAAATTACAAATTACTTAACAGAATCTAACCACATAATAGAACGGAAAGACAGTGTGAAAGACCTTGGGGTATTAATGTCTGAAAATATGGGTTTCAAAGTACATAACCAGGTCAAAGTGGCGGCTGCGAAACGTCTAACGGGTTGGATTCTGCGTACTTTTAAAACACGCGGTGAATTGCCTATGATAACGCTCTTCAAATCTCTAGTGCTACCGCGGCTTGAATACTGTAGCGTATTAACATCCCCATACAAAGCAGGTGAAATAAATGACGTAGAGAGTGTACAAAGAAATTTCACTTCGCATATAAGTTCGATAAAACATCTACACTATTGGGAGCGTTTAAGAGCACTGAATCTGTACTCACTGGAACGTAGAAGAGAACGTTACCTAATAATATACACATGGAAAATCGCAGAGGGTTTAGTACCAAACCTACATACTCCGATAGTCATGAAATTCAGTGATAGGAGAGGCTGGGAATGCGAAATCCCCCGGATGAATAACAGGGGTGCTATGGGCTCTCTGCGAGAGGGCTGGTTATCACACAGAGGCCCACGTCTCTTCAACAAACTCCCACGGTGAGTAAGAGACATGAGGGACATCTCGTTAGACAACTTCAAGAGAGCCCTAGATGTCGAACTGCAAAAAGTGCCAGACGAGCCCATCCTCGCAAGGGAGCGAGCTGTCGCTTCAAACAGTCTACTGCACCAAATCACCACCCATAACGAGGGGCGTCGCGCTCCTTGGTGCCGCTAGAGGAGCGGCGAACACATCCAAAGGATGTGTTAAGCCTAAGCCAGATAATAAAGAGTAAGCTGCTAAGGGCACATCCTTGTGGTATTCCATTAACTTGTGACATAATGTCCGATAGGAGACTATTATTTTTGACCTGGAATGTACGGTTAGAGAGAAAATTTTATAAAAAGGAGGGAAGAGGACCCCGCATGCCAGAATCGTGTACATTTTTAAAAATCCTGTCTCCATGTTGTTGTTGTTGTTCCCCAAGCTGCCTGGCCGAACAGCCCCAAGGCCCCGAGCAAGGCCAAGGCTATAACCGAGCGCCCCCACAGAACCCTCCCTGCCGACCACAATAAAGCCTGGGTGACCGAAGCCACTCCATGGCGGGGAGCTGAGGAGGGTGCAGAAACGCCCGGGAAACCAAAGCCCCACACAGGGCCCTGTGCCCCTCAGCAATTATGAAGAGAAAGTTGAGAGGCAAAGGAAAAATGTGACGCTTTGGCTTCCAATCTTGGTAGATTGGGAGGTCAATCCACGGAAGAGACGCCGTCACTTGAGATCTAGAAAATATATAAGTAAAAGGAACAGTCAGAGTAAGCTATGGGTATGGCAGAGATCGCTCAGTTCTCACTCTGATAGACCAGCCCATCACCAACCTGTCTCCATGTTGTGTCATATGCCTTAGCAATGTCAAAAAATATTGCCACTGTGGGTTGGTTCTTGGAGAACCCATCACGTATTTGGTGTTCAAGGCGAATAAGTGAGTGCAGTGTAGAACGGCCAGGGCGGGAGCCATTCAGATATGGGGATAGTAGGGCATGTGACTCAGCGTAATGTAAAAGTCGAGGATTGATAATCTTTTCCATTAATTTGCAGAGGCACGAAGTAAGTACAATCGGTCTGTAATTTGTGGGAAGACTATGATCTTTGCCAGGCTTCGGTACGGGTATAGTGTAAGCATGCCGCCAAGACGGTGGGAAATAGTTACTTATCCAGAATTGTTTGTACAGTTGTAAAAGATGTTGTGGCGCACGTGGATGGAAGTGACGGATGAGAGCGGACGACATTCCATCCGGGCCAGGAGTAGTGTCTGTACACAGGTCGAGCGCGTGTCGCAATTCCGGAAATGAAAAAGGGGTGTTATATTCATGTGTTTCCCCACTATGAAAAGATAGCGGGCGAGATTTCTCCATACTGTACATTTATAACGAAGAAATTGTCGAGGCAATGACTGGTTTGAGCTGACGTGACAGAAATGTTTGGCATGGATGGCAGCGATGTCAAGGGGGTCATATGTAAGCGAGTCCGAGGCAGGGTCTTTGAGTGGAGAGAGTGGAGGCCGTACAGTGCATCCGTTGATACTACGAAACTTTTTCCATAAAGTTGAGAGAGGGGTGCGGGAAGTGAAGGACGAAATATATGATTGCCATGAAAGTATCTTGCTGTCAAGGATATTGCGTTTGACAACTGCACAAATCTTGTTATAGAACGTTTTAAGGGCAACTTCCCCCCCCCCCCCCCCCTACCCTACAAAAACTATTTGGGGGGTAACCCACCCTACCCCTCCTTGCTCCCCCCCCCCCCAACCCTCCCCCCCCCCCCCTACCTTCCACCCCTCCCCTACCTAACCTAACTTACCTAACCTAACCTAACTTACCTAACTTACCTAACCTAACCTAACCTAACCTAACCTAACCTAACCTATATGAGGTCAAAGTAACGATTAGTGGAAAAAAGTTAGGGGGAAACAGTCTTTAACCCTTCCAGCCCGGCTGTCCTGTTATAAGGACACCGCGGCAGTTGGGCAGGACCCCGGGTGTCCTTATAACAGGCAGTAAGCTTGAAAGCCTATTCAGCTTGGTCTGAACGCCGTGCGTCCGACGCATGTAAACAAAACCGGTCATTGCGTCACCGCACCTCCGAAAATAAGAAGGAGACGTCGGATCAATGTTGTTGTACTGGTATGACGAAATTAGTGTCTGAAAAGCTCCGATATTGTCAACATCACGGCAAAATTCGCTAAACGGAAATCGTCATCACAACTGAACCAGTTGACTTACAGAGCTCTACTCAACGCCAGTCTACAGATTGGAAACCGCACTACGTTTAGAGATGCGTGGGAAATTTTTAGCAGTTAAAATAACAAAGATACGGTAGCCTAGGCCTAGACGTTTTTCGGCCAAATCGCCCGGGTACCTGACACTGTCCTTAGGAGGGTTAATCGTCGCTGCCTAACACTCAGTCGCTTGAGAAGGCGTTCCACACGATGCTTAAATTTTATCATTTGGGATAGAGTGGGCGTCCACCAAGGGACCTGGCGAGGGTGCGTCATCGAGGAGGTAAGCGGGATATGATTGCTAGCAATGGAGTTGAGGAAGGATGAAAAATAATCAAAATTATGTGCAGGGGAAGAGGTAGTGGAGAAGTCCGAAATGTCTGCAGAGGTATAAGACGTCCAATCGGCTTTAGAGAGATTATAACTTGATATTTGAGTGGAGGATGCAGGGCACAAATACTTAAGGAGTATAGGGTAGTGGTCGCTGGAGAAGCGATCCTGTAAAACTGACCAGTCAAATAGAGGAGCTGCGTCATCTGAGGCAAAGGAGAGATCGACAGCGGAAAATGTACAATGGGTACAGATCTGTAGGTGGGGGTGTCCAAGTTGAGACAACAAAGAGTAGAATTAAGGCGATATTTTTCAATATTATCGCCTGGGGTGTCTGTGTTTGGGTTGCCCCAAAGGGGAGAGTGTGTGTTAAAGTCGCCCAGAATAAGGTACGGTGGGGTCAGTTGTTGTACTATTTGATGAAGGTCTGAAGTATTGTAATGACAGTAGGGTTGATTGTAGGAGGAGCAAACAGTCAAGGAAGGAAGGTTTGGTAATGAAATTGAGACGGCAGTTGTTTGAAAAGGGTTGGGGTCAAGGGTGAGAGGTACAAATACGCACTTATAGCGCACAAGGATGGCCGTTCGGAGATGTGAATGGGTTATAGGGGAGCTAGCAGCAACAGTATAATTCCTGGGGGGGGGGACAACAAAATCGCCTACATGTTGGAGGCAAATGCATAATGGTGAATATAATTTAAGTAATCGTTGTAATTCTCCCATACGGAGGCGAGTTTGGTATCCGTTTATATTCCATTGCAAAATGTTACTGTATATGCCATCAAGAATAGGATTGTCAGAGTCATCGACAATAGTGGTCTCTTGAAGAGAGTCTGGTAAAGGTTGTCAGTGTGGAGAGGGTTGTATGGATGGAGGTGAAGGGGTAGATGTAAGGTCTGTAATATTTTCAGAAATAGCTGCTGTGAATTGTGTGACTAATTTAGGAACAAGGGTGGGGGAGTGGAGGAGTTTTTGGCGCAGAGTGTTCATAAATAGATAAGCTGAGGAAACATCTTCATCAGGGTTAGTGGGAAGTTTACGTGTAGTGACAAATTCCTGCGTCCGAGCAAGGAGGCAGGGATCTGTGTCACTGATATGGGGTGTCATGTAATTACAAAAACAAATTGGACATCCACATTTGTCAGATGGGATATTGGTGTGACATATCAATACAGGAGATTGTGTGGGGCTCGGGGTATGATGAGTCGTTATCGAAGGTTCGTCAGATTATGGTATCGTAGGGTTATCAGGAGTTCGTGGGGGAATGTCCCTAGGTTTGGGAGCATCGGGATCTGGGCAGTGGGGAGCGGCTGACGGAACATGTCGCTCAAGGGTACAGGGAGGATCAGGTGTGGTGAGGGTGGTATGGACATTGACGGGAGGTTGGTGAACGTCAAATCGGGATTGTGATAGCTCTACTGTTATATTAGTCAAGTCAGAATCTAACAGGTTATTGTCATTCAGGAATCTCTGCATCAAGTCCTTGGGTGTGGGATCAGATTCACAATTATGGGTGACACAATAACAAGGAGTAGGGTGATTTTGAGTATCTTCCGCTGGAGCTCGCTTGGAAAGAAATTTGTGAATATGTTCGTTGAGTACTGTTCGGGTAGAAGTCTTGTGCTGAAGTAGAAAGAATCAGCCGCAGTTATGGCAGCCACAGTCCGGATCGTGGGTAGACATAACACACTTCCGTGTGGTGGAGCCGAGTTTTGAGGTCAGGGATAATGACTGGATAGGACTTGCAACCTTAGGCTTTTTCCGAGGCTGCGACTGGGTGGAGTGAGATTGGGGAGAAGTCTCTATATCTGGTACTGTGTTACATCTCATGAGGTCCTCTTCGGTAGTCATGTTCCAAAACTCAGTATCATTGGTCAAGTTATTAAATCCCTCGAACCTGTTAGAAGTGGACAGGTCCGGGAAGTTAAGATGAACTAAACGGAAGGTATCATTGGTGGGGTAACGTTGCGGGCTGATAGGTGGTGCCGAAGGCTGCTCTGGACGCTGGTGGTCATAGGAGCCAGTGGGTGTAGTTGATTCATACTGTCTATATGGAGAATTAACCTTCCTGCCTTAATTGTACTGCAGCAGACCGGAAGGGGAGTCCTTTTGTGGCCTGTAAATGTAATACTTCACGATGAAACGCAAAGTGCGGGCATGTTCTGTCATTGGCTTTGTGGGACCCGTCACAATTTGCACAACGGGGCGCGCTGGCTTGACAATTGTTGAGAGCATGTTGTTCTGAGCCGCAAATTAAGCAACGAGCATTGAGAGCCCAACACCGTGGGGTTGAATGCCCAAGCTTCCAGCAATTTGTGCATTGTCTCGGCTTGTTGACATACCTTCGTACTTGCAGTTGGCGACCTGCAAGACGGACATGCATAGGGAGGTCATGGCGCTTAAAATAGATTTTGACAATGCGTAATGGGGGCCGATTTCCACGCTGAGGAGCAGTATAAGCGTCCACTTTAACAACAGTGGGGTCAGTTCTTTGCAATAATTTTAAGATACGATGGGTTGAGTCTGTAAAGCTTTGATCTGCAAATTCGAAGTCGGAAGGGAGCACAACTGTGCCAGTACACTGATTCAGGTATTCATCTGGTTTACCTGTGTCTCTGTCGTTGGGGGTGTCGAGGTAGGCTTGTAAGGCTTCTGATTGCTCCTGTATTTTCACCTCAATCATGCGCTTGGTCGAACCAACGGCATGCATGGTGAAGTCACCAATATCTTGTGCGAGAGTATCGTATTGACTAAAATCATCCATAGGTTCACCAGAGACCATGAAAAACCGTGACCAATCTGAGGGACTGAACATAGCGTTATAAGTGTCCTTCGAAGCAGGGGTATACGTGTTACGCTTACGCCTTTGTCGGGTGTGTGATGGTACGAACGGTTGAAGCGTGTGAATGGCAGAGGAAATACCGGCAAGGTCTTTTCTTGTACCTGCATCAATGATCCGTTGAAATCGTGGAGGTACAGAAGCAGGTTTAATTGAGGTAACAGATCCAGCAACCGGAGGGAAGATGGTAACAGATGTACAGTAAACCCCCGCTAACTCGGACTCTTTTTAGTCGGAAAGCCGCACTTCTCGGAATGGCATCGGCCTCTCGGAAATGTCCCTGTATATCTCGGAAATTTCCGAGTTGGGCGGGATTTGTGTCCGGTTTACAATGTTCTCTCACTCGGTTTTAAGTGATTTTAGGATGAATTGAAGCCTGTGCCTTTTAATTATTGTGTTAATACTAATTACTATGTACATACATACATACATACATAAAATTTTAAGACTGAGTGTTCCACACATAAGTGCAGTTTCAGTCTCTTGTCCTAATGGCGGCGTTCCAGGCAACCCTGTTAAGGGCTGCTTCACTTGTCAAGTTCTTGGATTTGAGATCGGCGCGTATAGTCCGATCCCAGGTCTTCCTCGGTCCACCCCTTGGTGCAGCTCCCTCCACAATCACAGACCTGCATTTTTTCACCCAATTTTGTTCATCCATTCTCTCCACATGTCCATGCCATCCCAGTCTACTTGTACGCATCACCTCGCTAATACTCTTTATACCTAATCGTCTCCTCAGCTCAACATTTGTTATTCTATCCTGTAGCCTGGCCCCACACATCCATCTCACCATTCTCATCTCATTACGCTCCATTCTGTTGACATCCTCTACTTTAACGGCCCATGTTTCTGAGGCATACGTCATTGCACTTCTAACACATGAGGCATACACCTTTCCCTTCAGGGGGAGAGGCATTCTTTTCATGGTCAGGATTGGCATCAATTCTCTGAACTTCCCCCAGCCACACCTAATTCTAGCAACAGTGGCAGCCTCGGCCCCACCACCGGCAGAGATGGTATCTCCTAGGTAACAAAACTTGTTCACCAGCTCCAAAGACTCATTTCCAAAATTCACAGCCAATGTACTGTCCCTGAAAACATATTAAGGTTCGTATTTGTCATTAACCCTTCCCCCCCCCCCCCCCCGGGTCCCCCTCCTAAGGACAGTGTCGGATACCCGGGCGATTTGGCCAAAAAACGTCTAGGCCTAGGCTACCGTACCTTTTTATTTTAACTGCTAGAAAATTCCCACGCATGTCTAAACGTACTGTGGTTTCCAATCTGTAGACTGGTGTTGAGTAGAGCTCTCTAAGTCAACTGGTTCAGTTGTGATGACGATTTCCGTGGAGCGCATTTTTCCGCGATTTTAGCCATATGAGACTTTTCACTACTGAAATAACAACATACAGACACACAAAAACAAACTACGCCTCTCCTTCTTGTTGTTGTTCCCCAAGCTGCCTGGCCGAACAGCCCCAAGGCCCAGAGCACGGCCAAGGCCATAACCGAGCGTTTCTCCTTCTTGTATTCGGAGGTGCGCGGCGTCGGTCCAACCGGCTGTGTTTACATGCGTCGGACGGACGGCTTTCAAAACAAGCTGAATAGGCTTTCAAGCTTACTTCCTGTTATAAGGATACCCGGGGTCCTACCCAACTGCCGCGGTGTCCTTATAACAGGACAGCCAGGCTGGAAGGGTTAATATGATGAATTTCACATTAAAAAAACAAAAACAAAACAAAAATCTCAATTTTCTCTGACGCGGACTTTCTTCCTCTTATAATTCGGAATTTTCCCTCTCTTAAGTCGGTCATAAGTCGGACTTCGGACATCTCGGAAAATCGGGTTTCTCGGAAGTGGTCTCCCCCCAATTAGTCCGAGTTAGCGAGGGTTTACTGTAGTAACAGACGGGTAAGGGATACAAGAAGTATCCGTTAGGGTGTCAGATGAGGGCAATCGAGCTTCTTCATTAAGGTTGTCAACGGAATGAAGAGGTAGGCTAAGGCTAGAATCATAATTGGGTAATTTAGAAGTTAAAGTCGAGGCTGTGGGGTTGACATCACTAATATTGGTCACAGAGGCAGTACATTGCATAGGAATTGATGCCGGGGAGATCACCTGATTGATCTCACGATCCGACGATGGAGAATTCGTCACAGTATCCTTAGGAGGTTTGCCAAGGTCTGCGGGTGCCATGCCTGAGTGGGGTACTCCGGCACTGTTGGCAGCAGGGGAAGGGTCCGAGAGGCAGTCCAAATTCTCGCAGGGGTCGGCGTCGGAGGGGGCAATTTCATTTTCCATAGGACAAAAATGTCTAAATTCGTCTGAGTCAGATTCCATACCCACCATGGAGCCACAATTAGAGAATGGGACGACCACCCTAGGAATTCTTGCAGATATACACCCTGACTCTTAAGGGCCGTCGATCCGTCGATCTCCGACCCAGCACAAGGTTCAGGGTTTGGCACAAAAGTTTCCCCTCGCTCGAACACGTCGGGTACCACATTTCGACGGGTAAAGGGATTGCCGACCCACAATACCCTCCAACGAAACCAAAGAGTGAGCACGGTCGTTTACCTCATGACAGTCACGGTGCTCCCAAAGGAGGGGGCAGAGGGAAGAAGGGAAAAACGGAAAACAGAAAGGATGAGAAATGATAGGGCCCACCACAATTAGTTGGGGGCGGCAGGAAGGGTGGGCATGCGGGCATGCACTCCCCTCCTGCCGCCTCCGTCAGCACCCGCACGTGTTCAAAAGTGAAACCAACGAAGTAGGCAGAGCGGGGGATATTCTCACCGTGAGGTAAGGGTGCTTACGTTTTGTATTTTTACCAGAACATCCCTTTTGGGGCGCTTCCTCTGGAAGCGGGGCGTCAGATTGATGATAATGATGATGAATTGAAAGTAGATGTGCGTCAATAGAAGTACAGTACATAATTTATTATATACCGGTACTGTAATATGTTCATATTCAAAATAGAATCTGCAAGTAAAACCAAATAATCTGCGTATGCTAAAATGTTGCTTCTTACGTCACCATATCTGCATCCAACATTGCTTCTCACCACTTTAAGTATAATTCTATCTATCTATCTATTGCCTGACGCCGTGATCCCCGAAGGGGTGGCCACTAACGAACCACCCCCATGCACCCCTGTCCCCAGTCAGTCGACGCCCCTCCTCCCAACAAGCACCGCCTTTATCCATACACTTCCTCACTCCATCCTTCCACCTCTCTTTCGGTTTACTCTCCCTCTCTGTCCTTCCACCTTGCTCTCGTACACCCTCTTAGTCATTCTCTCGCTTCCCATATGTTCCATATGGCCGAACCATCTCAAGTTGTTCCTTTTCACACTTTCCAGCACATCTACCTCCACACCACACCTCCTTCTTACTTCCTCATTCGTCTGTCTATCCCTATATGTAACTCCGCACGCACTTCTCAAGTAAGCCTAACTCATTTCCACCCCTCTCACTCTTGGTCTGAGTCTCTCCACCAACATCCATGCTTCGCTTTCGTAAGTCAGTGTCGGGATTACCACACTGTCATGCGAGGACCTCTTCACTTCCATGCTGACCACCCTATTTCTTGTTACTGCTTTCAGCGTTCCTACAACCCTCTTCCCCTTTTGCACCCTCTCCCGCACTTCTTCATCCATAGTCCCATCTTTACTCAACACACTGCCCAGATACTTAAAAGAGCTAATCTCCATAGCCTGACTGTTCAACTTCACCTCACACTCTGTGGCTTTGCCCCTTTCGAAGACCATAACCTTGCTCTTCCCCGCATTTACATTCAAATTCCGTTTTTCGCACACTGTTCCAAATACATTTACTAGACTCTGCAACTCCCATTCATTATCGCTCATCAGAACTGTTTCATCAGCAAACAGCAGTACAGGTAGCTTCCACAAATTTCCCTCCCTTATCAGCGATATACCAACATCCACTGCTCTTCCTTGTATTTCTTTCATGTACATACATACAAGTAATAATTTTGTTCATATAAAAATTAGATAAAAAGAAGAGAGAACTCCCCCTTGTCTTACTCCCTTTTCAATATACTGTACTGTAATGATAATTACTATAGGAGTCTTGCCATTTAATGTTAGCTTTTTTATTTCTTTAAAGGGACCGCCCAGTATTTACTATAGTCATCCTCCTATGAAATGAGCTACAAGGTGGTGTCCCGCGCCCTGTGCGGTGTTGTCAAATATTCAAAGCTTTAACAACAAATGTTAGTTTTTCAGGCTATTAACCCGGGAACTGCCGGGAGACTCTTAAGAGTTCCCCCGGCGGACTGCGGGGAGACTCTTATGAGTGAGTGAAAAAAAAAAAATCAACTTTTGACATCGAAAAAACAAAAAAAACAAAAAAAAACAAAAAAAAATGGCCCCTGGGCCATGCAAAATCTCAGTCCTCTACCTCCCCTCCTTCCCCACTTTCCTCCTCTCCTTCAGTTATCACCTATTTTCCCTGTTATTCCCTTATTCTGAGGTATATTTTCGTGCTAACATTAGCGAGTTGCAAGCAGGGTTGTAGGAACGCTAAAAGCAGTAACAAGAAATAGGGTGGTCAGTATGGAAGTGAAGAAGTCCTTGCATGACAGTGTGGTAATCCCGACACTGACTTACGGAAGCGAAGCATGGACGTTGGTTGAGAGACTCAGACCAAGAGTGAGAGCAGTGGAAATGAATTACTTAAGGAGTGCGTGCGGAGTTACATGGAGGGATAGACAGACTAATGAGGAAGTAAGAAGGAGGTGTGGTGTGGAGGTAGATGTGCTGGAAAGTGTGAAAAGGAACAACTTGAGATGGTTCGGCCATATGGAACGTATGGAAAGCGAGAGAATGACTAAGAGGGTGTACGAGAGCGAGGTGGAGGGACAGAGGGGGAGAGGTAGACCGAATATGAGGTGGAAGGATGGAGTGAGGAACTACATGAACGAAGGCGGTGCTGGTTGGGGGGAGGGGCGTCGACTGACTGGGGACAGAGGTGCATGGGGGCGGTTCGTTCGTGGCCACCCCTTCGGGGATCACGGCGTCAGGCAATAGATAGATAGATAGATAGAAGCAGGGTGTTGTCATCACTGATGGCAAGTGAGTGCAAGAGAGAGAGAGAGAGTATCGATCGACTGTGTCTCAGTGGCCTTGGGGGAAATTGGCGGGAAAGCAGCTTGCCTCACCCATACATTATACAACTCGCGGGCTATATCTCCGATTTTGACCATCCAAACGCTGTTTTCACTCGTTTTATTGTTGTTTCAGGTTAATACCTTTATAATCAACCCATAATAGGCGCATATGGATAAGTATTAATGCTATTAATGGTACAATGAATATTTTAGTGACGGAAACACCTCAAATACGTCAGCACAGGGGGACGTTTCCAATTACCCCCATGCGCACTTGTTAGGTTTAACAAATTAATTTTAGCTTTTATGACTACAGTGGAGCCCCCATCCTAGCTGCTAATCGGTTCCGCAGAAATAGAGCTAGGATTGAAACAGCCAAGATCGGGGCACTGTTCTTATGGGGAAAATTCAATCGGTTCCGTGCTCATGCCAAAATTTGCATCTTTTTCTATTTTTTGCCTATGAAAACATGTTTTATTGTACACAAATCAAATTTTATGCATTATACTGTATCATATAATACACCATAGAATAAGTTTTTAATAACTAGAAAAAAAAGTCCCATTATCTAAACAATTACCGCACTTTTTCCCAGTGTTAGGCTATGAAAACATGTTTTTTGTCTAGGCTAGGCCTACATCAAGTAGCCTAGGCCTAAATCTTATGCATTGTAAATAATAATGTAGACATGGCTAAATGACAGTCCTAACCATAAATACTGTAGATTGGGGCATTGTTTCTATCATGCGAAAAGTTTTAGGCCTAGCCTAGGCCTAGGTTCTAATTTCGTCCAGCCACCCCTCAAGTACCCATTTCGCCCCAAATAAATCCAATAAATACATATTATGAGGAAAAGACGTATAAATACGTATTATGAGAAAATTACTTACCACACAGATTTTATTATAAATCAGTCATATTTAGCCTAGCCTAGGCTAACATCGTCTAGGCTAGGCATTTCAATCGCTTTCGTCCGACATGGACTGGTCTTTGCTCTGTGTTTTGAGCATGAAATTCCTTCATTGCTACCACCAGGCCAACCATCCCTATCACTAGATGTACTAGAGGTTATAATAAACGCGAGAGATAAGGGGTTCAGGCACAAAAAGGCTTGCAAACGGTTGTTTTGTCAACACCGATACTAGCTAAACTGCAAGCGTCTGCTTAGTGATGACGTCATACAAAGATGGCGGCATCTTGCGCATTTGACGATCGGATCTCGGATTCACTCGGATTTCGTCTCTAAACGGCAAGCTACTGGCAGATTCTTTCGTTATGTTAAAACAAAATTATTGTTTTTGTTTGTTTTCTAGTTTTATGTCGAGTTTTTCGTTATTTTTGCTATTTTTTCGGGTTTCGGCTGGGATTTTGATGCGAGGATTGAGGCTTTTGGCGCGAAGACCGGTGTAGCGAAGATGGGGGGCTCCACTGTATATATATTATATTACAATTTTTAAAGGTTATGTGGTGTTAAGAAACATATCATTTTAACCCGTACAGCCCCAGCGACGCGCCTGACGCGTCGGCGATGTATGTAACGCACAGCCCCAGAGACGCGCCTGGCGCGTCACCCTAATTGCGCCGACCGTAACCTCAGGTGTAGCCACTCAAGAGGGCTCAGATTTGTATGGGAACTGTCTACATATCCCACGCAACCGTGCCGATGGTTGAAAACTTTCAAAGTCCACGTGCGTGCGCGTGAGCGCGCAATAACCTGTTTTTTGGGGGGAATTGCCTTCAATTTTTTACTCTTGTAAAATACGTTTTCGGGGGCTCTGTAGGAGCATTCTTTAAGCTTTTTGAGTGGTTTTTCGTGGTTTTCCTTCATTCCTAACCCATTCGCTATTGTTTCTGGAATAAAACCATTTTTTGAAAACCGGCCGGGTTCTGGTGAACAAACATTACAAAACTAGCCGGGGCTGGACGGGTTAAGGATATATAGAAGGAATTTATACAACATATGGCACGCTATTTAGAACATGCTGCCATTTTTCTGGGGACAGCTATAAATAGATTTAAGGAGTGGTAGGATATGCGACGTTGCCAAGTAATGCCAATGCGGTTCTGTTGGCTACGCACGCACTCACACACACCCCTACAGATACACACACAAGCACACACATACATACACAATCTCCAAAATGCAATATAGCACAATGTAATCCCATCAAAAGAGAGAGAGAGAGAGAGAGCTGGATACGAGTAATGGCAACGCTTTAACCCTCCAGCCCCGGCTATGTATTATATATATATATTCCCCGAAACCCGGGGGTTTTGGCCGAAAAACGTCTACGCCTAGGCTACCGTATCTTTGTTATTCTGACTGCTTCCGCATTCCCACACATCCCCAAGCGTAGATGTGTTTCTTACCTGTAGAATGGCGTTAAGTAGAGCTCTCTAAGTCAACTGGTTCAGTTGTGATTATGATTTCATTGGAGATAACTTTATGGCAAAAACAGCCACTTTACACTACTTTTCGATACTTAACAACAACATACAGGCACACACGAACAAGCGACACACTCCTTCTTGTGGCCGGAGATGCGGGGCGTCGGTCCAGCCGGCTGTTGTTTACATGCGTCGGACCGACGCCTCGCACACCAAGCTCACAGGCTTTCAACCACTGGGCGTTCAAGAGCCCTTCCGGGCAGCTCGGGTATGCTTTTTTATGGGCGTTCAAGAGCCTTTCCGGGAACGAAGGGTTAAATGGCCTCAAACTACGACAACAACATCACCCAGGTCAGACGGTCACTAACCCTCATTCATAGCGCGACCACCATGGAAGGAAAAACTCACAAAAGTTACTCTCATCTTCATAGCCAGGCAAGGGAGATGCTGTACAATGTAAATAGGTATATACAAATATAGCCTTCCTATTATTTCGTTTCTGTAACTTTTATACAAGAATACCAATAACCCTTCCAGACATAAAAACTTCTTTTACATTTATTTCAAGTTTCCCTTCTAAATGTAGTTTTCCTTGGTTTCCCGTTTTCTAAAAGGTTTGTTTTGGTAGAAATCTGGCAACACCGCACAGGGTGACCTTGAACTCCTTGGAGCTCATTTCAGTTGAGTTTGACTATAGGGGAGTGACACTAAACTTTGTCCAATTTCAATGAGATTTTACACACTTATAGAGGATGATGTAAGAAGATTTTTTTGTTTTTCTCTCTAGGTCAATTAGTTTCCGAATTAGGGTGGAAATTAGTTCGAAAATATAACAAAATTCTGAAGTTGATAGGCTTGAAACCCAAGCACTGTATAATCTTTTCAGAGTGATCAGACAACTCAGGACAGGTGGTACAATTCTCTCGGCTCATTTTTAAAATTTTGTATCTAATTGTGGAATTAAGTGACTCGGAAATTATGTATCAGTAGGGTCTCACATAGAACGAGAAATTGGTCGATAAACGAGGCCGTTCTATGTGAACACGGCATTTTGGTGGCCCAATATCGTCAATGTTCACTGTAAGCGTAAATTTCCGTCAGGAACGTACGATATTTTGTACGTTTTGTACGATATTTCGGCGCTCTATATGAGAACTCCTCGGATTTGCCCTACTTTGATGGCGAAATCGTTCTATATGATCACATTAGTTCCTAACGAACATTTTGGAACAATATTTTAGGTCGGCGTTCTATAAGAGACTCGTTCTATGCGAACACGTTCTATGCGAGACCCTACTGTAATTATTTTTGACTCCGTGGTTAGCTACCTATGCCAAGGGGCTGGGTCTCAATAAATCGGAAATGCAAAAAAAGGGCACAAGAGATTTATTGAGCAATTCACGCACTTTCCAACGGTATAAGTACCATCCTTATACGAACAGTAGCTTACTCTGACTGTTCCTTTTACTTATATATCTTCTAGATCTCAAGTGACGGCGTCTTTTCCGTGGATTGACCTCCCTACTGTCAACATAGAAGTTGGCAGACTGGGAGCCAAAGCGTCACATTTTTCCCTTGCCCCTCAACTTTCCCTTCTTAATTGCTGAGGGGCACAGGGCCTTGGGTGGGGCTTTGGTTTCCCAGGCGTTTCCGCACCCTCCTCAGCTCCCTGCCTTAGAGTGGCTTCGGTCACCCGGGCTTGTTAGTGGTAAGCAGGGAGGGTTTTGTGGGGGCGCTCGTTTATGGCCTTGGCCTTGCTCAGGCCCTTGGGGCTGTTCGGTCAGGCAGCCTGGGGAACAGCAACAACAACAACAACTGAGTTATTGTCGATAAAAGGTTGAAAACTTACATTTCGAGAAAAAGGCTTGTAAAGTTCAGTGATGTCTTCACTCCAGTCTAAGTACATAAAAGCTAATTTATTGGTGGCTCCTTACATCAATGACGTAAGCTGTATAGAAGAGTGAGGGGTAAGGAAGATGTGGGTTTGCTTCAAGGAGCTGTGGAGGGCATGAAGGGATGGTCTGAGCATTGGTTAATGCCTTTTCATCCAAAAAAATGCAAGTACATGCAGATTGGGACAAGCAAGATAGACAAGGTAGGATACAGTATGTATGAAGCGATGGAGGAAGTGAATGCAGAAAAGGATATAGGAGTAGTGATAGACAATATGTTAAATTTCTCAGAACATTTAGCGGAAAAGATAAACAAAGCCAATAGAATTGTAGGGTTGATTAGGAGGACATTTGTGTCACTTGACGAAGAAATCTTCAGGAATCTCTATACAGCGCTGGTTAGGCCGCACCTGGAATATGCGAACCAGGTGTGGGCTCCATATATGGTAAAGGATATAGAAGCAGTGGAGAAAGTGCAGAGGAGAGCTAGCAAGCTCTAGTACCAACATTGAAGAACGTTGAGCAGAGGTTGAGGACACTGGGGCTTCCGACACTGGCATATAGGAGAAAGAGAGGGGATATGATAGAGACTTTTGAGATAGTGTCAGGAAAGTATGATGAGGATGTGTGTGAAGGTATCTTCTTGACGCGGGAGGGAACAAGAACGAGAGGACACTAAGAAAATTTACAAAGAAAGAAATAGGCTTGAGAAGGCAAAGAACTCATTTTGTGATAGAGTGGTAAATGAGTGGAACGCACTGCCCCAGTATGTAGTCGATTCCGAATCAATAAGGGAGTTTGAAAGTAATCTTGATAAAGCATGGGGAAGACAAGATTTGAAGTTTGATTATAAAGCAAAAATACAGAATAATAAAAATGTTGCGTCTGCTACCGCCGCCGCCAACACCGTGAACGACCGCAGCAGTGCAAGTACTGGTACTGAGTTGGATACACAGTCCTAGTTTGCCTTTTTCCAGAGTGTTCATGTTCGCTCACCTGGTGTACGTATACAACTGCCAGCTGCTGGCCAGCTGACCGCATATGACGGTTGCTTGCTTCCTGGTCCGCCATGACAGTGTCGCGCTCCATATTCAAAACAGTTCACACTCGCACACATCAACACTCGTCCTTCTCTTCTTAGATGTACAACACTTCCGTCCTTCTTCTCTACTTCCTAGTTCTTGTGAAGGACCTTGAATATGTAGCCAAAGTACATAGCTTCTACTTTCCAGTTCTTGCGAATTATTCCAAATATGTATCCAAAGTACATAGCAACTACCCCCTGGACAGGTATTCTAGTCCCGGCTGACTGCAGCGCGCAGTCGCACGGTTGATGCCCCCTTCTTGGTGAGGCAGTCAGCTAGTCCCGTCGTATCCACCCAAGCCACTTCAGTGACCTCTCCACGCTCCAACATATCACATAACTTGGTGATGGGCTGGTCTATCAGAGTGAGAACTGAGCAATCTCTGCCATACCCATAGCTTACTCTGACTGTTCCTTTTACTTATATATTTTCTAGATCTCAAGTGACGGCGTCTCTAACGTGGATTGACCTCCCAATCTACCAAGATTGGAAGCCAAAGCGTCACATTTTTCCCTTGCCCCTCAACTTTCTCTTCATAATTGCTGAGGGGCACAGGGCCCTGGGTGGGGCTTTGGTTTCCCGGGCGTTTCCGCACCCTCCTCAAGCTCCCCGCCATGGAGTGGCTTCGGTCACCCAGGCTTTATTGTGGTCGGCGGGGAGGGTTCTGTGGGGGCGCTCGGTTATGGCCTTGGCCTTGCTCGGGGCCTTGGGGCTGTTCGGCCAGGCAGCTTGGGGAACAACAACAACAACAACAACACAGCAATGTCAATCCGCAGTCTCCTATCTTCCACACTCCTACACGAGTGAAGCGCGTCTACCAGGCTCTTGTTATCGGTGAAACACCTTATCCTAAGAATCCCACAGTCGGATATTTCATGTAGAAGTTTCGCCAGATACACTGCTGTCTCAGCACACTCCAACAGCGCCAGGGCCTCAGCGGACAGGGTGGATTTTACAACTCTCTTGATCTTTCTTGACTGCCAGTAAACGGGACATCTCTTCCCACCATCGTCCCGCAAGAATATAGCAATACCTCCCTGTGACCCATTTCCCGCTAGGTTGGCAAACGAGGCATCTGAAAAGCACTCCAAGTAGCAATCTCCCAGTTCCTCCATCTTTGGCATATATAACTTCACAATATCTGTCTTCACTCTTTCTATCACCTTGTTATGCCGCAGAAGATCAGCCACGATTGCCCGACAACATGCCACACTCAGCTCACACACATCAAATGCTATGTCTGGACGGGTATGCGTGGCTATCCAATTTAACTGGCCCACTAGAGCCCTATACTCCGACCTTTCTGACAATCGATTCGGCCGATTTTACATTTGCACGTTGTCTGCAGATAGGTACCGGAGTCAAGGTCGATGCATACTGAAGCTGGTCCAAGATAATGCTTCCATCCTTTTAAGAGACAATGTTCAGACCCACATACTTAAAAGCCTTGGACTCAGTGCTACCGATGAGGAAAACTTGACTTAACGGGTCTATCACATGATTCTTGAAATCAGGAGTCCCAGTCCAAAGAAAATCATCCACGTAAATACACACCACGCCTTCAACCTCGCCATTACATTTCCAGGAGAACAGCGCCGAATCCAGTGAAGACACCATAGCACCGAGATCCAGTAACTGATCTTTCACTCGCAGGTACCACTGCCTAGCCGCATCACACAACCCGTAAACCGTCTTCTTCAGCTTCCACAGTTGTCCATCAGCAAACTCCGGCGGAGGTCTTAGATGTACAACTCTTCCAATCTCGTAACCTTGCAAATAAGCAGCTTTTACATCTAGGGAGTGACAGATCCAGCCGGTGGAAGCAGCAATCGCTAGTGTCAAACGCACCGCTTCTTTAGAACATGTAGGCGAATCTTTCCGAATATCACCAGTCTCCTCCTCGAATCCCCTCGCAACCAAACGTGCCTTCACCACTGTCTGTCCTCCTTTGACTTTTTCCGTCACAACCCACCGTACCGAGAATGCCACCCGTCCAACATCCTCCACCTCCTCATACACATAATTTTCCTGCCAGTTTACAATCTCTTTCTTCTTGGCACACAACACCTCATCTGAGTTGAAAAGAACCATCAGCTCTGTATTGTCATCCACCACCTCCCACGTGCTAAAGTCCCCCTTCAGATCTGCCCAGGAAATGCTTCCATCCAAGTCCCACCTAAAATTATAACAGTCCTTATGTTTTCCAGTGGCCTTACCAGCTCTACCCACCACACGTCCAGACATCAATTCACCGCTCTCAGCCCGTACACCCTTGTATCCGTTGACTGGCGGTGAGTCTATTAGGTTGATTTGGAGCTGACTCTAGCCCCGGATCCGGGTCCTGGTTCCCGATCTCCGGTTCACTCGAATCACTTGAATCATCAATGACCTCAGGCTCACGCGGTCCATCTCCACTCTCCGACCCCTCATCAGGTGGATATTCCGTCGACGATAGCCCTGTCCCCTTGTCTTGAAGATTGTCAACATCTCGTCCCACTGGAGAGCGTGCCAACCGACACTCATGAACTCGTACATTGACACCCCCATGTCTCACCAAAATCTGCTTTCCATCCTTTCCAATGACAATGCCAGGGCCGTGCCACTCACGACTGTTGTTTCGTTTGTAAAACACCTCATCTCCACTCTGCACATCCGCAAGTTTGCTTGAACGTAAGTTGTGTCGCAAGGCCCTTGCCAAGCGTTCCCCAGACTCGATGTTAACAAACTCCTGTCTTGCCAAGTGAAGAGCGTTTAAATTGTTTCTCACAATGTCTGATGCCGAAACAGATTCCAATGCTGGGGGATCATTCGTAAACACATTAGGCAATCCGGGGTTGTGACCAAAGACTAGATGGTTAGGGGAAAAGCCTGTAAAGTTGGTTAGGGCATTCCTCGCTGACACTGCCCAGGCCAAAGCCACACCCAATTCACACTTGCTGTCTGCCATAATTTTCCTTACTATGTCACCGATCACTGCATTTAAACGTTCGCACACACCGTTGCTCCAGGGACTCTCCGCTGCGGTCGTCATAATTTTAATGTTGAATGCCTCACCAAGTGCCCTCATATCTTCATTGTTGAACTCACATCCATTGTCCGTCAGGATCTTTCCAGGCGCGCCGAACGTAACAATCCAGCTCTGAAACACAGCCTTGATAATGGTGGCTGCACGTTTATCTCCAATCACTGTTGCTGTACAATATCTAGTGGCCAAATCAACAACCACCAAAAAATATTTATTGCCCCAGGCCTTTAGGTCCATAGCAATGACCTCATTCAATTTAGACGCCATAGGCATGCTAACTATGGGATGTGGTGTAGCCCTCCTAAGTTTAAAACATACCTCACACTCCTCGGTTTCCTTTTGTACAGCCCGTTCCAGATCCAAACTCTCAATTCCTGCATCATTAATGAGTTTGACAAGCTTTGATGATGTAGGGTGTCCAAACTGCCTGTGAAGTTTCGAAGCTGTCTTTTTCACATCCCTCCCCTCCACAGCAGCCAAAGAAATCATTCCCCCAAACATCCGTCCTAGTCACGCTGATATCGGCAACAAATAGTGACCTGAAGCTGACGTCTGTAGATCAATCACCCTTCCATGAATCTTGACCTGGTCTGTAGCAAAGTTAATCAACATCTCTACCTTTTTCATCGAACGCCTGCTCAACAGTAATGGAATATTACAATCCACCACATCCGTCACAACTCTTGCACTCATATTTCCAATAAAACAAGGCAATGTGACTCGCTTAAGGGAAGGAACAGTGACACCATCAGCAAAGGTAAATGTGGAAATTGACTTCTCCTCCACAATTGTATCCCGTTCATAATCACTAAGGCTACCCAGAAAACCATTAAGCCAGCCAGTTCCACACACCGTAGTAGAACACCCTGAGTCCAGGTACTGCACAGCCCTTGGCCTCTTTCACCAGCCCACTTAATTTAACATCAGTACCCCCATCTCCAGCATAACCTAGAAATAATGATAGATATGCCGTCTCAGTTTCTCCCCCAATACTGCCACTCACAGCTGTAGAACCCCCACGACTTCCATTATTTTCATAAGCATCAGGACAGTACCTGACCCAATGGAATCGTGAGTCACATATGTTTGACCTTGTTACCCTACTGTCCGTCCCTAGTGGATTCTGCTTCCTTAACCCTTCCTCCCCGGGCTGTCTTACCCAATGACGGTCGCCCCTACCCGGGAGATATGGCTGAAAAACGTCTAGGCCTAGGCTACCGTATTTATGTTTATTTTCACTGCTAGAACTTTCCCACTCATCTATAATCGTAGTGCGGTTTTCAATCTGTATTTTGGCATGGAGTAGAGCTCTGTAAGTCAACTGGTTCAGTTGTGATGACGATTTCAGTGGAGCCAATATTGCAGAGATGTTGCCAATATGGGGGCTTTTTAGACACTAATTTCGTCATGACGTCAGAACAATAACATTGAGGAGTCTTCTCCTTCTTGTTTTCGGAGGTGCGGTGACGAACGCTTGGGTTTGTTGACATACGTCGTACGCACGGCGTTCGGACCAAGCTTAATTAGGCTATTAAGCTCATGCCTTAGATAAGGCATACCGGGTAGCGGCCCTTCTTTCGTGCTGTCCTTACCTAAGGCAGACCGGGTAGGAAGGGTTAATGATGAACTGGGGTATCCTCTTGCTCTGGTTTACGGTCTGCCCCCGCGACCGCCTCGAAATCCCGATCTACTCCGTTGAAAACCACTGACATATAATGCTTCTTCCGCCTTAACCCCACCATCACTCTGACTCTTCACCACTTCACCCATAAATACTGGCTCACTTTTCACACTACAAACAGGCCCGGCTGGTACAGAATCCAACTGTGCACTGATATCCCCGGCGAATATGCGGTTCAATGCATTTTTCATGTTACTGTAGGACACCTCCGTGATTGCAGACATCACCAATTGTTGCTCACTATCCCTCAATCGGCACGAAGCAAGCAACATAAACGCCATAACAGAATCCGGGAGGGTCATATCTTCTTTACTGAACTTAAAATATGTGTGTTCAATTATATAACTCCTGGAATGCCGCAAATTGTTGGCGGCCTTTGTCCACCAAAAATAACCCATCAAGCTTTTCCAGTAAGGCAGTCACACCAGTATCCTTTTTCAAATCTGCCACAACCATTTCAGACGACGCTTGTCTGGCGCGCCCTTCCAAAGACAAATGGATAGCCAATGCCTGTTTGTCTTTCTTTAACTCTGTCAGTTCACACCATATCTCAATGTCTTTTCTCCAAGTCTCATATTCCGACTCATCAACAAACTTCGGTGGCCACTTAGACGACGCCATGGTTCAGGAACTACGCTCTGCTACCAGTGTTCATGTTCGCTCACCTGGTGTATGTATACAACTGCCTGCTGCTGGCCAGCTGACCGCATATGACGGTTGCTTCCTGGTCCGCCATGACAGTGACGTCACGCGTGATGTCATCGCGCTCCATATTCAAAACAGTTCACACTCGCACACATCAACACAGAGGATCTACTGTAAGAAACTGTAGGAAAACTATGTTAATATGGCCTCGTTCCGGGCTCCTCTGAGCCCGGGTTAACCTGGATCACGGTGGTCGAGAACCAAGATCATCATAGGGGGTACCCCCTTAATCATACCTACGGTACGTCATTGGGTCGGAGCCACTGAAAAGTAGGAAATAAAAAGAAAAGAATTAGCACAGTTTGAACACCGCGCCTACGCGCGCTCCGGTCTTCCTCTGCTTCCCACACACCTGCCAGTCAGCTGTTCCTCCCAGGAACCTCCTCTCTCGCCCGCCGAGCCAGCCAAGGTAGACGTGCGTGTCCTTACCTCATGCTCAGGGTTACATAGCCCCTCTTGAGCGTGTCATTTTTGGTCCATAGTGAATATTAGTGCAGTTGAAATCATATACGCGTTTAGGAATGTGTTTGTTTGGACCAATTCACTTGTAATCCTGGAAGTAAGGACTTCGTAGTCTGAGCTGGTCGACGGGCGTGTTATTCAAAGCCACTTTCACTTGCTAGAGCCTCGAATTATTGTGTTTATTTCTGTATGTCGTATCATACGAACCTCGGCTCTTTAGCGGCAGTGTCTTTTGTTCTGTGATAGTGTGTTTTAACATTGTAGCTCAATAGATACTGACTTAAGTGTTGAATTATATGCGAGTGTCATCAGCTTATATCTGTGAGTCCTGACAGACAACCCCCGGTTGTGCCGAAACCAGAGGTTATTTTTCAAGCCACCGTAAGATTGGTACTTAGGAACAAATTCCCTAAGCCTAATTTGTTCTGTGCTGATTGTGTTTTAACATGATAGCATGACAGATATTCCCTTAAGAGTTGAATTATAGGTAAGTATAAGATTCATATATCTGTAATTCCTGACAGGTAGCCCCTGGTCGTGCCCTGGCCAGAGGTTATTTTTCAGGCCACCGTAATATTTGTACTTAGGAACAAATTTCCTAAGCCTAATTTCCAGAAAATTTTAACCTATTTTCATTCAATGCTTCGCTCCACAATAAACTACGATACTTTCAGTATTTACTTCCAAGTTTTTCTTTAAAAAGTGAATACATATCACTTTAACATTAATCAAGCACTCATATATTTTTTGTTTCAAGGGTATCAAGAGTACCCATAATAATATCATATTTGAATATATCCCACTATGATGTTAGAATCAACTACGACATGCTGATAATTTTCCAAATACCCAGGTACCCTAGGCCCTATCTCAAAAGGTCCGGTTCCAAGGCCCAGGCACCGGGACTGCCAGATATGGTGACAGTCCCGAGTGCGCAGTTAGGCGGGCGATACTAGAATACCATACAACCTCAAGTTCCCGAGTTCCCGAGTCCTTATCTCAATAAGGCCCGGTTACCAGGACTACCGAGTATGGCGAAAGTCCCGGGTACCCAGATGGGCCGGAAATACAATAATAACATGCCACCATACAACCTCAAGTTCCCGAGTTCCCGAGTCCTTATCTCAATAAGGCCCGGCTACCAAGGCCCGGTTACCAGCACTACCGAGTATGGCGAAAGTCCCGGGTACCCAGATGGGCCGGAAATACAATAATAACATACCACCATACAACCTCAAGTATTTAGGTCATGTGATAATCGTTCCCTAGGCTAAAGTAAGCCTACCCAGGAACATTAATTAATTTTTAAGAGGAAACACTATGAATGCTATAAGGTTTCCAATATACTCAATAATCTCAGGGATTAGATCTAGAGTATAAATATTTGTTGGTAACATTACCTAAGGCCATGAATATGTAGGCCTACATATTAATAAATTTGTGTGATAATGAATGTTTCGTTTCCCCTGGAATATATAAACTGAATGGATAGTTTATTCCTGGGTTACACCAACTGTTCTATGAAACTTAAAGGTGTTAACACCACAGGCTTCCTTTAAGAAACGCCGCCTGTAACCTTCTTTTATATTTTATATTTTTTTGATATTAAGCTGACCTGATTAGTACATGTTCATTGGATACAATAATACCATACAAACATAAAGTCAAACCCGAATACATACAGACTACGGCCATCTACCCAAGCATTATAATACCGAGTGGTATTATAACACAATGCAACCGGGTCGTAACATAATACCATAAAATCGGCCGGGCTCCAGTAAGCCAGTTTACCAAGTATATACTGGTGATGGGCTGGTCTATCAGAGTGAGAACTGAGCGATCTCTGCCATACCCATAGCTTACTCTGACTGTTCCTTTTACTTATATATTTTCTAGATCTCAAGTGACGGCGTCTCTTCCGTGGATTGACCTCCCAGTCTACCAAGATTGAAAGCCAAAGTGTCACATTTTTTCCTTTGCCCCTCAGCTTTCTCTTCATAATTGCTGAGGGGCACAGGGCCCTGGGTGGGGCTTTGGTTTCCCGGGCGTTTCTGTCGCCCTCCTCAGCTCCCCGCCATGGAGTGGCTTCGGTCACCCAGGCTTTATTGTGGTCGGCAGGGAGGGTTCTGTGGGGGCGCTCGGTTATGGCCTTGGCCTTGCTCGGGGCCTTGGGGCTGTTCGGCCAGGCAGCTTGGGGAACAACAACAACAACAACAACAACAACCACCAAGTACTCCAACGACTGTCAACTTTGGTGATGGGCTGGTCTATCAGAATGAGAGTTGAGCGTTCTCTGCCATACCCATAGCTTACTCTGACTGTTCCTTTTACTTATATATTTTCTAGATCTCAAGTGACGGCGTCTTTTCCGTGGATTGACCTCCCTACTGCCAACCCTGGCAGATTGGGAGCCAAAGCGTCACATTTTTCCTTTGCCCCTCAACTTTCCCTTTATAATTGCTGAGGGGCACAGGGCCTTGGGTGGGGCTTTTGTTTCCCGGGCGTTTTTGCACCCTCCTCAGCTCCCCGCCTTTGAGTGGCTTCGGTCACCTGGGCATTATTAATGGTAAGCTGGGAGGGTTCTGTGGGGGCGCTCAGTTATGGCCTTGGCCTTGCTCGGAACCTGGAGGCTGCTCGGCCAGACAGCCTGAGGAACAGCAACAACAACAGCAACGACTGTCAAGACGACAGCACATATTACTTTACCGAGTACTCTGACGACTGTCAAGACGACAGCATATATCACAACAAAATTCTTTTGAAAGTCTCGGTTACTTTAGGCCTAGCCTAAATAACATTTTTCCACCGGGTACCCTAAGCGGACCCAAACTTTAATTTAAAAAACAAACCAAATCCCAATATAAAAATTAACTAGAAATTATTACCGGGTACTCTAGGTTAGGTCAGACTTTAACCCTCCAGACCCGGTTGGGCTCTGAGGCATCCATAAAAAACACCCCCGCGGAACCCGGAAGGGCTCTGAGGCTCCGGCAGCTTGAAAGCCTGTAAGCTTGTTTTGAAAGCCATCCGTCCGACGCATGTAAACAACAGCCGGTTGGACCGACGCCGCGCATCTCCGACCACAAGAAGGAGAGGCGTCCTTGTTCGTGTGTGCCTGTATGTTATTGTTAAGTAGTGAAAAGTAATGTAAAGTGGCTGATATCGCCACAAAGTTATCTCCACGGAAATCGTCATCACAACTGAACCAGTTGACTTAGAGCACTCTACTCAACGCCATTCTACAGGTACGAAACACATCTACGCTTGGAGATGCGCGGGAATGCGGAAGCAGTCAATATAACAAAGATACGGTATACTAGGCGTAGACGTTTTTCGGCCAAAACTCCCGGTTTTTGCTATGGAATACATAGCCGGGTCTGAGGGGTTAATAAAGAAGTCAGACCCCGTTAACTAATAGTTAACATAACTAACAGTTAACATAACTAACAGAATTAGTGGTGATGGGCTGGTCTATCAGAGTGAGAGCTGAGCGTTCTCTGCCATAGACATAGCTTAATCTGACTGTTCCTTTTACTTATATATCTTCTAGATCTCAAGTGACGGCGTCTTTTCCGTGGATTGACCTCCCTACTGCCAACCTAGAAGTTGGCAGATTGGGAGCCAAAGCGTCACATTTTTCCCTTGCCCCTCAACTTTCCCTTCATAATTGCTGAGGGGCACAGGGCCTTGGGTGGGGTTTTGGTTTCCCTGGCGTTTCCGCACCCTCCTCAGCTCCCTGCCTTGGAGTGGCTTCGGTCACCCGGGCTTTGTTAGTGGTAAGCAGGAAGGGTTTTGTGGGGGCGCTCGTTTATGGGCTTGACCTTGCTCGAGACCTTGGGGCTGTTCGGCCAGACAGCCTGGGGAACAACAACAACTAACAGAATTAAGATAAGTGCGAGAGCTTAAATAAGTAAGTTTTCTAATCAGTTTAATTAAAAAAAAAAAAAAAAAAAAAAAAAAAAATGTGTGGGTCGATCCAGAATACCAATATTCCCCGGGTGACACCATACCGCCACCACCATAAGGGTCCCAGGTGATTCAAGGCTGTGCCATACTTGGATAAAGACAATGCCAGGTCCCGGTAAGAGAAACAAATATTATTTTACCCAGTACCCTGAACTTTGTCATACGGTACTCTAAGAAAAACAAACCAGGGTTCCAAGAAAGGAATCAAATGGGAATTCTTGCCGGTTACTCTAGGCTGGGTCATACTTATTACCATTTTTATTTAAAATAAACAATACAAGGCTAGTGCCCACTTTTTGCCCCCATGGTAGACATGACCATCTCACCTGTTGCTCCCTTCATTCGGCTAAATAACCCATATCTCTAAAGTGAGTTCACTGGGCAAAACTCTAGACATTTCCAAGTCACCTACGAAGTGTATTCTCACGAATTACATATTTTAACTAATTTCCAAGAAACAAGTACAAGTTTCCTTTCCCTTCCCTTTCTAAAAAGGCTATACTTGCCTAACAAATTTCCGGGTAATTATATCCAGTTGTTGTTGTTGTTGTTGTTCCCCAAGCTGCCTGGCCGAACAGCCCCAAGGCCCCGAGCAATTCCAAGGCCATAACCGAGCGCCCCCACAGAACCCTCCCTGCCGACCACAATAAAGCCTGGGTGACCGAAGCCACTCCATGGCGAGGAGCTGAGGAGGGTGCAGAAACGCCCGGGAAACCAAAGCCCCACCCAGGGCCCTGTGCCCCTCAGCAATTATGAAGAGAAAGTTGAGGGGCAAGGGAAAAATGTGACGCTTTGGCTTCCAATCTTGGTAGATTGGGAGGTCAATCCACGGAAAAGACGCCGTCACTTGAGATCTAGAAAATATATAAGTTAAAGGAACAGTCAGAGTAAGCTATGGGTATGGCAGAGATCGCTCAGTTCTCACTCTGATAGACCAGCCCATCACCACATGACTAGAACCCAATCCTCTCAGCATCAGCTAGGAAAGGCCCTAGAAAGCCGCCTTTGGCGGGGGGATAGCTCCCCTATTTCAACCCCTTTCGGGGTCGGGCACCCGCCCTTATATCCAGTATATCCAGTTATACCGAATACTAATTCACTAGGCTACTTTTTACATAAAAGACAACGGGAGTCGGATTAAAATAAACGGGACATGACTAGACCCTATTTTACCAAAACCTAAGTAGACCTAATAATTCCAGTATTAATTCCACCATACAACACTGACTCCTTGTTATAATCTCCAGGCTCAAGGAGCGACAACACTACCGGAGAAGAATCTTTTCAACAAGTAAAACATCCCCTCCCCCTCCAAGTGACAACCACTGGAGTATCCTAACACCTTATATGTTAAGGCGAGTTCATTTGACAAATTACTAGACGTTCCCGGTTCACCGGCTAAGTGTACCTTCACTATCCATATAAGCTTTGCTTATAACAATGACCCAAAAAACATGTATACCCTCGGGCATATTATCTATATGGAGTTCAGTAAAATCTAACAATTCAGATACTTTAAAAAAAAAAAAAAAAAAAAAAAATCTCCAAGTACCAGCAATACTAAAATATGTAAGCTTTTTAGAATTGTCTCTTCTAGAACTCCTAGCTAGTCCCCATCTCCCGACAAGAAAATGTCCGGATCTAGCAAGAAAATTACATAGATCGGTCGGCTCAGAGCCTTCCAGTAAAAAACGGAAGAATAATAATAATAATAATATCAATAACATTTACTCAATTAGCTTTTACAGAATGGGTACCACATAATATGTTACAAATATGACGGGTACCAACCGGGCACCAACCGGGCTTAATCCCAACTAAGGATAGTCCATTAAAGCCGTTAGACATATTCCCATTGGGGTCCTGGAAATTAACAAACCACAAACATAAAAGCTACCCACCTTCGAAGTCCCAACTTCCCTGACTCGCAATCAGGATTTCAAATCCTGCACCCTACACACATATCCCCAGGCCGGGGACAATTATCTGACATGGCCGGTCACCCTGCTAATCCTGTTTTTCTTCGAATAAACAAAGAATTACCTGCCTCCTCTACCGCCTTGGCTGAGCCAAGTGCTGAACATGTCATCCCCTCCCCCTCCTTCCCTAGTATGGCTAGCTGATACTATTGAACAACAGGTTGATTCAACCCCGTTGTTTTTCTCCACTCACATTGATTCTCCCTAAAAAAATGATTCAGATGAATACTGAAGCTGAAATACATAAACCCAGTAGGCTAATTTCAAGTAATTTTTTTATTAAAATCCATGCAGGAATGTGGCAAGCAAACCCAACGGACATTTTTTACGCCTTTAGATAAGACTATCCGAGATCCCAAAGTAGTTCTCTTGCTCCTTCCAGATCACAACAGGACATACCAAACACAGTTCCACTGGCTCAGGTACCTGTCCATCCTAAACAACCTGCTCGTAAAATAACAGCTCCCGATACGGGAAACAACCACCAGAGTAACACCTACTAATGCTGACACAGGTCTTCCAAATATGGTATCAATACCAAAGTAGTGGATTACTAAAATGGACGAGCTGAAGAATATACGTGCAAAGAAGCACAAGGCCATTTGCTGGGCGTATTAAAAAAAAAAAAAAAAAAAAATCCCAATTCGATTGGGTGCGAAGTACTTTTCTTACACACAGACACCCACGGTTCCTTCAGGAAACGCTGCAAACCATAGTCTGGCGTGAATAAGACGGATGGACATATTACCATTAAATCTCTCTAATCTTTATAAATCCATAGGTTGCTCCACAAAAATGTCAAGGAACAAAACCCTAAGAGATGACCCAGGGGCCAAGTGGTTGACTGAGTCAAAGTGATTGACCCACGACCCCCCCCCCCCCCCCCCCCCTACACACACACACACACACACACACACACACACACACACACACACACACACACACACACACACACACACACACACACACACACACACACACACATACACACCATGTGATGAAATCATGGCAGTAGCGGCTAGGCTAAAAGGGTTAGAGGGTAAGGACAAAATCTACATCAGGCGAGACTTACCAGAAGAAGAGAGAAAGAAGGAGGCTGAACTAAGGAAAACCGCCAAGGAGGAAAATAGCAAGAGGACAGAACAAGAAAAGAATATTTTTTTTTACGGAGTAAGAAAGGGGAAGATTATGAAACTTTCGGTAAAAAGAAACTAAAAGTAAAAGAGGGTAGGGAACAGACCGCCGCAGATAAGGGGCTTGGAGCAGGTAATGGGGGACTAGAAAGTATAAGGATTCTATATAGCAATGTCGATGGGCTAATCTCTAAGAAACTAGAACTAACAGACTTACTCAATACTAAGAAACCAGAAATAGTATGTCTCACTGAGACAAAACTAAGAGAAGACCTCGATATAAATTTGCTAGGATGGTCTGAATACAGGATTTGGAGGAGGGACAGAAAATTTCGACATGGAGGTGGAGTGTGCATCCTTACTAGGAAAGATTTGATTGTGTCTGAGATAAACTAGTAACTTCAACAGCAGAAGTTTTAGCAATAGAGATTGGTGGAAACGAAAAAATAGTGGTGATAGTAGCGTATGTACCTCCCAAGACGAAGACATGGGGTAAGGAGGAGCATAGCCTAATGCGTAAGGAAACAATTAGTGTGCTAGGAAATATCTTGGCTTCAAAGGATGAAATAGTCATGTGTGGGGACTTTAACTGCAAGGAAGTGAATTGGGAAGATCTTGAAGCCGGAGCAGGGGAGGAAAGTTGGAGCTATGAATTTTTAAGTATGGCCATGGAAAATTCTATATACCAACATGTAAAAGAGTCAACAAGAGTAAGGGGAAGTGATCAACCAGCTAGATTGGACCTTCTATTCACAAGAAGGGAGGAGGAGGTTCAAAGTATTCAGTACCTATGCCCACTAGGAAAAAGCGACCATGCAGTTCTAGACATAGACTTACTATTGAAGTATAATCTACCCAAGGGAAGGGAAAAGCACAAGGAAAATCACTGGATGTATTCCAGAACCGATTTCGTAGGACTACGGGATTTTTTCAAGTCACAAAATTGGGATCAGGTGTTATCTGAAAGTGAGGTAGACAAAAAACTCAAGGCATTCATGGAGATCTATGATACTGGTATAAAAACTTTTGTCCCTAAGTACATTAATAAAAGGAAAAAAAGTAATCGCAAAGTATGGTTTAACCGCGAATGTAGGCAAGCACAGGAAGCAAAAAACAAAGCCTGGAAAAAGATGAGAAACTGGGATTCGGAAGATAACAGGCAAAAGTATAAAGAGGAGAGAAACAAATACACAGAAATGAGGAGGAGGTCAGAGGCAAACCATGAGAAAGGGATAGTGGAGAACTATGAAAAGAATCCCAAAAAAAAATTCAAGTTTGTAAACGGCAAAAGGAAGATAAAAGCCACGATCGTTAAGATTAAAAGTGGAAACAGAATCATAGAAGAGGATACAGAGATTGCGGAAGAACTAAATAGAAATTTTGCATCAGTATTTACAAAAGAAGGAGAATTCATTGCACCAGAAACCAATGAGATAGGTACAGAGGAAATGCCGGAAGTAACATTTAACAGACCAGAGCTCATAGACAAAATGAGTAAGGTGGATCCAAACAAAGCCGCTGGACCGGACGGAGTATCAGGCTGGATTATTAAAGAAAATGCTATGGAACTGAGTATACCGTTATATGACATAATGACCAAATCATTGGACACAGGGATAGTACCTACAGAATGGAAAAGAGCAAACATTATTCCTATATTTAAGGGAGGAAGCAGAGATAAACTACTGCACTATAGACCTGTATCACTATTGAGCATCCTCATGAAGATTCTGGAAGGATTAATAAGGGACAAAGGGGTGAACTACCTGGAATCCAAAAGATTAATTACTGACCGACAATTTGGATTCAGAGGTGGCAGATCATGTGTAAGCAACTTGTTGAGTTTTTACTCTAGAGTAATAGACACAGTGGACAAGAGGGAAGGATGGGTAGACTGTGCCTACCTAGACTTTAAAAAGGCATTTGACAAAGTTCCACACAAGAGATTGCTGTGGAAATTAAAACATGAGGGAAAAGTAGGAGACAAACTGCTGAAATGGATGGAGAGCTACCTTAGCGGAAGACAGATGAGAACAACAGTAAGGGGGAAATCGTCAAACTGGACTCAAATTACGAGTGGGGTACCACAAGGATCTGTTCTAGCCCCAATCATGTTTCTAATATTTGTAAATGACTTACCTGAGGGACTAACAAGCTACATGAGCATGTTTGCGGACGATGCTAAGCTGCTTAACCCGTACAGCCCCGGCTAGTTTTGTAATGTTTGTTCACCAGAACCCGGCAGGTTTTCAAAAAATGGTTTTATTCCAGAAACAATAGCGAAGGGGTTAGGAATGAAGGAAAAACCACGAAAAACTGCTCAAAAAGCTTAAAGAATGGTCCTACAGAGCCCCCGAAAACGTATTTTACAAGAGTAAAAAATTGAAGGCAATTACCCCCAAAAAACAGGTTATTGCGCGCTCACGCGCACGCACGTGGACTTTGAGAGTTTTCAACCATCGGCACAGTTGCGTGGGATACGTACACAGTTCCCATACAAATCTGAGCCGTTTTGAGTGGCTACACCTGAGGTTACGGTCGGCGCAATTAGGGTGACGCGCCAGGCGCGTCTCTGGGGCTGTGCGTTACATACATCGCCGACGCGTCACGCGCGTCGCTGGGGCTGTACGGGTTAAAACGATCAGAACCCAGGAGGATTGCCTTGAGCTCCAAGCAGATTTGCAAAAGATCCATGAATGGAGCATCAAATGGAATATGGAGTTCAATGCAGGGAAATGTAAGACTCTAGAAATGGGTAAAAGCAAGTACAGACCTAGAAAAGATTATAAACTAGGAAACGAAGTGATTCCCAAAGCAGAAAAAGAAAAAGACTTGGGGATAGAATTTAAGGATAACATGTCTCCAGAAAGCCACGTAAATAAGATAGTGAGAGAATCACTAGCACTATTGGCAAATATCAGGATGTCTTTCAATTATCTTAATGAAAACACCATGAAACAAATAATAACGGCAATAATAAGACCCAGGATGGAATATGCATCTGTAGTGTGGTCCCCTCACTTGAAGAAACATATCCACAAAATTGAGAGGGTACAGAGAGCAGCTACGAGGATGATCCCAGGTTTGGAAAATTTGGAGTACCAAGAGAGGCTCGAGAGATTGAATCTACCTACACTGGAACAGAGAAGGAAACGAGGACAGCAAATTCAGATATATAAATGTGTTAGAGGTATTGACAAAATCGACCAAGAAAACTTCATAGAGAGGGATGGAGGTGAGAGGACAAGAGGTCACAGCTACAAACTAAAAGTGCTAAATAGTAAATCTGATCTGAAAAGTAAAAGATTTCCTACCAACTCGATTAGTGGGTGGAACAAATTGCCAGCCGAAGTAGTGTCTGCACCATCAGTGCATAGTTTCAAAGCACGGTATGACAAACCTATCTTAGGAGGCGGGAATTAACGAGCATGCTCACTCCCGCAAATACAACTAGTGTAAGTACAACTAGTGTAAGTATACACACACACACACACACACACACACACACACACACACACACAAAGTATTCAGTACCTATGTCCACTAGGAAAAAGCGACCATGCAGTTCTAGACATAGACTTGCTATTGAAGTATAATCTACCCAAGGGAAGGGAAAAACACAAGGAAAATCACTGGATGTATTCCAGAACCGATTTCGTAGGACTACGGGATTTTTTCAAATCACAAAATTGGGATCAGGTGTTATCTGAAAGTGAGGTAGACAAAAAACTCAAGGCATTCATGGAGATCTATGATACTGGTATACAAACTTTTGTCCCTAAGTACATTAATAAAAGGAAAAAAAGTAATCGCAAAGTATGGTTTAACCGCGAATGTAGGCAAGCACAGGAAGCAAAAAACAAAGCCTGGAAAAAGATGAGAAACTGGGATTCGGAAGATAACAGGCAAAAGTATAAAGAGGAGAGAAACAAATACACAGAAATGAGGAGGAGGTCAGAGGCAAACCATGAGAAAGGGATAGTGGAGAACTATGAAAAGAATCCAAAATGTTTTTCAAGTTTGTAAACGGCAAAAGGAAGATAAAAGCCACGATCGTTAAGATTAAAAGTGGAAACAGAATCATAGAAGAGGATACGGAGATTGCGGAAGAACTAAATAGAAATTTTGCATCAGTATTTACAAAAGAAGGAGAATTCATTGCACCAGAAACCAATGAGATAGGTACAGAGGAAATGCCGGAAGTAACATTTAACAGACCAGAGCTCATAGACAAAATGAGTAAGGTGGATCCAAACAAAGCCGCTGGACCGGACGGAGTATCAGGCTGGATTATTAAAGAAAATGCTATGGAACTGAGTATACCGTTATATGACATAATGACCAAATCATTGGACACAGGGATAGTACCTACAGAATGGAAAAGAGCAAACATTATTCCTATATTTAAGGGAGGAAGCAGAGATAAACCACTGAACTATAGACCTGTATCACTATTGAGCATCCTCATGAAGATTCTGGAAGGATTAATAAGGGACAAAGGGGTGAAATACCTGGAATCCAAAAGATTAATTACTGACCGACAATTTGGATTCAGAGGTGGCAGATCATGTATAAGCAATAGATAGATAGATAGTGTGGTCCCCTCACTTGAAGAAACATATCCACAAAATTGAGAGGGTACAGAGAGCAGCTAAGAGGATGATCCCAGGTTTGGAAAATTTGGAGTACCAAGAGAGGCTCGAGAGATTGAATCTATCTACACTGGAACAGAGAAGGAAACGAGGACAGCAAATTCAGATATATAAATGTGTTAGAGGTATTGACAAAATCGACCAAGAAAACTTCATAGAGAGGGATGGAGGTGAGAGGACAAGAGGTCACAGCTACAAACTAAAAGTGCTAAATAGTAAATCTGATCTGAAAAGTAAAAGATTTCCTACCAACTCGATTAGTGGGTGGAACAATTTGCCAGCCGAAGTAGTGTCTGCACCATCAGTGCATAGTTTCAAAGCACGGTATGACAAACCTATCTTAGGAGGCGGGAATTAACGAGCATGCTCACTCCCGCAAATACAACTAGTGTAAGTACAACTAGTGTAAGTACCCAAACACGCTTGATACAATTTACACCTTGGAGTGCAAATTCAAAACCAGCCATCTCCATCGGTTGCTGGTTCCCTGAAGCACCTACATTTCTTAATTGAAGAACGGACATCCATGACAAAGTCTACAAAATGTTGCTACTAAGAAAGACTCTGTACATTTTGTTACTACACCAGAGTAATCACAAAAAGGAACACCAGGAACATCTCCCCACACCTTTATCTATTCCTGCCTTGACAAGATCAAAAATACTCCATGCTCTATTCCCTGTTAATGCACTATATACCTACTCTAAGTCTATTATTCTTAGGAACAAGACACAATTGTGCTTCCCACATGAGGGTCAAATAAGGTGGGGAAAGAAAGTGTTAGCATCCCTTTTGTAAAGATAATGAAGGAAGCTGAACCTCAGGTGATCGCAAAATCCCATGATAGGCACATATGGTCCGCTACCATTAGTTTTCCTAAATGGGTGTTTTCAGGGGAAGATATAACTCAGACGGGCCTGTTGGCCCTCTAGCAATGAGTCCCTAGCCATATACTTGTCGGTACTTCCGGAGAAGTCCCAAATTACCAAACATAGCTGTAGGGCAGGATGATGCCCCCCAAAGCCATTAAGTAGATGGTTATGTTTATTCAATGCCTTATTACCAGGGTGTAAGGTAATAGAAAGTGCGTCCTACCTGTCACCTTAAATGAAAAAAAGGGGGGGGGGGGGCACGTTAAGTCCAGGACAAGTTGGCAGGATACACAATCCGGAATGGATAACAAGAGTGCTATTACTGCACTAGATCTGTTACATAACAATATCGATACGTTATTGCAACTATAAATGCATAACTTTATTTTAATTTTAATTTTGTGATATACAATTATCAGTATTCACACCTCAGTAGTTCTGTCTTTCCGAGATAAGGCTTCTTTAATGGTACCCCCTTTATACATCTTTTTCTTACGACTATACTCTTATATTTAGACACATGTCACAGTTTTCGTTTTGGTCTTCCTAATAGATTCTTGCGGTTTAGCGTGATGAGCTTATGTAGGTCCCTCCACCGGTCGTGATATTCTAGGCACTTACGTAATTGACGTAAGGAGCCACCAATAAATTACAGTTTTGACAACCCGTAAGGGAAGGAAGGAAAAACTAATATTTATTGGTGGCTCCTGGAGTCAATGACGAAAAGTGCCCTCCCACCATCCCCTTCCCATACACATGCTCAACTTTATATTACATTAGAGGAGGTTCCTGGGAGGAACAGCTGACTGGCAGGTGTGTGGGAATCAGAGGAAGACCGGAGCGCGTGTAGGCGCGGTGTTCAAACTGTGCTAATTCTTTTCTTTTTATTTCCTACTTTTCAGTGGCTCCGACCCAATGACGTACCGTAGGAATGATTAAGGGGTACCCCCTATGATGATCTTGGTTCTCGACCACCGTAATCCAGGTTAACCCGGGCTCAGAGGAGCCCGAGGCCATATTAACATAGGCACTTACGTCATTGACTCCAGGAGCCACCAATAAATATTAGCTTTTCCTTCCTTCCCTTACGGGTTGTCAAAACCGTACTATACATTGTCTCTATTTCGGTTTTAGGCATATACTGTACTGTATACATAAGTTTATACAGTATATTCATATATATTCATTCATATATAAGCTTTCCACTAATATTTGGCACCTGGTCCTTATTTCAATACACAGACATACCACGACCGGTCCCCCATATTTGTCCCGTTGCGGGGTGCTACGCGGCCCGCAAAAGTTTGAAATAACATCGATTTACACCAAGTTCCCATTGTTATTTTGCCTTGGGAGTTGCCACACTGACTGATGACTGACATACATTGATGTTTCTGGGTTCAGCTAAACATGCCAAATTCCACTCAGCAAAACATGCCAAATTCTATTGATTTTCACCCCCCAACACTGGGCGGTCCCCTTAATAATACAGTAAAGGATAATAAATGTAATATCTACTGGTACAGAAGTATTTAACAATTGCATACCTATAATAAAATGGTCCAACCTATCAAAAGCAAAGTCAATAAATGTTGCAACAGCAGTTTTCTTACAGTTTGAGAACTTTTTCATAACCTCTTTCAGGATACAGCATGTACAGTAAACCCTCGCTATCTCTGACTAATTGGGGGGAGACCCAGTCCGAGATGACCGAAAATCCGAGATGTCCGAAGTCCGACTTATGAGAGGGAAAATTCCGTTAGAAGAGGAAAGTCTGTGTCACCAGAGAAATTGAGATTTTTTTTTTTTTTTTTTTTTTATATATATAAATATTTAATGCATCTATTTCCCTTATACATATATATAACTATGTCTTATTTGGTCTTTTTTTAATCTATGAATCAATTCTATTACGATGGAATTGAAAACAATATTACCCTTATAACACACAAATAATAAAATGAAAAAGAGAGTAAATAAAAATGTCTCCTTTGTCTTTCAGAAACATAAGTCCATCTCGTATATGTTAGTATTTTATCGCTCGCTCGCCCCTAGCCACTCTCTCTCTATCTATTTATCTCTCTAATGCATCTAACTAACTCCCTTATACATTAACATAACTATGTCTTATTTGGACTTTTTGTAATCTATAAATAATTTCTAATGCGATGGAATTGAAAACAATATTATCCTTCTAGCACACAAATAATAACATGAAAAAGAGTCAATAAAAATGTCTCCTTTGTCTTTTCAGAACCAATTAAGTCCGTCTCATAATAGTTCGTGTTTATCGCTCACTTCCCCTTCTGCAACTCTCTTTCTATCTATCTTGTCTTTTCAGAACCAATTAAGTCCGTCTCATAATAGTTCGTGTTTATCGCTCACTCCCCCTCTGTAACTCTCTCTTTCTATCTATCTATCTCTCTAATGCATCTACGTAACTCCCTTATACATTAACATAACTATGTCTTATTTGGACTTTTTGTAATCTTTGAATCATTTCTAATGCAATGGAATTGAAAACAATATTATCCTTCTAGCACACAAATAATAACATGAAAAAGAGTCAATATAAAAGTCTCCTTTGTCTTTTCAGAACCAATTAAGTCCGTCTCATAATAGTTCGTGTTTATCTGTTTATCGCTCACTCCCCCTCTGTAACTCTCTCTTTCTATCTATCTATCTCTCTAATGCATCTACGTAACTCCCTTATACATTAACATAACTATGTCTTATTTGGACTTCTTGTAATCTTTGAATCATTTCTAATGCAATGGAATTGAAAAATATAATATCGGACATTTTCCGAATACTTATATAAAGTCCGACAACGTCAGAGACTGTCGGAACGATGACGGAAATGTCCGAAATACGGAAGTGCATGTCCGAGAGGCCATAGCCAGTCCGACTAGTACGGGTTTCCGACTTCTAGAGGTCCGAGATGCCGAGGGTTTACTGTATCTGTTGTTGAAGAACCAGCTTTATATCCAAATTATCTATAATTAACACCTTACGAGCGGCCTATGCGGTTTATTTATGTGTACCGCACAGCGGGGTGTTTTTAGCCAAAATAGGGCTGTTTACGTGATCATTTTCATGCCTAAATAAGACCCAGAACGTAAAACAAGTACCTATCCCTGAAAGGGCATAAACAGAGCTTTTGAATGACACCATAACGATCCTTGTATGATGGATAGTTTTCTTGCAATAACCGTGCAACGCGAGTGCAAAAAGCAGGTAATTCGGTACTTTCAGTACATAATTGAGTATGTAGCGAGTGAGAGAGGGAGCAGGGAGCTGAGATTTGTGTCAGTAGGTTCGCCGCGGTGGTCTGGAGCAGTCATACGCTCGCTAGTCTCCTGCCACCACTTGTCTCTCTCTCTCAGCCACATTACGTGCTGAAATTGCCACTCGAGTTATGTCGAGCGCCGCCACATAGTCCAGCTTTATTTAACTCGACTTATGTTGCTCGCCGCTAAATAAGGGTTAATAATACAATATATCTAACATAACTAGTTCAAAGAGTTTTAAAAGGCATGATGACTGTTCTGTTCTCTTAGTAGACAGGTTTTGATGCAAGTAAATTGTTGGGTGATTAGAAAGTTGATGGAGTGGTGGGGTGTTCCGTCAGAGGTTGTTGATGTTGTCGTTCCCTAAGCTGCCTGGCCGAACAGCCCTGAGTCCCTAAGGAAGGCCATGGCCACTGTCTGGTTTTCCCACAGAGCTCTCAAGGAGTGTAGATTGTGTTGTTGGCGTAAGTGATTGTGTGAAATGCAGTCTTCTAGGATGTGTCCAATGGTATAGGGTGCTTTGTTACATTCCGGGCAGGTGTCGTCGACAGAGACATCCAGTCTCTTCTGATAGCTCAGAAGAGCTGGATGGTGTCCGCATCTCAGCCTGGCCAGGTGGACTCTGTCCTCACGAGGAAGGGAGGATTCAGAAGGATGGATTTCGGAAGGTCGTGCCTGCAGCTGTGTGTTGTCTATGAGTGATTGGATGGAACGGCGAGAGATATGAGTATGGATGTGCTTCTGGAAGCTGGTTTGGAGTGGGCAGGGAAGGAGAGAAGACAGTATTTGTGTGATACCGTGTGCTGGGTGTTGTTTTGATATTTCTTGGTGTCTGTGGGTGTGTTGCCATGTAGTGTAGTGGGTGGTGTTGGTTTGTGGAGGCTGCAGCCTGTAATTGAGTGCCTCTCATGGCTAGATGGTCTTTGACTTTGAGGACATTGGTTTCTTGATGTAGGTGATCTGTAGGTGTTGTAGTTGTGCAGTCTGTGATGAATTTTAGGGTTTTATTTTGAATAGTCTGTAAGGTCTTGTGATGTTTTTCAGCTAGGTTAGAAGCCCAGGCAGGGCTTGCATATTCCATCACTGGTCTTGTGTATTGTTTGTAAACTGTGGTGGTGGTTTCCTTGTTGTGTCCAAATTTTGTGTGGGCAAGTGACCTGAGGGTGTTAAGTCTTGGTGTCAGTTTAAATTTCATGTTTGTGGTATGTTGTTTGAATGTCATTAGAGTATCATATGTTACTCCTAGGATTTTGGGTGAGTGTGTGTGTGTTATGGGTGAGTTGTTTATGGTGAATTACGTACATACAAGTTTAAAGATCATTTGTCCACAGAGAAAGTGGTTACAGTCTCACATCCTAAATGGCAGCTTTCCAGGCGGCCCTGTCAAGGGCTGCCTCGGTTGTCAAGTTCTTTATTTTGAGATCGGACCGGAGTACCCGAGCCCACGTCATTCTAGGTCCACCCCTACGTGCAGCTCCCCCCACGTTCACAGTCCGGCATTTCTTCACCCAGTTCTGATCATCCATTCTCTCCACATGTCCAAACCAACCAAGTCGGCTCGTACACATCACTTCACTGACACTCCTAATGCCCAGACGCCTTCTCAATTCCTCGCTCGATACCCTGTCCCGAAGATTAACCCCACACATCCATCTCCCCATTCTCTTCTCATTCTACTGTATTGATATCCTCCGCTTTAATCGGCCATGTCTCTGAGGCATAGGTCATCGCGCTCCTAACACACAAGGATACACCTTCCCTTTAACCCATCCTGCAGTTAAAATAACAAAGATAGGGCTAGCCTATTACAACGTTTTTCGGCCAGGGCCGGTATTTATAAAAGAATTAAAAAATTTCCCTAAAAGTAATTTTAACTAAAAGAAAATCCTTAAAAGTTATTCATAAAACATTTAAAAGCAGCTTTTAGTGGAAGCGTTAAGAAAGCTGCCACAACCGCTATTTCGCTACATCTAGCAAGATTACAATTGATGAATAACGTTTAATAGGTAAGTATAGGCTTCTAATTGCATATACTAATTACTATAAGACATTAGGGTAATTATGCAATATTTTGTTATTGTGAAATCTATTATATATTGCTAAATTGAAAGGGTAATATATTTACCATACCAAAACAATTGCATACTCCGGTGTGGCAGCATCTGAGATAGTTGGCAAATTCGCGAGTTTTCACAATTCGTAAAGTGGGGTAATTTCGGAAATTTTTCGAGTTTGTTTTTTACAATTTCTCCTGACTGTAAACACATTATAGAGATTTAACTAGGTCAAGTGATGTGTAGTGATAATGCGCCGTGCGCCGTAATCCAGGAAGCCTCCTAAAATTATCCCCCATAATATCCTTATCCTTATCCTAAATGATGTCCGAAGTATTCTTGAAAAGTGGAAAACTTCGTACTTGTATGGTAAAAGCGTTTCCATTATATAATGACAATGGCTAATTACTTATTATCGCATGCACGACCTCCCGAAATCCATCCTTCCGAATCCTCCCTTCCTCGCGAGGACAGAGTCCACCTGGCCAGGCTGAGATGCGGACACCATCCAGCTCTCCTGAGCTATCAGAAGAGACTGGATGACTCCGTTGTCGACGCCTGCCCGGGATGTAACACAGCACCCCATACCATTAAACACATCATAGAAGACTGCATTTCACACAACCACTTACGCCAACAACACAATCTACACTCAATGAGAGCTCTGTGGGAAAGCCCGATCGTGGCCATGGCCTTTCTCAGGGACTCGGGGCTGTTCGGCCAGGCAGCTTAGGGAACAACAACAACAACAACAACTTATTATCGCCAAAGTCCGAAGTTATGACCGCAGTCCGAAATCACCCCAGTTTACGGTAATTTGCGAAAAAATAGGGTGCAGATAGGCTACTTGTTCTCGGATGTTATGAAATAGGCCTATCTTGTGACAATTGAATATTATATCTTAGTCCTTCTACACTCCTTTAATTTGGTCTATTTGTTAGTGTTCTTCCAACAAGTACAGTATAGGCGTTTGTCAACGAGGACGCTGGAACTGTCGAGGTTGTGGGCGGAGGAGGAGAATTTACCCATCTAAAAATAGAGAGACCGCGACCGCGGCAAAAAATGTAGTCGGACATATATACAGTATGAATCGAAATGTTTAAAGTAGGTTGATATAATTATATGGTGGTAGGTTACTTTCTAATATAGCTTATTCGTTGGAGAACACACAGTGGATCACCTTTGAGTAATATGATGTGCGGGGTGGTATATGGATAGAATCAAGAGTTACCTAACATACTGCATTTGATAATATAGTTAACCTACAATCATGAGTTACTCATACAGTTACATTTTGACCGTTGCCAAATAATGTAGGGTAATACACACTTTCATCTCGGGGTTAGGAGCTTTGTTCCTCTAAGTTTCATTCGTGGTTTATATGGTATCTTTTGATTAACCCTCCAGCACCGGCTATGTATTATATATATATTCCTCGAAACCCGGGTGTTTTGGCCGAAAAACGTCTAGGCTAGGCTACCGTATATTCGTTAATCAGACTTATTCCCGCATTCCCGCGCATCCCCAAGCGTAGCTGTGTTATTTACCTGTAGAATGGCATTAAGTAGAGCTCTCTAAGTCAACTGGTTGAGCTGTGATGATGATTTCATTGGAGATAACTTTATGGCCAAAACAGCCACTTTACACCACTTTTCGATACTTAACAACAACATACAGGCACACACGAACAAGCGACGCTCTCCTTCTTGTGGCCGGAGATGCGGGGCGTCGGTCCAGCCGGCTGTTGTTTACATGCGTCGGACCGACGCCTCGCACACGGAGCTCACAGGCTTTCAACTACAGGGGTGTTCAAGAGTCCTTCCGGGTACCTGGTATATGCTTTTTTATGGGTGTTTAAGAGCCCATCCGTGGTGAGAGGGTTAAAGAGTCGCTATAGGCCTATTATTCCAAGTTTTTTTAACATGAAAATTCCTTGCCAGGGGGTGGCGGATTTGTTATTCAACCATCTTCATTGTCCTCTAAAAGTAACTTTTAAGCGCTAAAAGTCCCCAGGAGGGCTTTTAGTTTTCGCCGGGTTTAAAAGCTACTTTTAGCCGCTAAAAGTGATTTTTACCCAACTTTTATCTTTTAAAAGTGGCCGCCATCTTTAAAAGCAACTTTTAAGCCTAAAAGTGCTTTATAAATACCGCCCCAGATTGCCCGGATCTCAATAATGTCCTTAGGATGGCGAGCCCGGGCAAGAAGGGTTAAGGTGGGGTGGGAGCCCTCTCATGGTCATGAGTGGCAACAGCTCTCTAAACTTTCCCCATCCACTTCTGACTCTAGCAATAGAGCTAGCTTCAGCGCCACCTCCTGCGAAAACCGTATCGCCCAGGTAGCAGAACTTATTCACACACTCCAGCGTTACACTGTCGAAATCATCACCGACAGGCGGGTCATTTAATACAAGATCTCCCTTGCACACTGCACATTCAAAGTCTATGATTCTTGTCAAAGGGCCTCTAGCGCCACTACATCTCTTGTGTACCCAGTCACTACAGACGCAACATTGAATTGAGTTACTTCCCACATATTGCGCATGGATAGTCTCCGCTTATTTCCATAGTTCCATGCCCTACTCCACTAATCATGACCTTTGTTTTATCTATGTTAACTCTTAGACCCTTATTTGCCATACCTTCCCTTCATCTTTTGAACTTCGCCTCTGCTCCCTGCGCACTATCTGCGATAAGAACTAGATCATTTGCATATAACAGCTCCCATGAGACCCCTGTCCTAAATTCCCTTGACAGAGCCTCCAGGACAGTAATGGGCTCAGCACTGAACCTTGGTAAACTCCAACCTTCACTGGGAACTTTTTGCTCATTCTCTAAGTACCTCTCTTGAATTTGCCTAAGAATGAAGATAGCATCAGTTGTGCCACGTCTCGGCATAAATCCAAATTGCATGTCGCTGATAGCAATATTTCGCTGCTCATGCATTCAAAGACCCTTTCGCTGACTTTCATGACTTGATCGAGCATTTTCAAACCCCGATAATTTCCCGTCTAAGGAGTCACCCTTGCCTTTGTATATATTTACTACATACATACCTGTACATACATAAAATTTTAAGACCGAGTGTTCCACACATACGTGCAGTTTCAGTCTCTTGTCCTAATGGCGGCATTCCAGGCAACCCTGTTAAGGGCTGCTTCACTTGTTAAGTTCTTGGATTTGAGATCGGCACATATAGTCCGATCCCAGGTCTTCCTCGGTCCACCCCTTGGTGCAGCTCCCTCCACAATCACAGACCTGCATTTTTTCACCCAATTTTGTTCATCCATTCTCTCCACATGTCCATACCATCCCAGTCTACTTGTACGCATCACCTCGCTAATACTCTTTATACCTAAACGTCTCCTCAGCTCAACATTTGTTATTCTATCCTGTAGCCTGGTCCCACACATCCATCTCATTACGTTCCATTCTGTTGACATCCTCTACTTTAACGGCCCATTTTTCTGCCATGCATCATGACTTTTTTCCTCCTTTATGATAGCATTGATCATCTCTGTGACCAATTTTACCCCAATATCTCCAGCTGCTTTTAGCATCTCAGCGACAATGCCGGAGCTCCCAGCGGACTTCATTTTATCTATGGGACTCGTTAGCCTTGGTCGGCAACTCATCTAGGGGAGACAACCTTATACAAATCCGGGTGGATGGGACTCGTCAGCCTTGGTTGGTAACCTGTCTAGGGGAGTAAACCTGATACAAATCCGTACTGCTTACGGATTAGCCGAACACCACTGTAGAAAAATAGTGCTAACAAGATACACAGAAGGCCTCGGAGTCGGACAGATCCTAAATTGAGTGGTCAATCCTGTAAGTCCTTCACTAAACTGGCTCGGGTTGTCCCTCTCACAGGGAATAGGTCCGCTTGGGGACATTCTGTGTATGGCCACCCTCGTAAGGGGAGTAAGGCGTCCGGCAATAGATAGATAGATAGATAGACGTTTAACAGTGTCGTACCCTATCAAAGGAGGAGGGCCTTGTATTCAGTCTACAGTGCTGAACTGTTCCCTGTTCCATTTAAACTCCACAATAAGCAGTCTTTCATAATGCTCCTTCCACGCCTCTCTGATTTAGTTTTCTGTGTAAACAGTCATTATTTATGCATCTTACACCCATGACGTCCTGACTACAGTCCCTCACATTCTTAGCTAATTTATAAACCCCATTGGTATTATCAGTGCTGCAAACTTGTTCTATTACGCTATCCTGTATGGTTTTCTTTGCCCTGTAGACCTCTCTTCTAGCATTATGTTTGGCAGGCAGGTACTGGTATTCTTCCTTGCTGCCACCTTCCTTCCATACTTTTAAACATCTCTTCTTCTCTCTGACTGCAGCTTCGACATCGTTGTTCCACTACCAGGAGAACTTATGTCTGGGTGGCCCCTTTGTTTTGCCAAAGACTTTTTCTGTGGTATCGAGGAGGCTGCACTCTATAAAGTTCCATTTGCTATCAACATCACCCATTCTCCTTTCGATTTCCATAATTTCATTGTGGAATCTGTCTCTGTACATCCTTGCAGTCTGGAACTATGCCTGATCAGTGGAAGCTAGCCAACGTAACACCGATATTCAAAAAAGGCAGCAAATCCCTACCCAGTAACTATCGTCCAATTAGCTTAACCTCAGTTGTAGCCTATGTAAAATGCTAGAAACACTCATAAGAGACAGACTCGTTAATCACTTTGAGGCAAATAACATACTTAACCCATCAGACCCGGCTATGTATTCCATACCTATGGAATTAAGGGAGGTGTGGTGGAGTGGTCTTGCCACTGGCCTGGTAATCCAAAGGTCCCGGGTTCAAATCCCGATGTATCAATGGGAAGATATTATTGGGATGGAATTTGTGCTGTACCTGGTATCAGTGCATTACCACAAGCCCACCGAAACGTCAATAAAATACCCTCATTGTTCCCTGATTAAATAGCACTGTATGAATATTCCCATATTCAAAATATGCTATAGGGGTGCAATGCCTGGTGAGTTATCTGCTCAACAGGTGGCGTTGTGTGTACTTACACTAGTTGTACTTACACTAGTTGTATTTGCGGGAGTGAGCATGCTCGTTAATTCCCGCCTCCTAAGATAGGTTTGTCATACCGTGCTTTGAAACTATGCACTGATGGTGCAGACACTACTTCGGCTGGCAATTTGTTCCACCCACTAATCGAGTTGGTAGGAAATCTTTTACTTTTCAGATCAGATTTACTATTTAGCACTTTTAGTTTGTAGCTGTGACCTCTTGTCCTCTCACCTCCATCCCTCTCTATGAAGTTTTCTTGGTCGATTTTGTCAATACCTCTAACACATTTATATATCTGAATTTGCTGTCCTTGTTTCCTTCTCTGTTCCAGTGTAGGTAGATTCAATCTCTCGAGCCTCTCTTGGTACTCCAAATTTTCCAAACCTGGGATCATCCTCGTAGCTGCTCTCTGTACCCTCTCAATTTTGTGGATATGTTTCTTCAAGTGAGGGGACCACACTACAGATGCATATTCCATCCTGGGTCTTATTATTGCCGTTATTATTTGTTTCATGGTGTTTTCATTAAGATAATTGAGAGACATCCTGATATTTGCCAATAATGCTAGTGATTCTCTCACTATCTTATTTACGTGGCTTTCTGGAGACATGTTATCCCTAAATTCTATCCCCAAGTCTTTTTCTTTTTCTGCTTTGGGAATCACTTCGTTTCCTAGTTTATAATCTTTTCTAGGTCTGTACTTGCTTTTACCCATTTCTAGAGTCTTACATTTCCCTGCATTGAACTCCATATTCCATTTGATGCTCCATTCATGGATCTTTTGCAAATCTGCTTGGAGCTCAAGGCAATCCTCCTGGGTTCTGATCGTTTTAAGCAGCTTAGCATCGTCCGCAAACATACTCATGTAGCTTGTTAGTCCCTCAGGTAAGTCATTTACAAATATTAGAAACATGATTGGGGCTAGAACAGATCCTTGTGGTACCCCACTCGTAATTTGAGTCCAGTTTGACGATTTCCCCCTTACTGTTGTTCTCATCTGTCTTCCGCTAAGGTAGCTCTCCATCCATTTCAGCAGTTTGTCTCCTACTTTTCCCTCATGTTTTAATTTCCACAGCAATCTCTTGTGTGGAACTTTGTCAAATGCCTTTTTAAAGTCTAGGTAGGCACAGTCTACCCATCCTTCCCTCTTGTCCACTGTGTTATTACTCTAGAGTAAAAACTCAACAAGTTGCTTACACATGATCTGCCACCTCTGAATCCAAATTGTCGGTCAGTAATTAATCTTTTGGATTCCAGGTAGTTCACCCATTTGTCCCTTATTAATCCTTCCAGAATCTTCATGAGGATGCTCAATAGTGATACAGGTCTATAGTTCAGTGGTTTATCTCTGCTTCCTCCCTTAAATATAGGAATAATGTTTGCTCTTTTCCATTCTGTAGGTACTATCCCTGTGTCCAATGATTTGGTCATTATGTCATATAACGGTATACTCAGTTCCATAGCATTTTCTTTAATAATCCAGCCTGATACTCCGTCCGGTCCAGCGGCTTTGTTTGGATCCACCTTACTCATTTTGTCTATGAGCTCTGGTCTGTTAAATGTTACATCCGGCATTTCCTCTGTACCTATCTCATTGGTTTCTGGTGCAATGAATTCTCCTTCTTTTGTAAATACTGATGCAAAATTTCTATTTAGTTCTTCTGCAATCTCTGTATCCTCTTCTATGATTCTGTTTCCACTTTTAATCTTAACGATCGTGGCTTTTATCTTCCTTTTGCCGTTTACAAACTTGAAAAACAATTTTGGATTCTTTTCATAGTTCTCCACTATCCCTTTCTCATGGTTTGCCTCTGACCTCCTCCTCATTTCTGTGTATTTGTTTCTCTCCTCTTTATACTTTTGCCTGTTATCTTCCGAATCCCAGTTTCTCATCTTTTTCCAGGCTTTGTTTTTTGCTTCCTGTGCTTGCCTACATTCGCGGTTAAACCATACTTTGCGATTACTTTTTTTCCTTTTATTAATGTACTTAGGGACAAAAGTTTTTATACCAGTATCATAGATCTCCATGAATGCCTTGAGTTTTTGTCTACCTCACTTTCAGATAACACCTGATCCCAATTTTGTGACTTGAAAAAATCCCGTAGTCCTACGAAATCGGTTCTGGAATACATCCAGTGATTTTCCTTGTGCTTTTCCCTTCCCTTGGGTAGATTATACTTCAATAGTAAGTCTATGTCTAGAACTGCATGGTCGCTTTTTCCTAGTGGGCATAGGTACTGAATACTTTGAACCTCCTCCTCCCTTCTTGTGAATAGAAGGTCCAATCTAGCTGGTTGATCACTTCCCCTTACTCTTGTTGACTCTTTTACATGTTGGTATATAGAATTTTCCATGGCCATACTTAAAAATTCATAGCTCCAACTTTCCTCCCCTGCTCCGGCTTCAAGATCTTCCCAATTCACTTCCTTGCAGTTAAAGTCCCCACACATGACTATTTCATCCTTTGAAGCCAAGATATTTCCTAGCACACTAATTGTTTCCTTACGCATTAGGCTATGCTCCTCCTTACCCCATGTCTTCGTCTTGGGAGGTACATACGCTACTATCACCACTATTTTTTCGTTTCCACCAATCTCTATTGCTAAAACTTCTGCTGTTGAAGTTACTAGTTTTATCTCAGACACAATCAAATCTTTCCTAGTAAGGATGCACACTCCACCTCCATGTCGAAATTTTCTGTCCCTCCTCCAAATCCTGTATTCAGACCATCCTAGCAAATTTATATCGAGGTCTTCTCTTAGTTTTGTCTCGGTGAGACATACTATTTCTGGTTTCTTAGTATTGAGTAAGTCTGTTAGTTCTAGTTTCTTAGAGATTAGCCCATCGACATTGCTATATAGAATCCTTATACTTTCTAGTCCCCCATTCCCTGCTCCAAGCCCCTTAACTGCGGCGGTCTGTTCCCGACCGTGTAGGGGGTGAGACAGTGAAGCACGGGAACGAGGTGGCTTCAGAGATGGGGTCGTTTCGGGCCATGAGTGAGCCCCGTGCCTCATGTGAAGGCAAGATGGCAGGTGCTCGTTGTACTCTACGTGCTTCACATGTCTCACTCCCTAGACTGGAACAAGGCCTCACGGGCTTCACTGTTCATTGTAAGGCGGTGAATGTTAAGGCTCTCAGCCTATTCCCGAGAGGAAGTAAGTTGGAATATATAAAAAAAACAAAAAAAAACAAAAAAAAAACGGGGGTTTTGGCCGAAAAACGTCTACGCCTAGGCTACCGTATCTTTGTTATTTTGACTGCTTCCGCATTCCCGCGCATCCCCATGCGTAGATGTGTTTTGTACCTGTAGAATGGCGTTAAGTAGAGCTTTCTAAGTCAACTGGTTCAGTTGTGATGACGATTTCCGTGGAGATAACTTTGTGGCAAAATCAGCCACTTTACACCACTTTTCACTACTTGACAATAACATGCAGGCACACACGAACAAGCGACGCTCTCCTTCTTGTGGTCGGAGATGCGCGGCGTCGGTCCAGCCGGCTGTTGTTTACATGCGTCGGACGGACGCCTCGCACACCAAGCTTACAGGCTTTCAAGCTGCCGGAGCCTCAGCTACCTTCCGGGTTCCGTGGGGGTGTTTTTTATGGATGCCTCAGAGCCCAACCGGGTCTGAGGGGTTAAAGATACTCAACACGGCTTTCGTAAAAAACGTTCCTGTTTAACAAACCTCTTAGACTTCTTCCATGATATCCTCAACCTCTACGATGAGAGTAAAGCTGTAGATATTATATAACTTGATTTTCAAAAGTCCTTTGACAAAGTTCCCCACAAACGTTTACTGCTAAAACTAAAAGCGCATGGAATACAAGACGGTGTGTTGAAATGGAGAGAAAATTGGCTCAGCGACAGAAAGCAAAGAGTAGTCATAAACGGTGAGGCATCTAAATGGACCAATGTAAGAAGCGGGGTACCCCAGGGATCGGTACTAGGACCAATTCTCTTTCTAATTTACATCAACGACATAGATGAGGGTCTCACCTGTACAATTTCAAAATTTGCTGACGATACAAAAATTGCAAATAGCGTACTCTCAAAAGAACAAGTTGACGATATGCAACACAATCTAGATAAGTTGTCATGTTGGGCCCAAATTTAGCAAATGAGTTTCAATGCGGATAAATGTAAAGTACTACATATCGGATACCAAAATGAGAAAGCAAACTATTCAATGAATGGCACTCAGCTTAAGAATGTAAACAGATCGGTTTGATCTGGGAGTAATAATATCGAGTAACCTAAAACCGAGTCAACAATGTTCAGAAGTTGTTAAGAAGGCAAAGAAAATAATTGGCTTTATAGGCAAGAGAAGTAGTGGAGGAGGAGGTGGGGATCAGGAGGTCAGAAGTGTGGGAAGCCATGAAAAGAGTAAAGTTGGGGAAATCACCAGGAACAGATGGAGTGTGTGGGGAAATGTTGAGGTATGGTGGTGAGATAGTGATCGAATGGGTATGGAAAATGTGCAAACTAGCATGGGAGAAGGGGAGTTCACCCGATGACTGGCATAATAGTCCCCCTATATAAGGGGAAAGAGGAGTGTGTGGTAACCACCGAGGAATATGTCTTCTAAGCGTAGTAGGGAAGGTATACAGTAGGGTAGTGATTGAGAGAGTGAGATTGAGAACGGAAAAATGGATAGGCGACGAGCAGGGAGGTTTTAGGAAGGGAAGAGGATGTGTAGATCAGATTTTTACCCTGAATTGTGTTGTAGAGAAATATCTGGAGAAGAAACAAAAGGTGTATGTTGCCTTTCTGGACTTGGAGAAGGCCTATGACAGAGTGGATAGAGAAGGTTTGTGGTAAGTACTTAGAATATACGGAGTAGATGGCAAGTTGCTGAAAGCAGTGAAGAGCATGTATGAGGGTGCAAAGGCGGCAGTACGTGTGGAGAGTGAGCAGAGCGAGTTCTTTGACCTGAATGTTGGTTTGAAACAGGGGTGTGTGATGTCCCCGTGGTTGTTTACTGTATATATGGATGGAGTCATGAAAGAAATACTATCAAGAGCAGTGGATGTTGGTGTATTGCTGAAAACGGAGGGAATTGAGTGGAAGCTACCTATACTGCTGTTTGCGGATGATACAGTTCTGATGAGTGATAATGAATGGGAGTTGCAGGGTCTGGTAAATGAGTTTGGAACAGTGTGCGAAAAACGGAATTTGAAGGTAAATGCAGAGAAGAGCAAGGTTATGGTCTTCGAAAGGGGTGAAGTCACAGAGTGTGAGGTGAAGCTGAACGGTCAGGCTATGGAGATCGTCAACTCTTTTAAGTATCTGGGCAGTGTGTTGAGTAAAGATGGGACTATGGATGAAGAAGTGCGGGAGAGGGTACAACAGGGGAAGAGGGTTGTAGGAACGCTGAAAGCAGTAACAAGAAATAGGGTGGTCAGTATGGAAGTGAAGAAGTCCTTGCATGAAAGTGTGGTAATCCCGACACTGACTTACGGAAGCGAAGCATGGACGTTGGTTGAGAGACTCGACCAAGAGTGAGAGCAGTGGAAATGAATTACTTAAGAAGTGCGTGCGGAGTTACATGGAGGGATAGACAGACTAATGAGGAAGTAAGAAGGAGGTGTGGTGTGGAGGTAGATGTGCTGGAAAGTGTGAAAAGGAACAACTTGAGATGGTTCGGCCATATGGAACGTATGGAAAGCGAGAGAATGACTAAGAGGATGTACGAGAGCGAGGTGGAGGGACAGAGAGGGAGAGGTAGACCGAAAGAGAGGTGGAAGGATGGAGTGAGGAAGTATATGAATGAAGGCGGTGCTGGTTGGGGGGAGGGGCACTGGGGACAGAGGTGCATGGGGGCGGTTCGTTCGTGGCCACCCGTTTGGGGATCACGGCGTCGGGCAATACAGTAGATAGATAGATAGATAGGCAGGTCATTTGAGCAAAAATCCAAAGACGGTATCCTAACCCTTTACAATTCCTTAGTCCACCCTCTTCTGGAATACTGCATTCAATCCTGGTGCCCTTATTACCAAAAAGATATAGACAAGCTAGAACGAGTTCAACGTAGAGTTACCAAAATTATACCTAGCCTAAAGAACAAACCATACGAAGAGCGTCTTAGAGAATTAAATCTATTTCCTTTAACCCAGCGCAGATTAACCCTCCGGATCCGGGGGCCCTCATATGAGGCGGTTCGCTGTGTCCGGGGCCATTTTCGTACAGTCAAGCTTCATAATTCAGTAGCTACTGATTGAGACCACCTAGAGCAGTCAGGTTTTTTGCAAATTGTAGAACATCTTGTTGTCTGTAGACTGCCATTGAGATGACATCGCTACGATGCATGGTTGCCGAGTTATGATGATTTTAGCGGCAATTTTTACCTCATATGAGGCCTCCCGGACTCCTAACCAAAATACGTTTTACCTCATATGAGGCCTCCCGGATCCCAAGGGTTAAGAGGCGACTTAATTCAAGTGTTCAAAATCATCAAAGGCATCGATAATATGAACTGTAGTAAGTAGTTCACTATCGACCAATCTAATTACACGCGGAAACGGTTGCAAAATTATTGGTAAATCTTTTAACTCGCACGCATCTAAGAATTTCTTCTTCGAGTTGTCAACTTGTGGAATGGGCTTCCCCGAGAGGTTATAGACTGCAGCACCGTTGATTCATTTAAACTTCGCCTAGCCAAATATCTCGCATCAAACCCGCGACTGACTGCGTTTGTAAATGAATAACTTTATTTTATCCCCCCCTCAGTTACTAACCCATCTGTCCCCTACTAACTTCCTAATCCTGCCACGGACATTAGTTCCTTTTCCAATGTTCCCTTATCCACTCTAAACCACTGTTTGGACACTTGATCCTCAGTGTTTTGGAGGACAAGCAGCCTAGAAGGGTCACTAGAGCTGTTGTTGCTTGATTTCCTTTGTACTCCTCTTTTTCCAACAACCATACTCTCCTTTGTGGCAAATGAACTTTCTTTCTAATAGGAACTCTACTTAGACACATGTCACACACTAGGAGCTTGTGTTCCATATATACATTAAACAACCACGGTGACATTACGCAACCCTGTTGCAGACCTACATTTACCTCAAACCATTCACTCGACTCATTTCCTACTCTAACACACGCTCTGCTCTCTTCATACATACCGGTACATACAATACATTTGAAATGTGAATACAATTTCTTGTTTCATTTATAGACCAATGATAATAAATTCCCAGTTGTATTTTTTCTGTCATACACTTTATTAATGAAACATAACAATAATTGTTTTCATATTTGGCCAGTTTCACAGCTTATAGTAGTGATTTACAATATAGTATTTCTTGAGTGTCACCTGTTATATATATCCTGATTCTGCTCACCAGAAATGTTTTACTCATTAATGTCAGCATAACCATGTTTATATTTTCCCCTCATTATCTTTGGCAGTGGAACTATACCCGGACAAGGTACCTGGCCAGGTATTTCACAGATACACTGCCTCTCACATCCCCACCCAAAATTGGCTGGGTTATCCATACTCTTGGCTTCTTTGGCCTCCTGAGCCAGCTTGGCATCAGACTTGCAGAACACTTTCTTGAGATGGTCATGGATCTCCCCGCGAGACTTGGAATCCACATCCATTAATACATCCTCACCGTCCTCTGTGAAGATTCTCAGGAAAGGTGTTGGCGTTAAATTTCTTAGAGTTACTATCTGAGGAAACAGAAAAATTATATGTAAGTAATAGTTGTGCACGGTATAAATATCATATCCACAAGGATATTAATATAAGCATGTACATATACCCAACTGCACTATGATTGCCTAATGATTATACAAATGGAAGGGGTAATTGATGGGGCACTTAACCTCAAGGGAAGGCCTCGTTAGGAATTACTCCTGAACCTGAATAAATTCATATTATCACTAATCCACCAATTAACTTACAAATAAGCCTAATTATTGAAATTAATGAAACTAATGAATACATGTGGTATCCAATCTGAGATTCTAACCTAGGATACAGTACTCACACCAAAATTCAGCGTATAACCATTACGTTATCAAGATACTTAAAGGTTTATGCACAAGCTCACGATATATTATCCATTCTCGAATACTGGATATTACTCTAAGCACGTCTCTTTTACTGTCCTACTTTTTCTTCTGGGGGCAGGGGGGCTAGAAATCCTCCTACCATTGTAAAATTCTCCTACTCATCAAGACGGAGAAAGGGGCGAGGGAACACGAAAGTGGTCCCGGACCTTGAGAATTAGAACCCTTGAATGTTGTTTCTGTTCGGGCTCGGTTTCGAGTTAGCCACCCCCAGCAATGGGGTATGTGAATGAGTATATACAGTACATACATGTACATATACCCAACTGCACTATGATAGCTTAATAATGAGTATATACAGTACATACATGTACATATACCCAACTGCACTATGATAGCTTAATAATGAGTATATACAGTACATACATGTACATATACCCAACTGCACTATGATAGCTTAATAATTACCGGTACACAAATGGAAGGGGTAATTGACCTCAAGGGAAGGCCTCGTTAGGAATTACTCCTGAACAAATTCATATTATCACCAATCAACTTATAAATATATCCATCTATCTATTGCCTGACGCCGTGATCCCCGAAGGGATGGCCACGAACGAACCGCCCCCATGCACCTCCTTCATCCATATACTTCTTCACTCCATCCTTCCACCTCTCTTTCGGTTTACCTCCCCCTCTCTGTCCTTTCACCCCATTAGTCATTCTCTCGCTTCCCATACGTTCCATATGGCCGAACCATCTCAAGGTGTTCCTTTTCACACTTTCCAGCACATCTACATCCACACCACACTCTCTTGTACTTCCTCATTCGTCTGTGTATCCCTCCATGTAACTCCTCACACACTTCTTAAGTAATTCATTTCCACCCCTCTCACTCTTGGTCTGAGTCTCTCCACCAACGTCCATGCTTCGCTTTCGTAAGTCAGTGTCGGGATTACCACACTGTCATGCGAGGACCTCCTCACTTCCATGCTGACCACTCTATTTCTTGTTACTGCTTTCAGCATTCCTACAACCCTCTTCCCCTTTTGCACCCTCTCCCGCACTTCTTCATCCATAGTCCCATCTTTACTCAACACACTGCCCAGATACTTATATGAGCTGACACTCTCCATAGCCTGACCGTTCAACTTCACCACACACTCTGTGGCTTCACCCCTTTCGAAGACCATAACCTTGCTCTTCCCTGCATTTACCTTCAGTTTCTGTTTTTTTGCAAACCGTTCCAAACATATTTACCAGACCCTGCAACTCCCATTCATTATCACTTATCAGAACTGCATCATCAGCAAACAGCAGTACATGTAGCTTCCACTCATTTCCCTCCCTTATCAGCGATACACCAACATCCAATGCTCTTCCTTGTATTTCTTTCATGGCTCCATCCATATATACAGTAAACAACCACGGGGACATCACACACCCATTTCAACCGAATATTCAGATCAAAGAACTCGCTCTGCTCATTCTCCACACATATTGCCGCCTTTGCACCCTCATGTGCTCAACCGCCTTAGGGGGTTCTTTTCCCCTGCATAGCTTCTTGCTCTGGACAGGGGCATAGTGCGCCCTTGTATTGAGTATTGTTCACATGTGTGGGGAGGTTCCCCTCACACCGCTCTCCTAGACAAAGTTGAAAGGAAGGCCTTTCGTATCATTAACTCCCGTCCACTCACCAACTCTCTGCAATCTCTCTCTCTCCGCCGCAATGTTGCATCTCTCTCGCTATTCTATCGCTACTATAATAATCAGTGTTCCTCAGAGCTATCCCAGTGCATACCAGCTCCTTTACGTAGGGCACGTGGTACCCGTCTTGCAACTCAATCCCACCCCTACTTTGTGCAACTCTCCAACCCAAGAGTGAAACGTTACTCTCAAACTTTCTTCTACTCAACAGCTGAGCTCTGGAACTCTCTCCCAGAATCAGTCTTTCCCTCTTCCTATGACTTAAATTGCTTCAAACTCCGGGTGTCCAGGCATTTTGGCTCGAACGTCCCTTGATTTTGGCCCTGTCACTCTTTCAACTATGGGGGAGGCACTCGCTATAGGCAGTTATGCCTTTTGCCTCCCTCAATCACATAAAAAAAAAATACATGCTCTTCATTGCTTTCAGCAACTTGCCATCTACTCCGTATGTTCTTTTATTTCATCAATTTTATTTTAGTAGGCTAAGCGTTGTTTCCACATAGCGATTTTGATAAGTTGTTTTGACTTTATATTGTCTTTGTCCCAGTTTTGGTTTGCTTTATTTGCAAGTTTTACATTTTAATTCTATGTACTTTCCACATACCTTCTCTATCCACTCTGTCATAGGCCTTCTCCAAGTCCATAAAGTCAACACGTTGCTTCTCCAGATATTTCTCCACAACACATTTCAGGGTAAAAATCTGTTCTACACATCCTCTTCCCTTCCTAAAACTGCCCTGCTCGTCACCTTCCCTACTATACTTATGAGACATATTCCTTGGTGGTTACCAACTTACCACACACTCCTCTTTCTTCTTTACCCTTATATAGGGGGACTATTATGCCTGTCTTCCAGTTATCAAGTGCACTCCCCTTCTCCCATGATAGTTAGCACATTTTCCATACCCATTCAATCACTATCTCACCACCATACCTCAGCATTTCCCCACACACCCCATCTATTCCTGGTGCTTTCCCCAACTTCACTCTTTTCATGGCTTCACACACTTCTGACCTCCGATCCCCACCTCCTCCTCCAATACTTCTCTCTCCCATACCCCATCGAACTATGTTTGCTGGCGCTTCATTCCTTACATTTAGCAATTCGTTGAAGTACTCCCTCCATCTTTCGACTATCTCTTGCTTCTTGGCTAGCACTCGCCCATTCTTATCTTTCACACCCTTACTGTTTCCCTTGCTACCTTTCCTAACTTGCATGACTTCTTTCCAGAACAGTTTCTTACACTCCCTCCATTTTACACTCAGATTCCTTCCAAATTCCTCATCTACTCTTCTCTTACTTTCCTTCACTACTCTCTTTTTCTCCACATACCTCGCTCATTTCTGTCTCTCTAAATCTTCATTCCCTCTACTATCCAACCACTCTATATACGCTTTCTTCTTGTCTTCCACAGCTATTTTTACCTCTTCTGTCCACCATGCTGTACCCTTCACTCCCCTCCTTACTACTCCACACACCTCACATGCTGCACAGATCTCTTCCTTAAACACTTTGCTCATCTCCTCCACACCTTCCAGGTCAAACCTACCCAGTCATCTTTCTACTGCTCTCCTGTACTCTTCCCTGATTTCCTCCTCCTGTAGCCTCTCCACCTTCCTCTAGCTTTCCTCACCCACTTCTTTTGTATCCTAATTTTAGGTACTACATAATGGTCAGACAGGCCCCCTCCAATACCCCTATACACCCTAGCATCCAGCACAGATTTCTTCATCCACACATATATAATCAATCAGTGCCTTTTGTTCCACCACTGTTTTATCCTTATCCTTCTTCCTCCACACCACTTTCCATGTGTACCTGTGTATCATTCTGTGTCGGAAGAAGGTGTTGGCTATCCACAGCCTCCTCCCCACACATATGTCCACAAGTGCACTACCATTCCCATTCACCTCTGACAGTACCCCCCCACCCCATCAACTTTCTTATCAGCCTTACCTTACCATTCATATCTCCAATCAGAAATTTTCTTTCGTTCTTGCCAAACTTATCCAGGCACGCCTCCCCATTCACTCAGAACTTCTCTTTCTCTCCTACAGGTTTATCCTCTGTCGGAGCATAGACACACACAATCACCCACGTTTGTATTCCTACTTTCATTCTCACCCACAGACCCATAGTCTCTTACACGCTACTCCCTCACTCACTCCCACTCTCTCACATCTGTACACCTCCATTTGGTCTCAGTCATTCCACATACATCCAGCCTGGCATTCACTAACACTTCCAGGACCTCTCTCTCTTTTGTGTCATCATTCACACCTCTCACATTCCAAGTCGCTATTCTAAGATTGTCCATAGTCGGTCGGGGTTCGTCAACATTAGGTCCGTCCATATCCGAGGCTCGTTCGTTCTTCGTTGCACTAAGTATTTTTCACGGGTGGGGGGTCGCAGGCCCACCGACCCAACCTCTTTAGTCGCCTCTTACGACACGCAGGAGGCACGTGGGGCATATTCTATTCCCTTACCCCCAGGTGGGGGTACCGGTATTTAATTAGATGTAGCAACATTTTTCTTTACATCTAATGACATGAATTCTAGCTATGTTATAGAAATTCTAGCCATATTAAATGACATTAGAGATTATGGTATTATTATATAGGTAGCGCTAACGAAGTTGACAAAAATGTTGATCCCTCTTATCATCGTAACTCAAAAGGAGCTTGAGCAAACTGGCTGTAAATATCCACACCTATTTCCTGGTGGACTCTTCCCAAATTATAGAAATGTCAGCCCGATTGCTTTCATTCATTTTGAGTTATAAGAATTTAAGGGGTCAAGATTATTGTCAAGTTCGTTGGCGCTATCTATAATTATTTTTTTAATTTATTTACTATCTAGCGACTTTTGAGAATGGATCTAGCAGTATTTTATCTTGTTATGGTAACCTTGGGACCAAGCTGGGTGTCTTCTATTTTTTGTGTTGGAGATAATATTATCAACTCTCCGAGGATGTGGGTGGGTACAAAAGCTTCGCGTGAAGTAGGAATTGATTTTGGGTAAGCTATGCTCTTTAACAAATCTTGAAATAGTCTATAGTTGTTATTATTGTTGCTGTTCCCCAGGCTGCCTGGCCGAACAGCCCCAAGGCCCCGAGCAAGGCCATAACCGAGCGCCCCTACAGAACCCTCCCTGCCTACCACAATAAAGCCTGTGTGAAAAAAGCCACTCCAAGGCGGGGAGCTGAGGAGGGTGCGGAAACGCCCGGGAAACCAAAGCCCCACCCAGGGCCCTGTGCCCCTCAGCAATTATGGAGAGAAAGTTGAGGGGCAAAGGAAAAATGTGACGCTTTGGCTTCCAATCTGCCAACCTCTTGGTTGGCAGATTGGGAGGTCAATCCACGGAAGAGACGCCGTCACTTGAGTTCTAGAAAATACCGGTATATAAGTAAAAGGAACAGTCAAAGTAAGCTATGGGTATGGCAGAGATCGCTCAAGTCTCACTCTGATAGACCAGCCCATCACCACTATATATAGTCTATAGTAAAATTTATCACGGTTATATTAGGTACTGTATGGTACTATTATGGTGTCAAAATTATTTGGTTAACAAAGTTATATACAGTACATCATGCATATACTGTATAGCTTGAGCATTGTATTTTTGTACATCTTTGTATTCTATCTATCTATCTATCGCCTGACGCCGTGATCCCCGAAGGGGTGGCCATGAACGAACTGCCCCCATGCACCTGTCCCCAGTCAGTCGACGCCCGTCCTCCCAACCAGCACCGCCTTCATCCATATACTTCCTCACTCCATCCTTCCACCTCTCCCTCGCTCTTGTACACCCTCTTAGTCATTCTCTCGCTTTCCATACGTTCCATATGGCCGAACCATCTTAAGTTGTTCCTTTTCACACTTTCCAGCACATCTACCTCCACACCACACCTCCTTCTTACTTCCTCATTCGTCTGTCTATCCCTCCATGTAACTCCGCACGCACTTCTCAAGTATCAGACATTAAAATTTGTTAGTTAATATTACTTGTACGTTAGAGTTCTTGTACTGCAGCTGAGGTAGGTGCCAGAAGACAAAGTCCCTCACACCTTCATGATGATCCCCACGTATGTTGTAGTTCACCGTCACCACCTGTGAAAGGACATTATTTAATACTTTTAATAGCTTTAATCAGATAATGAATTATCAACTTTATTCATGCTCTCCCAATACCTGTTTCGACTTTCCTCCTGGGAAACTCCCATTAATGGATGACCATGGCAGAAAAGCCCTCCAGGCTACTTTATTCAGACATGCCATAGTGCTACTTCCATTATATGGATTTTACAAGGACCTCTAAAAACTTTAGTGTTAACCCTTAACCCTCACAGACCGGTTTCGCATTCTATAAGATATCCCCGAAATCCGGGCGATTTGGCCCAAAAACGTCTACGCCATGGCTACCGTATCTTTGTTATTTTAACTGCTACCGCATTCCCACGCATCTCCAAGCGTAGATGTGTTTCGTACCTGTAGACTAGCGTTGAGTAGAGCTCTCTAAGTCAACTGGTTCAGGGCGGGTGCCCAACCCTGAAAGGGGTTGAAATAGGGGAGCTATCCCCCCGCCAAAGGCGGCTTTCTAGGGCCTTTCCTAGCTGATGCTGAGAGGATTGGGTTCTAGTCATGTGGTGATGGGCTGGTCTATCAGAATGAGAACTGAGCGCTCTCTGCCATACCCATAGCTTAATATGACTGTTCCTTTTACTTATATATTTTCTAATTCTCAAGTGACGGCGTCTCTTCCGTAGATTGACCTCCCAATCTACCAAGATTGGAAGCCAAAGCGTTACATTTTTCCTTTGCCCCTCAACTTTCTCTTCATAATTGCTGAGGGGCACAGGGCCCTGGGTGGGGCTTTGGTTTCCCGGGCGTTTCCGCACCCTCCTCAGCTCCCCGCCATGGAGTGGCTTCGGTCACCCAGGCTTTATTGTGGTAGGCAGGGAGGGTTCTGAGGGGGCGCTCGGTTATGGCCTTGGTCTTGCTCGGGGCCTTGGGGCTGTTCGGCCAGGCAGCCTGGGGAACAGCAACAACAACAACAACTGGTTCAGTTGTGATTACGGTTTCCGTGGAGAGAGTTTTGAGGCGATGTTAGCAATATGACCCACTTTTCACACCGAATTTGGCTTAGCAGACCACACAATAACAAACGACGCCTCTTCTTCTTGTGTTTGGAGGTGCGCGGCGTCGGTCCAACCGGCTGTGTTTATATGCGTCGGACGGACGGCTTTCTAAACAAGCTTACGGTGCTCAAGAGCCCATCCGTGTTCCGGGCCCTAGTTTGTTATGGGTGCCTCAGAGCCCAACCGGGTTTGAGGGGTTAAAAAGCAACTTGTTCCTAATATATGTAGCCTATCACCGCCAGCAGGCGGTTTTGAGCTATTTAATGTAGCTGTAAATCTGAAAAGGAAGGAGTTATTTCGGGAGGTGGGGGGGTCATATCTGGCTTATTTACTGTATTGTCAATTCTGCGTAAAAACCATGCTCATATTACAAGCTGGTCTGTGAGCTTGTCATTGGTGAGTGAGAGTGGATTTTTTTTTTGGGGCGGGAACCATCCAAGCCCGTGACAGGCATTTTCACAATGTTTTTCACTTGGTCGAACTGTGAAACAAAGGGTTACAGATTTTTTTTTTTTTTGTGGTAGAAAGGGTGTAGGGCCAACTCGGCCCGTCTTGCATTACCAACTCGGTGCCAACTCAGCCCATCTTTCATTACCAACTCACCCATATATTTGAAAATCTTAAATCAGTGTTTCGAACAATGGATTACTTTCGTGGTTTGAGTCAATAGGGTAGAAACGTTAGTATCCAATCACTTTAAGTTTTTAGTGTAAAAAAAAAAAAAAAATGATAAATAGTTTAGCTTCTATCGTACACCGAATGTAAACAACTGTAATTTTTCTCACGATTCTTACGGCAACCCGTAAGGAAATTACTTTTTTGTCAGCTTAAAAATGATCGCTCTCTATTTGTGCTTTTCAAAATTTATGATAATATATTGTTGTGGAATGTTGGAATGACAGAAAATGCATATAGTTGATTATATTGCAAATGAGTTTGACAAAGAGAGGTGATTGGATACTAAACCCAAAATCCTTGATGGGTTAGTATCCGATCACAAAATATTTTCCTTTCAAAATGCTTCACTTTATGCTACATATTATTATTTTGAATTTTACATGTATTACAGGTTTAATAATTTCCCTAGCACCTATATTTTGTTATATAATGTGGTGTGTTAGTATCCGATCACTGATCCACCACTGTGGTCGATCAGGCGACCACAGTGGTCAATCAGTTGACCACAGTGGTGGATCAGTTGACCACAGTGGTCAACCAGTCGACCACAGTGGTGGATCAGTGATTGGATACTAACACACCACATTATATAACGAATTATAGGTGCTAGGGAAATTATTAAAACCTGTAAGACATGTAAAATAAAAATATGTAGCATGAAGTGAAGCATTTTGAAAGGAAAATATTTTGTGATCGGATACTAACGCATCAAGGAATTTGGGTTTAGTATCCAATCACCTCTCCTTGTCAATATATTATAATTTATTTAAAAAGAACAAATAAAGAGAGATATTTTTTAAGCTGACAAAAAAGTAATTTCCTTACGGGTTGCCGTAAGAAACGGGAGAAAAATGACAGTTGTGATCTATTGTGCCTGAAAGGGTTTATCAGAATAAAGTATCCTAGCCTTTAAAATCATTATTTTTATGTAAAGGGGTACTAATACTGATATTTGTCTATTTTTCATCATCATTACAAGTTAATAACTTAATAATTTAATCTTTATTCATCTTGTTTTGTTTTTATTTATTTTTTAATTTTGCTTAATTTTGTCATTAAGGGCAAAATAATGGTTCTATTTTTAAATAAATTGGACTGAATGTAGGTTTTATGTAGCAAACTAATATACTAAAGGGAATAGTTATAATATATATATTTGGATTATTAATGGGACGTGATTGGACTTAGCGGTATTACCATTAAGTCCAATCAGGTAATACAAATATGTTTCACAGACACTTGACATTACTCTTAATATAAACTTTTATTACTGGTGTAGGTGTTAAAGGGTAAACAAAAGTATTTTTGTACTTAATTCTTGTTGGAATTGGCAGTCAAAATCAGTAAATGGCACTTTTTGATTGGATACTAACGATCCTACCCTATACAGTATGTAGGCCCACCAATGATGCGTGGTGCATCTTCGGAAGAAGTACCGTATTCGCACAAACAATGACTGGGAAGGGTGGCACAATCGATTAAACTCAAAGGCAAGAAAAGGAAATCTGAACTTTTACATTTTAATAAAATTAATAAATGATAAAACAAATCTACTAACTAGCGACTCTACAAGTTCAAGTTTTATCCGACGGAAAAGTGCTAAGAAAACAGAGCAAAATATGTTAAATATCATGTGGGGTGAATATAACCACGGAGAAAGATCGGCTAGGAATCTACTAAAAGCAGTGTCTCACCACGTTGCCGTCAATGTTTGAATGCTAGAGGTCCTTCCTAAACTAACTAATGTTTTGTATAAAACTAGGCTGTACATATATTTTTTTAGGTAACGTTCAACAAGACTACATCGGCCTTATTTACCATGTTTTTTTTTTCTTTTCTTCAAGGAGTACCGTAGTGTTTCATAGTTGTTCTGCATGGTTTGAGTGGAGGATTTGCATAAACTTAACCATTATCTATCAATCTCAAGATACAGCGTCACATTGCGCCATTTATTGGGTGAATCGCGCTTTTACAGTAGGTAAGGGAAATTGTGGGGTAAATTGGATACACGATGGGTTTAGGGGGGCGTTGCCTCCCCTCACCCCCCCCCTTGATTTATTGTCATCCTCATATATGTAGATCTGTAAGGGGGCAAAAACAGGTTGCCGGTATTTCGTTTTTGTGAGCACCGGTATCGCTCATGCCATTTATTGGGTGAATCGCACCCACCGCATCATTCAAAACAAAAGAAGAAGAGGAGTCAAGTCGAAGGATTCATTGGACGCAATGCTTTGTTTACGGTCGGGACATTATTTTTGTGTTATTTTTCGGTTTAATCGGGTGTTTTCAAGTGTCGATAACTAAATTCCTCCGTGCGTACTATAGGCCTAATGAGAAAAATATGGCGGGTATATTGGTCCCTATTTTCCCTAATAAATTGTTTCTAATAGGGCGGATCTAGTGTCCTTGAAGATTAGATTTTGTTATCACTGACTCTTGTAATAGCCTAATAAAGTTGTTTTAAAAATTTTAGTTTGTTTATTTAGCCTACGATTGGTAGAGTAACCTACAATAAAGACCATAAGCAAAGGCATTAGGCCATGTGGTCCAAGTTGGTATTTAATGGGCCGAGTTGGTATTAGGTCATGTGGTCCAAGTTGGTATTTAATAGGTCATGTGGGCCGAGTTGGTACCGTATATAATGGGCATTGGGCCGACTTGGTATTTGATGAGCCGAGTTGGACTGTATTCGTAGAAAGTGTGTGTTCTGGCCTGCATGTCGATACTACAATATCGTTCATAGAGCTCTGTTCTGAAGTGTTCACAATCAAGCGAGGCAGTGGAATGTTTACGAGTCCCACAATGAGCATTCAGTGATTGAAAGAAGTGTGCACCAGCTTCTTGCAAGGCCCACGGCCATCATGTTCCTGTCTATTTTGACTGCCTTTGGATACAATAATATGTTGAGGGGAGGCTTTGGGTCAACATACATTATTTTTGTATGCCAGTCAAAATAGACGGGAACGTGATCGCGAGTGTACAAGTAATGCAAACAAAGCAGGCGATATGCCCTAACACTAGGCTACCGTACATCCTTACCCATTTGACTTGATTTTCATAGCCATTCCGTTCCCACTAGTTTCTTACAGTAGATCCTCTAAAAAAGGCAAACTAGGCCTATGTATCCAGCTCAGTGCCAGTACTTGCACTACTGCGGTCGTTCACTGTGTTGGCGGCGGCGGCAGCAGACGCAACATTTTTACTATTCTGTATTTTTGCTTTATAATCAAACTTCAAATCTTGTCTTCCCCATGCTTTATCAAGATTACTTTCAAACTTCCTTATTGATTCGGAATCGGCTACATACTGGGGCAGCGCGTTCCACTCATTTACCACTATCACAAAATGAGTTCTTTGCCTTTTCAAGCCTATTTCTTTCTTTGTAAATTTTCTTAGTGTCCTCTCGTTCTTGTTCCCTCCCGCATCAAGAAGATACCTTCACACACATCCTCATCATACTTTCCTGACACTATCTTAAAAGTCTCTTATCATATCCCCTCTCTTTCTCCTATATGCCAGTGTCGGAAGTCCCAGTGTCCTCAACCTCTGCTCATAGCCCCCGTTCTTCAACGTTGGTACTAGCTTGCTAGCTCTCCTCTGCACTTTCTCCACTGCTTCTATATCCTTTACCATATACTGTATGGAGCCCACACTTGGTTCGCATATTCCAGGTGCGGCCTAACCAGCGCTGTATAGAGATTCCTGAATATTTCTTCGTCAAGTGACACAAATGTCCTCCTTATCAGCCCTACAATTCTATTGGCTTTGTTTATCTTTTCTGCTAAATGTTCTGAGAAATTTAACTTATTGTCTATCACTACTCCTATATCCTTTTCTGCATTCACTTCCTCCATCACTTCATACATGCTGTATCCTACCTTGTCTATCTTGCTAGTCCCAATCCGCATGTACTGTACTTGAATTTTTTTGGATGAAAAGGCATTAACCAATGTTCAGACCATCCCTTCATGCCCTCCACATCTCCTTGAAGCAAACCCACATCTTCCTTACTCCTCACTCTTCTATACAGCTTAGTGTCATCCGCATACAGGTATATCTCACTAGTGGTGGGTGTGTTTTTAGATCGTTGGAAAATGGGTACGGTACGGTAAATACTCATGGTATAATCGCAAGTAGCAGGACCGATGTTTTTTCATGATAGCCTATAAAAATATCCGCAATAATTTCTCAAATAAAATTTGATAATTATTCAGAAAAGGCTCGCCGCCTTATTATAAATAATATATTAGGGACAATGCAGGTCTATGGAATTCTTATACCGATACTGTAGCCTACTCATGTATAATCAACTGTGGGAGAATAATTTTGATCACCTTTATAAAACCCGATATTAATGGAAAAAACGCTAAGTCCAATCAATCTCAGAGCTCCCTCGGACATCCTCACTGTTTACAAACGTCCTCATTATGGATTATAATCGATATTTAATTTTACCCCCTTCTGGCAACATAGATGATGAATTCAATAAGTCATGGGGGGGGGGGGGAGGATTCAATAAGTCATGAGGTAGGGGGTTAATATCTTGTAGGCCTATCCCACACTGGAATTATAACTAAAACCATGATCCATGAAAACACTAATTTTTCAAATTCTGGAGGGAAAAACAGAAAAATAGCCTAAGGGTGCGAGCATTTTCCCTATATTAATAATAATAATAGTTCTTAAAGCCAGCGCATGCTAAGCCAGCTAAGGATAGCCCAATAAGGCGTATTTCCATTGGGGTCCTGTACTACTACCCCATCCCCTTGCTCATGAGGAATGGTAACGACTCAGTGCTTGTGAAAAATCTTTAATGCGCCGAGCGTGGGCGCGATCCCAGTCCTTCTGGGTGGAAGTCCGAGACGCTAGTCAGATATGGCGAGAGATGCCGAGCCCCCAGCCGACCACAGAGCGCGCTACATAAATAAAACCGTGTTAGATGCTGACTAGGCACACTAGGGGTACCCGCGTTAGACCAAAACCGCACTGTCCAAAGCCGCGCTACCCGAGGGAGGACTGTAATTCGCTTACTTACCAAAGTCGATTTAAGGCCATCCGAATTGTCTCAATATTATCCTATTTTCACCATTTTAAGCAGCTCCTCTTTGTCATACAAGATGTTCAGTTATTCACAATTGTAAATTATGTGTGGAAATGCTGATACTAAAGCTACATTCTCCATATTAGCCTGAAATATGACGAGAAACCTAAAGTCCGCCATTTTTCTTATGGCTTGATAGTTCTAAACCCCCTTACACTATTCTTCGATTATATACGAAAACTACATAAAAGCATGTCAATAAATAAATGTAATGCATATTTATTGCACAATATGCAATTTATAGCCATTATTTCCAAGGTAATTACAAAAAATTACCATTAGACGTCGTAGTTCGGAAAATGGCTTTGGCTTCAACTTTATACACTTATGGTGACCATATCTTACTTTGAAATACCGGTATATAAAACATAACATATAAGAGGTAGAGTTATGCGATAAAGGTAGCATCAGGCCACCGCAAAAATCGCGTACGTTTTTATAAAAATCTGTATTTTGCCACAAGGTGCATTTCATACCTCAAGAATTCGAACACACTCAGCCAAGACCTTGCCAGTTTTGTCCCGGCAGCCATTTTGGTATTTATCAAGGAAACCGGCCATGAATTTTCCTGGAAATTTGGAAGTCACCCATCGAATGAACATAACCTATACATCATATAATTAACCCTTGTCTAGCAGGGTGTTTTGGGCTCATTTGGGCATATTCAGGCCCTCCTGCATGATAAATCAAGCATCTGCATGAAAAAAAAAATATGCACTAAAAGCTTCAAAATGAGACCAGAACGAGCTACGTAGCACTCGTGGTTCTCTTGCAGTGATGCCACGAACATGGAAGTTTAGCATATATCGGTATATTTTTCCCAGCTATGCTCACTACTGGCTACACTGCCGGCCTCTCGAGAACACAGGGAACATGAGTTAATGGGCGGCGATAAGCCCTGGGAGTCGGCTGTCTGGCCCGCTGCGCTCCCAGCCATTTGCACTCGATTTTAACCCTTTAAAAGCCTTAATAATGCTCCTAACTTGCTGCAAATTGGTGCACGACTTAAGTCGAGCGCCGCCAATAAGGGGTTAATATATGTTTCAACTTTCGGAAAAAACGTTTTCAATTACTTTGAAAAAGTTAATATTTACCTCCTGTTATCCACAGCCAAAACTGAAGATTGCGGAGTAAATACCGTAGACTTCATTCAATTTTTTGGGGCGACCGTCAACCTTTTATTAATTACATACCAAACCAGCGGGGGTGTGGGGGCGGCAGCCCCCACCTAATATACTAGGTTAGGTTAGGTTAGGTAAAGTTGTTCGGTTAGGCTAATATTACCCCTTATTTTCGTCTTTTACCCCTCAATTTTCCTGTACCGTACTTCATAGCCGTCCCCACTATCGGGGGCCGTATCTTAAGATTGTTGGATAATGGGGAAAACGTTTTTTCCGAAAGTTGAAACATATATTAATATGATGTATACCCGGTAGGTTATGTTCATTCGATGGGTGACTTCCAAATTTCTAGGAAAATTTGTGGCCGGTTTCCTTGATATTTTCCGCCATTTTGAATGCAGGTGATTTAGTTTTGTGAATATTAAGAAAGTTTTAGGATAATAGTCAAGGACACTACATCCGCCTTAGCCTATTAGAAACAATTTATTAGGGAAAATAGCGACCAATAGAATCGCCATATTTTTCTCATTATAGTCCGCATGGAGGATTTTCATTATCGATAACTTGAACAAACCCGATTTCAAAGAAAAATAGACCAAAAATCTGTCAAAGATGCCAAATAGCGGGGGTGTGGGGGCGGCAGCCCCACCCATAATACTAGGATAGGTTAGGTAAGGTTGTTAGGTTAGGCTAATGTCCTTTCAAAGGGGTATAGGCTAGTAAACACTAGGATAGCCGGTTTAATGTTATTTTAATACCACAAATTTTGTTGATATATTTGAAGATAAATATTGAATCTATATGCTCTAAAGATCATAAGAAAATTTGTTTTAACCCTCGGCAAACCCTAATAAAAAAATATGGTACTAAAATTTATTTTTCGTAACAAGGTTGTCAATACGGTACTTTCAGTCATCGATAGCTCTAAAGATGATATGAAAATGTGTTAAACCCTCGGAAAAACCTAATATAAAAGTATGGTACTAAAATTTAATTTTCGTAACAAGGTTGTCAATACGGTACTTTCCCGTTATCAATGTACAATCAAGCTGAAGATTGCAGAGTAAACACCATAGACTTCATCGACTTTTTTCCACCTTCGTATAATCGACAGCCAATTTTTTTTATTTTTTATTAAGGGGTACTCAACCAGCGGGGGCGGCCCCCACTCATAATACTAGGTTAGGTTAGGTAAGGTTATTAGGTTAGGCTAATGTCTTTTCAAATCACTATCGAGGGGCTGTCTCAACATCGATCGATAGGCCTAATGGGGAAAATAGGTTTTCCCGAGATTTCTAATTAATTACAAACACTATATATTGATGCAAATGACCAATTTTGTTTATAAAAAACACTCGGAAAATTTGTGGTATTAAAATAAAAAAAATCCGGATAGCCTATACCTGGTTAGAGGTAATCACCGTAAGAAGAAGAGTCCTGATGTAGTCTCCTTGAATGTTACCAGTTTTAGACCTTGTCCGCACCGCAAATCGGCGAATCTTGTTCTGCTGCGCACATAATTCACTTAATAGCTTGTAGGACCTATGGAAATGCTTAAATATGATATATTTTACCTATAAAGTGACGAGTGAGAGTGTGTGCTTCCAGCTGTTGTGTGTAAACAAACCGATGAAGAAAAAAGAAAGTATAGGCTAATACCCATCTGAAGTTGGAGGTACCCAATTACGGTAGGTGAAACCGGAGTACCTTTATCGGCGTTTTACCCATATTTGTACATTTTGGGCAGTCCCCTGACCAGTTCTTAATAGCCTAGGTTACTAGAGGATATTTTAACGGGACCATAGGTGAATTTTTATCAAGTCAAGGTTCAATGGCCTTGCAATAGCCTAGTAGGCCTAGTGGCGGTCAATATACAGGAGGCGCTACAATATAGGTAGCAAAATTCTAATGGTAGTTTTGGGTTCCTATCATCATATGCTTCATTTCTATATACTTTTTATCCCCGGGGGGGAAAAAACAAAAATCTTGGGATTTTTCATTTATTTTCTTGGGATTTTTTGTTTTGGTCATTAACCTAACCAAAAAACCTAACCTAATAGCCCCCAAATACATTTAGGTTAGGTTAATAAAAAAAAAAAAAAAATCCAAGAAAAAAAAAAACAAGATTTTTGTTTTTTTCCCCCAGGATAAAAAGTATATAGAAATGAAGCATATGATGATAGGAACCCAAAACTACCATTAGAATTTTGCTACCTATATTGTAGCGCCTCCTGTATATTGACCCTAGTGGCTAATAATGGTGACGAAACTTCCGAAATCGCGGTGACGAAACGTACTGTATCCGACAAATTGATGTCTTGTGGCTGTCACACCGTAATAGACCTACACATCTTGCCACATTTTTGGACAAGGTTATGGTAGCGTTCAATATTAGCCTGTGCCTACTTCAGCCTTATTTAGGATGGGTTTTTTTTTCGGGGAATAGCCTAGGCTAATATTTGATTTAGCCTATTGGGTGAATCACGTTTTTACACTTTTAGTAGCTGGTCTGGTAGCTAATTTGCCAACCACTGGGTCAAAGATTGTAGGCTAGCCTAGGGCCCTAGGTCTAGCCCGGCCATCTAGGCTATAATATAATTATTGAGGTACCTGAATTGGTGACCCATGATAACCTTGTTCGGCTTTTGACTAGCCTAATAATTAGAGCCTCACCTGAACTTTATCCTTGAGCACCAACCGGGAGGACTCTAAATACTTTAGTGTCCGTCTGATGGGAGCTTGACCTTTCATAAACGGCATGTTGGTGGAATTATTTTAGCCTATTACAACCAGTATAGCTTGGATCTTTTTGGGAATGCGAATTACGTTAAATATTTAGTAAATAGTTATCCTGTGTGAGAAATCGGATTATCGGCAAACCTCTGCCCAGTCTGCCTTCTGCTACGTCTGTAAACAAACTAACCAGCTGGACCCAGGGTTACCAAAGTCACAACATATTGCTAGATCCGTTCTATTAAGTCGCTTGAAGGCTGCTATTTAGTAAATAAATGCCGTAAATAGCTATAATATTGACACAATCTTTGGAACATCGCTCTAAATAACCCAAATCTCCAGAATATCGCTAGAATTAATGCCTCTAAAGGCTCTAAGTTTTAGGTGTAAGAAAATATCGCTAGATCGATTTTAGTACTTGTAGATCTACGTTGGCACCACTGTCTGGACCGCCGGTGACAAGTGCGCAGCGGCCGTATCGAGCTGCGTGAAATCGATGAACTGCCATGAACAAACTTATCGATATCCTTATATTGTAGCCTAAAGAAAAACAAGTTATCATTTGTTTTTATATTACTGTATCACCTTATAACGTGCACCTTCTCTATTTTACACAGTAGCCTTCTCTCTTAAACCATTGTACAGTACATTAATTTAGGACCTTTCTAATAGGCTATATTTTTTTTTTTTTTTTTTTTTTTTTTTTTTTTTTTTTTTTTTTCATTAACCTAACCTAACCTAAATGCATTTGGGGGCTATTAGGTTTGGTTAGGTTAGGTTAATGAAAAAAAAAAAAAAAAATGAAAATTCCAAGATTTTTTTGTTTTCCCCCGGGGATAAAAAGTATATAGAAATGAAGCATATGATGATAGGAACCCAAAACTGATATTAGAAATTTGTTAACTATATTGTTGCGTCTCATAAATATTGACCTAAATAACTTCTTTTTCTAATCTACCTGTAGCCTATCGGTAGTTATTTTCTGCATGATTGACCAGACGGCTTAAGCGCGGTTCCCATACCTCCGTTTGGGACGGACCTACATCATCGATGACGTAGGTCCGTTCAAGCGTGGGCTCCGGCGAGCGGGAACCGAGGTCTATTGTTCTCCGTTTCGCGCGCTTCCGATCCCGGATCCTGTCTCGAAAAAGTTGACTTGGATTAAACTTTGGGCGGACGTCGGAAGACAATTACGTATATTTATGGTGCCCATGATATATTATATTTACATGTACTGGTCACCAATGAATAGTACACACCCTATAACCTATGCATACACACACAGGATGTATGTATAATGCATATTTATAATGTAAACAAGATAAACACTAGCTCTCTCCGCCACGGACACAATGTTGGGCGAGTTCTGAAGTACAGTAACCCCTCGCCATTTTGGACCTCTAATTGTCGGAAACCCGTACGAGCCGGATCGCCGTCACCTCCCGGACACGTACTTCCGTTTTTCGGACATTTCCGTCATCGTTCCGACAGTCTCTAACAGTATCGGATGACGCCCCCCCCATCCCCGGTGAATGTCCGTCAAAATGGGGATCCGTCGGAGCGCCGCTATACAGGCTTGGCTCAGAGTCACCCGCTTGGACGAGAAGTGACGTCACGGGCGTCAGTATATTTTGAGTGGGTAGCTATCTTGTATATATTCTCGTGTTATCATGCCTCCCAAAGCGTAAGGTGACCTCGATATTACTTGAGATGGAGAAGGGAAGCGAGGTGGAGAAGTGGAGTGAGGTGGAGAAGGGGTGGACCTGTTTCAATTTTGCGGTGAGTGTTGATTCTTATTTTTCGACCATCAACTGAACTTATTGTTTCATATTCAGCACTGTATGTGCTATTACTGTACAGTATATTAACCTAAAGTACGAATAGGGTAGCCTAGCCTAGGCCTATTCGATGTCATGGGTGCATGAAGTTCGTTCACGTTTCCCTTCTTCTGAGGTCGCATTTATTCACTGCATGAAGTTCGTTCCAGTTTCCTTATTTAATCAACGGTGAAGTTTTTCTCGTTTCTTTTTTTTTTTTTTTTTTTTTTTTTCAGGTCGGTTTTTTTTTTTCCTCTTTTAGATTGGACACAGCCGGACCTCGGACATTTCGGACAGGGTGTCCCCCCAATTAGTCCGAAATAGCGAGGGTTTACTGTACTGCCAATGTTTATAGCCTAGGAGCAAGGCGAAAAGGTAGCCCACATTTTTAAATACACTGTAGTCTCATACTTTCTATTTTGTAAAGCCAGAGTTGTATAGAAAGTGTAATTTGACAGCTGTGCATGTTGTCACGACGACCAATTATGGATATTGTGTAATATTTATTCCGAAATCAACAAATTTAGGCTTGAAGTACATTGCCTCTTTTAATGCTAGTGCTCGTTAATTTAACTTGGATTTCAGGGTTTTTAAATACTCTCCCATATTTTGAGTGTTTACATAGTGCATATCACGATAAATTGTGTCAAGCAGTAACACAAAGACGATTAATTTGACATTTATACTTAAAGTAAGCTCAACTGGGCGAGCTAAGAGGTAGTGTGGCAACATTGGATTTCACGCTCGTGAAGTTTTAACTCCTGGGAGAGCACACACTTCCAAACGGACCTACGTCATCGATGACGTAGGTCCGTCCAAAACAGAGGTATGAGAACCACGCTTTACTGACCTTCCCGGCAAGTTCCCGCCCTCAGACCATTCCGACTAGACGATCCCGCCCGCTCAGCTAGGTCCTTCCCGCCCGAATATTGTGGGCGGGAAGAGCCAAGCAATCAATCCTTCTTTGGCTGATTCCACACTCTGAGATTAGACCGTCCCGCCCGTTTGTATACCCGCGTATACCTTAAACTGTTCTTGCCTAAATGTGCAATGAAAAAGTCTGTAGCCTTGAAATTTGTGATTGTATCTAACCTTGTGTATATATACTGTATATGACGATCCGACTAAAACACGGCCATTAATAGGTAAAATCACAACCAATTAGTTTGCCAATTGTCCATTTTCAGTCGATGGTGATTAGCATATTTCCCATTTTTATAGAAATCAGTTACTTTGCAAATAGAGTAGCGAAATATGGAGTGATCATCTTTAGAAGAATATTAACCCGGCGAGCGTGCGCAGGGTGTAGTGAACACCACACTTCTGGGCAGCAATATTAACCCTTGGGATCCGGGGGGCCTCATATGAAGTTTGGTATTTTCAAACTTCATAATTCAGTAGCTACTGATTGAGACCACCTAGAGCAGTCAATTTTTTTGGCAAATTGTAGAACGTTTTCTTGACTGTAGACTGCCGTTGAGATGACATCGCTACGTTGCGTGATTGCCGAGTTCTGATGATTATATCGGCGACTTTTTAGCCGCACATTTTGCCTCGTATGAGGCCTCCCGGATTCCAAGGGTTAAGCTCCATTCCTGCCTATAATCGTCATTTTATGATAAATATCGTTATTGCTTATTCATATGCGCCTATTTTACGTTAATATGAAGATACAGTACAGTAGGGTCTCACATAAAACGAGTATATGGTCGATAAACGAGGGCGTTTTATGCGATTTCGTTTTATGTGAACACGGCATTTTGGTGGCCCAATATCGTCAATGTTCACTGGAAGCGTAAATTTCCGTCAGGAGCGTACGATATTTTGTACGTTTTGTACGATATTTCGGCGTTCTATATGAAAGCGTACGATATTTTGTACGTTTTGTACGATATTTCGGCGCTCTATATGAAAACTCCTCGGATTTGCCCCACTTTGGCGGCGGACTCGTTTTATGTGATCACATTCGTTCTGATCGAAAATTAAATATTAATATTTTAGGTCGCTCGTTTTAATCGAGACTCGTTTTATGCGGGACCCTACTGTAGTAACCTGTAACAACAATAAAACAAGGGGGAATATCGTTTGAATAATCAAAATCGTGAATTTTCACCGAGCGGTTCATTCATCAATTGTGAGCCAGCCGGCCTCACACCCTCTTCTCTCAAGGGCTGAAGCAGTACTGAGCTACTCCCTCACACTCTCCCAGTCTCTACCTTACATAACACACATGACCACACTATAGAACCAGCTTGGGTTTACACAAAAATATACCAATGAATACGGGAATAACAGGGAAAATAGGTGATAATTGAAGGGGGGGGGGGGGGGGGAAGGAGGGAATTTTGACAGATGTGGAGTGATATGAGGTATGGAGGAAAAAAAAAAATGTAAGTGCTACTGGGGCCTTTTAACACTCAAGCCGCGGGTCCCGACATATGTCGGGCGAGAGGACCATGGCCACCCCTGCGGGGCCCGACATATGTCGGAAGGGATGTTGAGCACATTATCGGCTCTGAGAGAGAGTCCACGCTTTGGGAGGACGATAGGCAGGCTCTGACCGCTCGGCACGTACCTAGTGCCGCAACTGAGCTCCCCACCACAACATTCCACATAATAATAATAATAATAATGTTTATTCAGTTAGCAATTTACAGAGTTGGTACCACATAGTATGTTACAAATATGACATGTACCAGCCTTGCATAATTCCAACTAAGGATAGCCCAATAAGGCCGTTAGGCGTATTTCCATTGGGGTCCTTGTGGGATTAGGTTAGCTGGGGAAATGGGGAGGATAAAGAAATAGATACTTTAGAGAAAGTATTTCTAGGGGGTTATTTTAAGATACCTTACATCCTATAGTAAATATCAGTAATCCGTAATCAGTAATAATTTCAGTTTGGTTTGTCTATCTCTTATGTCGTATTTAGTAGTAGACATAAGCTTGGTGCTCCCTTCTCGCAGCTGTCCGGTTCAGGTGTTCCTTCAGGCTACGTCTGAAGGAATACAGTGTTCTCTTTCCACGGACTGACTGGGGTAGGTCGTTCCAGTCTTTGATGGCAGTGAAGAAGAATGTTTGCTTACCCTGTCCTTGGATTCTCGGGACCTTAAAATTAAATATCCTGTTTCTTGTATTATGTCCACTCCTCTCATTTGCTTTAACAAAATAATTCTTTAGATACTCTGGAGCTCTGTCATAGAACATTTTGAAGGCATTAGTGAGCCTGATTTGTTTGGCCCTGTCAGAGACATTGAGCATACCTAGTGACTGAAGTTGTTCCTGGCCAACATGTGATCTGGGTCCTAGGTTCAGCATGAACCTAACCATTTTATTTTGAGTGACCTGAAGTTTGTGCTGTGCTGATTTAGATGATGCAGAGTACCAGGATGACACAGAATAGTCAAAATGACATTGAACAAGCGCTTGGCAGAGGGTCTTTTTGGTCGCCGCGGGCAAGCATCCCACCTGTCTATACAGGTATTTTATACGTGCTCTACACTTACTCAGGATAGATTCCAAAATTGTTTCAACTGACAAACTCGCGTCCAGTTTCAGTCAGAGATATTTAACTTGTGACACTGTTGTTATAGGAATATCATTACAGTTGACCGAGAAGCCCACAATGTCTTTCAGTTTGCGTTTTGTTCCACATAAGATGGCTTCCGTCTTGCCCAGGTGAAGAGATAGTCTATTGTCCACTAGCCATTCACTACATGATGCTAGTTCTTTGGAAAGTGAAGCGGCAATACTTATTGGGTCTTTTCCTGAAACCAGAAGCACGCTGTCGTCTGCATACAGTAATAATTTACATGAGACGCTCAGTTCCGTGTCGTTCACATAACAGAGAAAGAGTAAGGGACCAAGGATGCTTCCCTGTGGGACCCCACAGTTAATTGGCATAGGATCAGATATATTATCATCAATTTTGACTCTTTGGGTTCTACCACTAAGATAAGATTTAAACCAGTTCACAGACCCTATGCCCATTGCTTGTAGTTTATTACATAGGATATCATGGTCTACTGTGTCAAACGCATTTTGTAGATCAAGAAGAACCATACCGGTGTAGTTACCTTTAGACATTTCTTTACGAATGTGATCCGTTAAGTGGATGAGACAGGAGTCTGTCGAGTACATGCATCTGAAACCTGATTGAAACTTATAGAATAGATCATTTTGTTTAAGGTAGTGTTCAATTTGGGTGTATACCGCTCTTTCAAGGATTTTAGATACAATACATAATATGCTAACTGGTCTGTAGTTGCCAACTTCTAGTTTATTTCCTTTCTTGAATAGAGGGGTTACAATAGCTTCCTTCAGTTCAGCAGGTACTGTGTTGGTGTTAATTGACAAGTTGATGATGTGGGTTAGGGGGCCTGCTATACCAATGGCTCCATCTCGTAGAAATTTGGCAGGAATTTTGTCTGGTCCTGTGCTCTTATGTACATTTAGGTTAGACAGCTCGTCAAAAGTGTATTTTGGTGTAACATTTTGCAATCCAAATGTGTTCGGGTGTATGTCTTTATCTCTGTAGAAATTACGAAAGGTGGCCGTTGTTGTTGTGTATTTATTGAGAGGTTGAGGTAGGTTCTGTGCAAGTGTGTTTGCTATGGAAGTGAAGAAGGAGTTGAAGTAGGTTGAAATTTGTCGTTTATCGTGGCAAACCTGATCATTAATGGTGAGAGCAATATTAGTGTTAGACGAATCCCTTGTCTTGTTGCTGTAGCCTGTTGTTTTTAGGTGCCTCCATAGTTTCTTTGGGTTATTCTGATATTCCTCTGCCTTATTGTGAAAATAATTAGTTTTCGCTGATTTCATTTTCCTACTTAGTTTATTCCTGGCCCTGTTGAACTCATGTTTCAGACCTTGATCCTGTCTATGTTTCGCTAGCCTTTTTAACAGATTGTCTCTGTGTTCCAGATGGTGTAGTATGTCATTGTTGATCCATGGGTCTGACCTTGCTTTCATTCGTATGTCTTTCAGAGGAGCTATTTTGTCTAGGATGTTTGTGATGATGGTTCTGAAGCCAACCCATGCGTCATTAACGTTTACTTCCAAACACTGGAGACCAGTCTGTATTCCATAAAATGTCCAGAAATGTTTCCTTATTGTAGTTTCTGAGTGACCTTGTTTTGATAACCTTGTGATTCTCTAGGGTAATTTTTGTGGTTTTCCGTGTGCAATATGTGACGAAGTGATCACTTATCCCAGTCTGTATTACCCCTGATTGGGATATTTTGTCCTCTCAGTTACAGTTTATGTGGTCTAATATTGTGGCAGTGTTCTCAGAGATACGTGTGGGGGTTGTGATGAGTTGTTTGTGATTGTGCATTGTCAGTATATGCCTATATTCTCGTACAAGCCTATCATTTCGTTGTTTGTAACACAGGTTAAAATCCCCTAGTATGATGGATTCATTCCGAGGGTCTAGCGATGACAAAGTTCGTTCAAATTTGGTCAAGAATTGTGTGTCGGCTGGTGGCCTATAGCATACCCCAATTGTGATGGGTCTTGTCCTCGGCAGGTGTAGGTCGATCCACGGCCTCGTGAGACCAGGAAAAAACTTAGGAAATTACCGTATTTTAGGGTTTTTCCCCTCGTGTTGCACGATCGTTGCAAGAGAACCCGTGGTCGTACAAGGGTGATTCAGGTGTCATTGGAAAGCTCTATTATCGCCCTTTTACGGATACATAATTGTATTATGCTCTGGCTCTTGTTTATGCATGAAAAAGAGCATGGAATGAAGCTCGTTTAGGGCCTGCCAGGTAGTAGAAGTTACAAACATCCCCGTTGGACAGGGGTTAAAAAAATTGTTTAGGCCTTACTTCTCAAGAGGGTCCTCACCCACCAAAACCTCTTAAGAGTGTTCTCGCCGTTCCCGGGTTAATCGGAAATTGATTAGAGTTAACTGATTAATTTTAAAATATTTCAATTAAGTTAACCCATTTTTCAAAATTAACTACTGTAGTTAAGTTAAACATTAATTAACGAAGTTGATTAGTTGATTAACCGGTAAAAGTTTTAAGTTAATTAACTTTACTGACCCAACTCTAATCGTCACTCATACAACACACAAGGTTGTAATGCAATCACGAATTTCAAGATTACAGGCTTTTGCATCGCACATTTGGGCAAGATCAGCTGAGGTTGTGTGAACCATACAAATGGGAGGGACGGTCTAATCTTAGAGAGCGGAATCAGCCAAGGTAGGATTGATTGCTTGGCTCTTCCCGCCCACAACATTCGGGCGGGAAGGACCTAGCTGAGCGGGCGGGATCTTCTAGTCGGAATGGTCTGAGGGCGGGAAAGACCTGCTCCCGACCAGACTACCACCTCAATCAGAGCACATAGTTGAAGCTGATAGATGAAGATTAGGCTATTTGCACACCTAAGTACTTAACCTAGACTAAATTATATGAACATAGTAGATCCCAATTTATTGCCAGACAGAGTGGCCACCAATGAATCCACTCCATGCCCTCTGTCCATCACCATCCCTCCTGCCACCCAACACCCCACACCTTCTCGACTCCATCCTTCCACCTCTTTCTCGGTCTGCCTCTTGCTCTCTGCTCCTCTACCTCGCTCTCATAAACTTTTGGTCATTCTTGCATTTGCCATAGGATTCACATGCCCGAACCATCTCAAGGTAGAGCTGTGGTGGTCGAGTGGAGAGCACGCTCATGTGTGAATCTGCTTGACCTGGGTTCGATCCCAGCCATGGCGGACATTTAGTGGGTGTGGTAGTACGTCCTAACATGTATATCATGTTTGCACCCAGTCGGGGGACACTTCAACGATGTATACAGACTATCATCACATACCAAAACATTCCAACAGCTTCCTCTATCTACAACACCCCTTCTCTGCTATCTACACTCTCCCAGCCGTATGGTCCTAGTGTACTGTCTGATGGCGTTAATGGGTTTCCAAATGTAATGTTGCTCTTCACACTTTCCAGCACGTCCACTTCCACACCAGAACGCTCTCGTTTATCCTCATTCGTCTGTCTGTCTCCATGTGACTCCACATTCATTTCTTAACTAACTCATTTCCACCAATCTCACTCTTGATATATGTATCTCCAACAAAGTCCATGCTTCACTTTTGTATGTCAATGTTAGGAATACTGCACTATCTTCACTTCCATGTTCACCACCTTATTCCTTATCACTGCTTTCTGCATTCCTACAACCCTCTTCCCGTTGTACCTCCCCTGCACTTCATTCTCCATATTCCTGTATTTATTCATCACACTGCCCAAATACTTAAATTAGCTGACATTCTCCATAACCTGACCATTCAACCTCACCTCACACTTATGTGTGGAACACACAGTCTTAAAATTTTATTTATGTATGTACAGTCCTCCCTCGGGTAGCGCGGCTTTGGACAGTGCGGTTTTGCTCTAACACGGGTACCCCAAATGTGCCGAGTCAGCATCTAACACGCTTTGTTTATGTAGCGCTCGTGGCGGCTGGTCGGCATCTCTCGGCATCTGTCGGCCTGTGACGGCAGACTCGTCAGACCCGTATATACCGGCGTGTATAAGACACATTTATAAACCTCCAAAACCCTCCAAAACCATGGATGGCCTTATACAACGAATATACTTTCAATGCAAGTTAATTTGAAACACCGAGATTCGTCAGCTGATTTTCCGTGTGTTATTGTTGAGTCAGTTTGTGTGTGTGTGTGTGTGTGTTGTTCTTGTGTGGCTATGTCTAAACCCGAGTTATTTCTGTATGCAATAAAATGTTATTATAATTTACTCTATGGAATTGAATTTCATTTTACCATATAATATTTATAATAGAAAAAGCCAAAGAAAAATACATTAACCCTTAATTAGCGGCGAGCAACATAAGTCGAGTTAAATAAAGCTGGACTATGTGGCGGCGCTCGACATAGGTCGTGTGGCAATTTCAGCACGTAATGTTGCTGAGAGAGAGAGACAAGTGGTGGCAGGAGAGTAGCGAGCGTATGACTGCTCCAGACCACCGCGGCGAACCTACTGACACGAAACCCACCTCCTCCCTCCCTCTCTCACTCGCTATATACGGAATTGTATGGGGAAAGTGCCTAATTACATGCTTTTTGCACTCGCGTTGCACGGTTATTGCAAGAAAACTAGCCATCATAAAAGGATCGTTATGGTGTCATTCGAAAGCTCTGTTTATGCCCTTTCAGGGATAGATACTTGTTTTACGTTCTGGGTCTTATTTAGGCATGAAAATGATCACGTAAACAGCCCTATTTTGGCTAAAAACACCCCGCTGGGCGGTACATATAAATAAACCGCATAGGCCGCTCGTAAGGTGTTAAACTGTAACTCTAATGAAGGCGGTAGATTGTTGGCAAGTTTAGCCAAGCTGCCGCCGCCTGCCTCTCACGCAGACGACATGTGGTTTGTTATTGTTGTACTATAGCTGAGCAGCATTGTTTTTGTGTCAAATAAATGGCATTTCATAGTACCAATGGTCTTAATTGGATATATTATTGACCCCTAGTATGAAGGTATGTTGCCAACGTAATAATACATGTACTGACAAATAAATAGATAAATCGGGTGGTAAATGGGTCAAAAAGGGGACTTTGGGGAAGTGGCCAGAACCAATAGAATTAATCCCATAAGTTCTTTGCTTTGTGTAGCGCGTGTTTGCGTAGCGCAGCGCGGTCCCAGTACGATATACCCGCGCTACCCGAGGGAGGACTGTATGTACTCTGTGGCTGCACCCCTTAACCCGGCAAGTGCGGCAAGACTGATATAAGTTTTACTGGTGGGCTGCGGGAAGCCTTATATAATCCAAGGCCTAAAAAAAAAACATTTAAATCAGCCCAGTATAATTTTTTTTTTTTTTTAATTGCCCCTTGGCCATGCCAAATATCACTCCTCCACATCCCCTCCTTCCCCCCCCCCCCCCCCTTCAATTTTCACCTTTTCTCCCTGTTATTCCCTTATTCTTAGGTATATATTCATGCTAACATTAGCGAGTTGCTAGCAGGGCGTGGTCATATGTGTTACCAAGCGTGGGAAAGAGCGAGAGAGAGACTCCCACACAACAGTGTCTCTCCAGCCGTCTTCACGGCTGGCTGGCTGGCAGGCTGCCTCAGCCATATGTTATGTAACTCCCGGCCTCTATCGCCGATATTGACCATCCAAACGCTGTTTCCACTTGTTTTATTGCGGTAACAGGTTAATACCTTTATAATCAACGTAAAAGAGGCGCATATGGATAAGTATTAATGATATTTAGGGTACGATGATGATTTGAGTGAAGAAAACAGCCTAAATACCTCCGCACAGAGAGGGGTGGCCACTACCCCCCCCTGCGCACTTAAGAGGTTAAAAAGACTACAACCTTACTCTTCCCCACATTTACCTTCAGATTCTGTCTCTCACACACAGTTCCAAACATATTTACCAGACCCTGCAACTCCCATTCATTATCACTCATCAAGACTGTATCATCAGCAAACAGCAGCTCGGGTTACTTCCACTCACTCCCTTCCCTTATCAGGGGTACACCAACATCCACTGCTCTTCCTTGTATTTGTTTTCAATACTCCATCCATATACGCACCATTGCTTTAACCCAACATACAGTTCAAGGTATTTGTTCTGTTCATCCTCCACATGCACTGCCGTCTTTGCACCCTCATACTGTACATGCTCTTCACCGCTTTCAGCAACTTACCAACTACTCAGTATATTCTCAATACTTTCCACAAACCTTCTCTGTCAACTCTGTCATAGGCTTTCTCCAGGTCCATTTAGGCAGTATACAACTTTAGTCCCTTCTCCAGATAATTTTCAACAACATATCTCAAGGAGAAAATCTGGTCTACACACCCTCCTTCTTTCCTAAACCCACCCTGCTCCTCACCTACCTATTTCTCCATTCTCACTCTCTCGATCACTACCCTGCTGTAGGCTACATCTTCCCTACTATGCTTAGGAGACATATCCCCCTGTGATTACCACACACTCCTCTCTCCCCTTTACCCAGGAGGACCTAGACTATGATCACAGTTCCCTTCTCCCATGCTAGTCTATACATTTTCCATACCCATTTAATCACAAGACAAGATATATTATAGGTTTGAGTCCCGGAGGGAAGAATGAAAACCAAATATTTAGTAGTGGCCCCGAAATCATTGACGATATGCCTATTAAATAATAGCTCTCTTTCAAACACCCGTCGCAGGGGATAGAGTACTAAACATCATAAGTGCAACGCTAATTCTCTTATGGAATCGTCTTTATGATTGGGTACTCACTACGAAAAAACTTCATAAAAAATAAAAATTTACTTAATAATTGTTATATTAATGCTTTCCAACTCGTGGATGTCTTTTGTGGATTCTACCCGAGACGCTGAACCAAGCGACGCCATTCCTCCTTCAATTCGAAACTGCATAATACATTGTAGGCTTGTGCAGTATTCTTTAACTGTCGTCGTGGTGCAGTGCATAGTGTGTTGATTTTCGGTGTGAGCATCATAATAATAATAATAATAATAATAGTTCTTAAAGCTAGCGCATGCTAAGCCAGCTAAGGATAGCCCAATAAGGCCGATTAGGCGTATTTCCATTGGGGTCTTGTACTACTACCCCATCCCCGTGCTCATGAGGGATGGTAACGACTCAGTGCTTGTGAAAAATCTTTAATGCGCCGAGCGTGGGCGCGATCCCGGGCCTTCTGGGTGGAAGTCCGAGCATCCTAGGTTCGAATCCCCGGACTGCCACATGTGGTTGTTAATTTCATTAATCGATTTTAGGAGTAGAGTTGGTTGGTGGAGAGAACATAATAATTCATTCGGGTTCAGTAGTAGTTTATCGAGAGGCCTTCCCCAGGGTTAAGTGCCCCATTAATTACTATTTCCTTTCACCTATGCATAGCCTCCGATAGTGCAGTTGGGATATTGTACATGCTAAGATTGGTATGCAGGATTCGAAACTACATAATAAATTGTAGGCTTGTGCAGTATTCTTTAACTGTCTTCGTGGTGCAGTGCATAGTGTGTTGATTTTCGGTGTGAGCATCCTAGGTTCGAATCCCCGGACTGCCACATATGGTTGTTAATATCATTAATCGATTTTAGGAGTAGAGTTAACATAATAATTCATTCGGGTTCAGTAGTAGTTTATCGAGAGGCCTTCCCCAGGGTTAAGTGCCCCATTAATTACTATTTCCTTTCACCTATGCATAGCCTCCGATAGTGCAGTTGGGATATTGTACATGCTAAGATTGGTATGCAGGATTCGAAACTACATAATAAATTGTAGGCTTGTGCAGTATTCTTTAACTGTCTTCGTGGTGCAGTGCATAGTGTGTTGATTTTCGGTGTGAGCATCCTAGGTTCGAATCCGGACTGCCACATGTGGTTGTTAATTTCATTGATCGATTTTAGGAGTAGAGTTGGTTGGTGGAGAGAACATAATAATATATCAAAACTAAACTCAAGACATCAACGAACGGGAAGGGGATGGAAGGGAGGGCCCTACATCGTCAACGATTTCGGGGCCACTACTAACTCTATATTTTATTAATTTCACCACAACACCAAAAACCCCCAAATGAAATTAATTAAAGTATATATGATCCGCCAGGATTCGAACCCGGGTTATCACACACAGATTTTTGCCACCTTAACCATTACAGAGAGGTTGCAGGAGGAGGAAATCAGGGAGGAGTACAGGAGAGCAGTGGAAAGACGACTAGGTGGGTTCGACCTGGAAGTTATGGAGGAAGTGGAGGAGATGAGCAAGGTGTTTAAGGATGAGATCTGTGCAGCATGTGAGGAGGTGTGTGGAGTGAGGAGAAGAGGGAGGGGAGTGAAAGGTACAGCATGGTGGACAGAAGAGGTACGAATAGCTGTGGAAGAAAAGAAGAAAGCATATAGAGAGTGGTTGGGTAGCAGAGGGAATGAAGATTCCGAGAGACAGAAACGAGCGAGGTACGTGGAGAGTAAGAGGGTGGTGAAGAGAGTAGTGAAGGAAAGTAAGAGAAGAGTAGATGAGGAATTTGGAAGGAATCTGAGTGTAAAATGGAGGGAGAGTAAGAAACTGTTCTGGAAAGAAGTCAAGAAAGTTAGGGAAGGTAGCAAGGGAAACAGTAAGGGTGTGAAAGATAAGAATGGGAGAATGCTAGCCGAGAAGCAAGAGAGAGTCGAAAGATGGAGGGAGTACTTCAGTGAGTTGCTAAATGAAAGGAATGAAGAGCCAGCAAACATAGCTGGATATGGTATGGGAGGGAGAAGAAGAGAAGTTGTGGAGGAGGAGGTGGGGATCAGGAGGTCAGAAGTGTGGGAAGCCATGAAAAGAGTGAAATTGGGGAAAGCACCAGGAACAGATGGAGTGTGTGGGGAAATGTTGAGGTATGGTGGTGAGATAGTGATAGAATGGGTATGGAAAATGTGCAAACTAGCATGGGAGAAGGGGAGTGCACCCGATGACTGGAAGACTGGCATAATAGTCCCCCTATATAAGGGCAAAGGGGAAAGAGGAGTGTGTGGTAACCACCGAGGAATATGTCTTCTAAGCGTAGTAGGGAAGGTATACAGTAGGGTAGTGATTGAGAGAGTGAGAGTGAGAACGGAGAAATGGATAGGCGACGAGCAGGGAGGTTTTAGGAAGGGAAGAGGATGTGTAGATCAGATTTTTACCCTGAATTGTGTTGTGGAGAAGTATCTGGAGAAGAAACAAAAGGTGTATGTTGCCTTTATGGACTTGGAGAAGGCCTATGACAGAGTGGATAGAGAAGGTTTGTGGAAAGTACTTAGAATATACGGAGTAGAGGGCAAGTTGCTGAAAGCAGTGAAGAGCATGTATGAGGGTGCAAAGGCGGCAGTACGTGTGGAGAGTGAGCAGAGCGAGTTCTTTGACCTGAATGTTGGTTTGAAACAGGGGTGTGTGATGTCCCCGTGGTTGTTTACTGTATATATGGATGGAGTTATGAAAGAAATACTATCAAGAGCAGTGGATGTTGGTGTATCGCTGAAAAGGGAGGGAATTGAGTGGAAGCTACCTATACTGCTGTTTGCGGATGATACAGTTCTGATGAGTGATAATGAATGGGAGTTGCAGGGTCTGGTAAATGAGTTTGGAACAGTGTGCGAAAAACGGAATTTGAAGGTAAATACGGGGAAGAGCAAGGTTATGGTCTTCGAAAGGGGTGAAGTCACAGAGTGTGAGGTGAAGCTGAACGGTCAGGCTATGGAGATCGTCAACTCTCTTTAAGTATCTGGGCAGTGTGTTGAGTAAAGATGGGACTATGGATGAAGAGGTGCGGGAGAGGGTACAACAGGGGAAGAGGGTTGTAGGAACGCTAAAAGCAGTAACAAAAAATAGGGTGGTCAGTATGGAAGTGAAGAAGTCCTTGCATGACAGTGTGGTAATCCCGACACTGACTTACGGAAGCGAAGCATGGACGTTGGTTGAGAGACTCAGACCAAGAGTGAGAGCAGTGGAAATGAATTACTTAAGGAGTGCGTGCGGAGTTACATGGAGGGATAGACAGACTAATGAGGAAGTAAGAAGGAGGTGTGGTGTGGAGGTAGATGTGCTGGAAAGTGTGAAAAGGAACAACTTGAGATGGTTCGGCCATATGGAACGTATGGAAAGCGAGAGAATGACTAAGAGGGTGTATGAGAGCGAGGTGGAGGGACAGAGGGGGAGAGGTAGACCGAATATGAGGTGGAAGGATGGAGTGAGGAAGTACATGAACGAAGGTGGTGCTGGTTGGGGGGAGGGGCGTCGACTGACTGGGGACAGAGGTGCATGGGGGCGGTTCGTTCGTGGCCACCCCTTCGGGGATCACGGCGTCGGGCGATAGATAGATAGATAGAACCATTACACCACCAGGACGGTTAAAGGTTTATGCACACGCCTACGACTTATTATCCATTCTCGAATAGTGGATATTAATCTATCATGTTCATACTCTCAACTGCGCTATGGTAGCCTAATGTTTAAGTGAGAGGAAAGAATATTCATGGGGCACAGATCATATAGACCGGCCTCGCGACGAAATATCCCTGAACCTACTAATAATCTATATTTTATTAATTTCACCACAACACCAAACACCCAAAAATGAAATTAATTAAAGTACTGTATATATGATCCGCCAGGATTCAAACCCGGGTTATCACACACAGATTTTTGCCACTTTAACCATTACACCACCAGGACGGTTAAAGGTTTATGCACACGCCTACGACTTATTATCCATTCTCGAATAGTGGATATTAATCTATCATGTTCATACTCCCAACCGCGCTATGGTAGCCTAATGTTTAAGTGAGAGGAAAGAATATTCATGGGGCACAGATCATATAGACTGGCCTCGCGACGAAATATCCCTGAACCTACTAATAATCTATATTTTATTAATTTCACCACAACACCAAACACCCCCAAATGAAATTAATTGAAGTATATATGATCCGCCAGGATTCGAACCCGGGTTATCACACACAGATTTTTGCCACCTTAACCATTACACCACCAGGACGGTTAAAGGTTTATGCACACGCCTATGACTTATTATCCATTCTCGAATAGTGGATATTAATCTATCATGTTCATACTCCCAACCGCACTATCGTAGCCTAATGTTTAAGTGAGAGGAAAGAATATTCATGGGGCACAGATCATATAGACTATTAGGTTTTCATTCTTCCCTCCGGGACTCAAACCTATAATTTATTAGTGGCCCCTCCATCATTGACGATATGCCTGATATCTCAAGTCTGGAGGGGGACATTCGTGACAATATCTAAACCACTAACAAATTACCATAGGTAGAGAAAAAGAACCATACTGTATAACAATCTTAGCTCTCCTGAGCTATCAGAAGAGACTGGATGACTCCGTTGTCGACGCCTGCCCGGGATGTAATACAGAACCCCATACCATTAAACACATCATAGAAGACTGCATTTCACACAACCACTTACGCCAACAACACAATCTACACTCAATGAGAGCTCTGTGGGAAAGCCCGATCGTGGCCATGGCCTTTCTCAGGGACTCGGGGCTGTTCGGCCAGGCAGCTTAGGGAACAACAACAACAACAACAACAATCTTAAGTTTTATTGTTTACATACAATGTTATAGAAAAATGGAAAGAAAAGTAGTGCGTTGATTCAAAGAAGTTCTGCTCACAAGTAACCATACAGGTACATATGGTAAAGAATATCACATTGAGATTCAATAAAAAACATTTTCCAAGAATGTCTTTTATTTTTGTTCAACATTGCAAAGGCACAAATTAATAATTTGATTATATATTTTGTCCTTAAAATTAATTTGTCTATCTATCTATCTATTGCCTGACGCCGTGATCCCCGAAGGGGTGGCCACGAACGAACCACCCCCATGCACCTCTGTCCCCAGTCAGTCGACGCCCCTCCCCCCAACCAGCACCGCCTTCGTTCATGTAGTACCTCACTCCATCCTTCCACCTCATATTCGGTCTACCTCTCCCCCTCTGTCCCTCCACCTCACTCTCGTACACCCTCTTAGTCATTCTCTCGCTTTCCATACGTTCCATATGGCCGAACCATCTCAAGTTGTTCCTTTTCACACTTTCCAGCACATCTACCTGCACCCACACCTCCTTCTTACTTCCTCATTAGTCTGTCTATCCCTCCATGTAACTCCGCACGCACTCCTTAAGTAATTCATTTCCACTGCTCTCACTCTTGGTCTGAGTCTCTCAACCAACGTCCATGCTTCGCTTCCGTAAGTCAGTGTCGGGATTACCACACATTAATTTGTACATACTGTATTTATATTTTGTACAACTTAAACTTAATATCCTATACAGTAGTTGCAGCTATTACAGATATCTTACAAAAATAAAATTTTGAGCTGTATAACTCATCAAGTATCACAGCTCGTAAACTTATCACATTGTCCGGCGGAGGGTCTATGGGTCTTGGCTCTCCAGTAAACCCCCCCTCCCCCCCCCCCCCCCTCTTTTTCACCATTAAGATCATTCTTAACTTTAGTAGCACACAGACCAACTACACCCGCTGGCGCAAGGCCACACAGGTAAATTTTGGTTTATCCAAAGCCACAGATAGGTATCGCGTCATGAAAGTATGATTGGAAGCACACAACTTAGTGTTGGCTATGTCATCAATTGAATAATTATGCAAGAAACATAACGAAACTGCCCATTTCCTGATGTCGTGGGCCCTTCCACTTCACCGGGATTCTATCTATCTATCTATTGCCTGACGCCGTGATCCCCGAAGGGGTGGCCACGAACGAACCGCCCCCATGCACCTCTGTCCCCAGTCAGTCGACGCCCCTCCCCCCAACCAGCACCGCCTTCGTTCATGTAGTTCCTCACTCCATCCTTCCACCTCATATTCGGTCTACCTCTCCCCCTCTGTCCCTCCACCTCGCTCTCGTACACCCTCTTAGTCATTCTCTCGCTTTCCATACGTTCCATATGGCCGAACCATCTCAAGTTGTTCCTTTTCACACTTTCCAGCACATCTACCTCCACACCACACCTCCTTCTTACTTCCTCATTAGTCTGTCTATCCCTCCATGTAACTCCGCACGCACTCCTTAAGTAATTCATTTCCACTGCTCTCACTCTTGGTCTAAGTCTCTCAACCAACGTCCATGCTTCGCTTCCGTAAGTCAGTGTCGGGATTACCACACTGTCATGCAAGGACTTCTTCACTTCCATACTGACCACCCTTTCTTGTTACTTCTTTTAGCGTTCCTACAACCCTCTTCCCCTGTTGTACCCTCTCCCGCACCTCTTCATCCATAGTCCCATTTTACTCAACACACTGCCCAGATACTTAAAAGAGTTGACGATCTCCATAGCCTGACCGTTCAGCTTCACCTCACACTCTGTGACTTCACCCTTTCGAAGACCATAACCTTGCTCTTCCCCGTATTTACCTTCAAATTCCGTTTTTCGCACACTGTTCCAAACTCATTTACCAGACCCTGCAACTCCCATTCATTATCACTCATCAGAACTGTATCATCCGCAAACAGCAGTATAGGTAGCTTCCACTCAATTCCCTCCCTTTTCAGCGATACACCAACATCCACTGCTCTTGATAGTATTTCTTTCATAACTCCATCCATATATACAGTAAACAACCACGGGGACATCACACACCCCTGTTTCAAACCAACATTCAGGTCAAAGAACTCGCTCTGCTCACTCTCCACACGTACTACCGCCTTTGCACCCTCATAAGTCAGTCGTGGTTCGTCAACGTTGGTTCCGTCCGCATCCGAGGCTGTTCGTTCGTTTTTCTTTGCTTAGATATTTTTTCCGGGTGGGGGTCGCAAGCCCACCGACCCAACCTCTTTAGTCGCCTCTTACGACACGCAGAAGGCACGTGGGGCATATTCTAAGTAACCCCCAGGGGGATTACTTTCACAAATTACATCTACGAGTAAAGAAGCCAATTTTCTCCTCGTGACGTGAGTAGCTGTACCATTGACCCATAAGGCTCCCTGCTGTTGGGGCCGTGACACTCTCAGAAACTTTATTAAAGCCTGAACCGGGCATAATACATGGTGTGTGTCCCCGCGTTTGAGTGCTGGGACTGTAAACTCAGAAAAAACATGCTCACTATGTTCGTTCTTCGCAACAAAAGTGGGAGATGGAGCAATTTGTACATTAACATTGAGTCTCCCAAACCTGAGGCAATTAGGTTCGTTGCTCATCGCCACCAGCTCAGACACCCTGTTACCTGTGGCCAAAGCCATAAGGAACACAGCCTTCTTTAACAGGGAGTCAAAATCCGGCGCACGATTATACAGTAGGGTCCCGCATAAAACGTGTTCAGATAAAACGAGCGACCTAAAATATTAATATTTAATTTTCGATCAGAACGAATGTGATCACATAAAACGAGTCCGCCGCCAAAGTGGGGCAAATCCGTGGAGTTCTCATATAGAGCGCCGAAATATCGTACGCTCCTGACGGAAATTTACGCTTACAGTGAACATTGACCATATTGGGCCACCAAAATGCCGTGTTCACATTTTTTTTTTTTTTTTTTTTAAGAGACAATGAACGGAGGAAGGAAAAACACAGATAAAACAAAAAGGTCCATGTGCCTAAAGGCATCCTCCATTCATAAAATGTTTGTAACAACTGGATTTAAACATTTGTTGATTGTAAGTTTGTGGAAAGCAATTCGAGGGAAGTGAATTCCAAAGAGTAGTAGCTCTGGGGATAAATGAATTCTGATAAGCAGAAGTTCTGCATTGTGGAGGAGAAAGTGTAAATTCATGGGCGCTCTCAGCTGCCCTAGTTCTACGGGGAAAGATGTGGAGAGGCGGCACAATTGAAGCAAGTTCCTCGGAACATTGCTGTGAAAATATCTGTAGAATAATGCAAGGGATGCAACGTTTCTTCGTATGGCTAATGTAGGAAGGTCCTGTGTGATTGCAGGGTTATTGATTAATCTAATAGCTTTATTTTGAATTTTGTCCAACTGCCTCAATGCAACCACTCCACTTCCACCCCACAGAGGTGAACAGTAATCCATCTGAGAGCGCACATGACTTCTATATATTACGGCCAACTGCTCGTCAGTGAAGAATTCGCGAACTCTGTACAGGAGTCCCAGTTTTTTAGAGGCATTCTTAGCAATGCTTCTAACATAATGTGTCCAGCTCAAGTTAGTAGTTAATGTTACACCGAGAATGTCAATACTAGGGGAAGTGGGAATATTTACATCATTAAAAAATATACCCCCCTGGGGGTTAGGGAATAGAATATGCCCCACGTGCCTTCTGCGTGTCGTAAGAGGCGACTAAAGAGGTTGGGTCGGTGGGCTTGCGACCCCCACCCGGAAAAAATATCTAAGCAAAGAAAAACGAACGAACAGCCTCGGATGCGGACGGAACCAACGTTGACGAACCACGACCGACTAAGGACATGCCTTCGGACATTCTGAGAATGGCTACGTGGAATGTTAGTGGCATGAATGATGGAACAAAAGAGAGAGAGGTTCTGGAAGTGTTAGTGAATGCCCGGCTGGATGTATGTGGAATGACAGAGACCAAATGGAAAGGTTCAGATGTGAGAGAATGGGAATGTGGAATGGGTGTGTGTGCTGGAGTGAGTGAAGGAACAGCGAGAGAAGGTGCATGTTTGTTTGTAAGTAGCAAATGGAAGGAATGTGTAAGAGAGTATGGGTCTGTGGGTTCAAGGATTGTGTGGGTGAGAATGAAAGTAGGAATACAAACGTGGGTGATTGTATGCGTGTATGCCCCGACAGAGGATATACTTGAAAGAAAGAAAGAGGAGTTCTGGATGAATGTGGAGGCGTGCCTGGAGAAGTTTGACAAGAACGAAAGAATATTTCTGATTGGGGATATGAATGGTAAGGTGGGTGATAGGAAAGTTGAGGGAGTGGTGGGAGGGTGGGGGGTACCATCAGAGGTGAATGGGAATGGTAGTGCACTTGTGGACGTATGTGTGGGAAGGAGGCTGTGGATAGCCAACACCTTCTTCCGACACAGAATGATCCACAGGTACACGTGGAAACGGATGTTGACGATGAAAGATAAGACAGTGGTGGAACGAAAGTCATTGATTGATTATGTATGTGTGGATGAACGAATGAAGAAATCTGTGATGGATGCTAGGGTGTATAGGGGTATTGGAGGGGGTCTGTCTGATCATTATGTAGTGGTAGCTAAGGTTAGGATACAAAAGAAGTGGGTGAGGAGAGCGGGAGGGAGGCGAGAGGAGGGTGGAATGGTGAGGAGGGTGGAGAGGTTGCAGGAGGAGGAAGTCAGGGAGGAGTACAGGAGAGCAGTGGAAAGACGACTAGGTGGGTTCGACCTGGAAGTTATGGAGGAAGTGGAGGAGATGAGCAAGGTGTTTAAGGATGAGATCTGTGCAGCATGTGAGGAGGTGTGTGGAGTGAGGAGAAGAGGGAGGGGAGTGAAAGGTACAGCATGGTGGACAGAAGAGGTAAGAATAGCTGTGGAAGAAAAGAAGAAAGCATATAGAGTGTGGTTGGGTAGTAGAGGGAATGAAGATTCCGAGAGACAGAAACGAGCGAGGTACGTGGAGAGTAAGAGGGTGGTGAAGAGAGTAGTGAAGGAAAGTAAGAGAAGAGTAGATGAGGAATTTGGAAGGAATCTGAGTGTAAAATGGAGGGAGAGTAAGAAACTGTTCTGGAAAGAAGTCAAGAAAGTTAGGGAAGGTAGCAAGGGAAACAGTAAGGGTGTGAAAGATAAGAATGGGAGAATGCTAGCCGAGAAGCAAGAGAGAGTCGAAAGATGGAGGGAGTACTTCAGTGAGTTGCTAAATGAAAGGAATGAAGAGCCAGCAAACATAGCTGGATATGGTATGGGAGGGAGAAGAAGAGAAGTAGTGGAGGAGGAGGTGGGGATCAGGAGGTCAGAAGTGTGGGAAGCCATGAAAAGAGTGAAGTTGGGGAAAGCACCAGGAACAGATGGAGTGTGTGGGGAAATGTTGAGGTATGGTGGTGAGATAGTGATAGAATGGGTATGGAAAATGTGCAAACTAGCATGGGAGAAGGGGAGTGCACCCGATGACTGGAAGACTGGCATAATAGTCCCCCTATATAAGGGCAAAGGGGAAAGAGGAGTGTGTGGTAACCACCGAGGAATATGTCTTCTAAGCGTAGTAGGGAAGGTATACAGTAGGGTAGTGATTGAGAGAGTGAGAGTGAGAACGGAGAAATGGATAGGCGACGAGCAGGGAGGTTTTAGGAAGGGAAGAGGATGTGTAGATCAGATTTTTACCCTGAATTGTGTTGTGGAGAAGTATCTGGAGAAGAAACAAAAGGTGTATGTTGCCTTTATGGACTTGGAGAAGGCCTATGACAGAGTGGATAGAGAAGGTTTGTGGAAAGTACTTAGAATATACGGAGTAGAGGGCAAGTTGCTGAAAGCAGTGAAGAGCATGTATGAGGGTGCAAAGGCGGCAGTACGTGTGGAGAGTGAGCAGAGCGAGTTCTTTGACCTGAATGTTGGTTTGAAACAGGGGTGTGTGATGTCCCCGTGGTTGTTTACTGTATATATGGATGGAGTCATGAAAGAAATACTATCAAGAGCAGTGAATGTTGGTGTATCGCTGAAAAGGGAGGGAATTGAGTGGAAGCTACCTATACTGCTGTTTGCGGATGATACAGTTCTGATGAGTGATAATGAATGGGAGTTGCAGGGTCTGGTAAATGAGTTTGGAACAGTGTGCGAAAAACGGAATTTGAAGGTAAATACGGGGAAGAGCAAGGTTATGGTCTTCGAAAGGGGTGAAGTCACAGAGTGTGAGGTGAAGCTGAACGGTCAGGCTATGGAGATCGTCAACTCTTTTAAGTATCTGGGCAGTGTGTTGAGTAAAGATGGGACTATGGATGAAGAGGTGCGGGAGAGGGTACAACAGGGGAAGAGGGTTGTAGGAACGCTAAAAGCAGTAACAAGAAATAGGGTGGTCAGTATGGAAGTGAAGAAGTCCTTGCATGACAGTGTGGTAATCCCGACACTGACTTACGGAAGCGAAGCATGGACGTTGGTTGAGAGACTCAGACCAAGAGTGAGAGCAGTGGAAATTCTTACAGTTTCTTACAGTAGATCCTCTGGAAAAAGGCAAACTATGCCTGTGTATCCAGCTCAGTACCAGTACTTGCACTGCTGCGGTCGTTCACGGTGTTGGCGGCGGCGGTAGCAGACGCAACATTTTTACTATTCTGTATTTTTGTTTTATAATCAAACTTCAAATCTTGTCTTCCCCATGCTTTATCAAGATTACTTTCAAACTCCCTTATTGATTCGGAATCGACTACATACTGGGGCAGTGCGTTCCACTCATTTACCACTCTATCACAAAATGAGTTCTTCGCCTTCTCAAGCCTATTTCTTTCTTTGTAAATTTTCTTAGAGTGTCCTCTCGTTCTTGTTCCCTCCCGCATCAAGAAGATACCTTCACACACATCCTCATCGTACTTTCCTGACACTATCTTAAAAGTCTCTATCATATCCCCTCTCTTTCTCCTATATGCCAGTGTCGGAAGTCCCAGTGTCCTCAACCTCTGCTCATAGCCCGCGTTCTTCAACGTTGGTACCAGCTTGCTAGCTCTTCTCTGCACTTTCTCCACTGCTTCTATATCCTTTACCATATATGGAGCCCACACCTGGTTTGCATAATTCAGGTGTGGCCTAACCAGCGCTGTATATAGATTCCTGAAGATTTCTTCGTCAAGTGACACAAATGTCCTCCTTATCAGCCCTACAATTCTATTGGCTTTGTTTATCTTTTCCGCTAAATGTTCTGAGAAATTTAACTTATTATCTATCACTACTCCTATATCCTTTTCTGCACTCACTTCCTCCATCGCTTCATACATACTGTATCCTACCTTGTCTATCTTGCTGGTCCCAATCCGCATGTACTTGCATTTTTTTGGATGAAAAGGCATTAACCAATGCTCAGACCATCCCTTCATGCCCTCCACATCTCCTTGAAGCAAACCCATATCTTCCTTACTCCTCACTCTTCTATACAGTTTAGTGTCATCCGCATACAGGTATACCTCACTTCCATTAGTTATAACTTCAGGCAAGTCGTTGATAAATATAACGAACAGCAGTGTCCCAACACAGATCCCTGAGGTACCCCACTTGTAATTTCCCTCCACCCCCGAGCCCATTCCATTCACCAATACCCTCTGTCTCCGATCTTTCAGGAAGGCTTCTATCCATTTCACACATTTCTCCCCTATATTATAGCTTCTAACTTTCTCTATTAACCTTTTATGTGGGACCTTATCGAGGGCTTCATAAAATCGCAATATACCACGTCTATTACATCACCATCTTCTAGAATTTGCATCCAATCATCTACCACCTTAATTAGCTGTAGTACCGTCGACCTCCCCGGCAAGAATCCGAACTGTCTCCCACTGAAAAGTTGGTTTGACTTCATATGATCCATTATTCCTTCTCTAATTACCGTTTCCATTAGTTTACACACAACACTTGTCAAACTGACTGGTCTATAATTCCCTGGGTCATTTCTCTTTCCCTTCTTAAATATAGCTGTTATGTTCGCCTCTCTCCAGTCCATCGGGATTTGTCCTGTATTAAACGATACCTCAAATAACATTTTCAATGGCTCTACTAACATCTCCCCTCCTTCCTTTATGATTCTTGGGTGTATCCCATCCGGTCCCGGTGACTTACTTCTGTTCATTTTTTCTATAGCCCTTCTTATTCTAGCATGGGAAAACTCTACTAGTTCTAGTGCCGGTGCCTGTTTGATGGGAATAGTAGGCACTGCGTCCTCCGACTCCACTGTTAGTACCCCCCCAAAGTATTTCCCCAGCACCTCTGCTTTCTCCTTATCAGTCTCCGCTCTACTCCCATCATTCAACCCCCCCACCAGCTCTGGGATCCCTACTCTTCTTGTTAATTTTTCCTGAATGTACTTCCAGAATATTTTTGGATTATCCTTCACATTTCTAGCTATCTCTCTCTCCCTCTCCTTCACCCCCCTCCTTGTTTCCCACCTTATTTTATTGTTTATTTGTCTACGTTCCAGATCCACTTCCATAGCCTCTATACTAGACCCCGTTCTTTTTTAACAATTTTAATCTTTCCCACAATCGTTTCTTCTTCTAATCAATATCCAAAGCTTTCTTTTCATTGGCAATTCTGGGTTAGTTCTTTTCCTCAATTTTGTTTTATCCTTATATTCCCTTACTGGTACACTTTTGGATACAGCATTCTCCAGTTTGACTCTAATTTTCCTCCACATTCCTTCAGCGTCTTCACCGTTCAAATATTCCCCCCAGTCAATGTCCAAACACCGTCTCAGCAGCTCATAATCTGCTCTATCATACATGTATAATTTTCTATTGCTTTTATTATCCCTCTCCAATTTAATGTTACAACTAAAGCTTATACAGGCATGGTCACTACGACCTATAGGGCTATCCACATTAACATGTTCCACTATATCCTCTTCATTGCTAAAAATCAAATCAAGTACACTCCCCTGCGTCCCATCTCTATATCTTGTCATCTCTACAATATGTTGCGTTAAAAAACAATCTCTCACTTTCTCTATAAACTTATTTTCCATGCTACCCTGTCCCGCTGGAGTAGTACAATTTGCACAGTTGATCCTTGGCAAATTGAAATCTCCAATCAAAATTTTATATTTGTTCTCTCTATTATCTATCTCCTCCATTGCTTTCAGTAGGTTATCATCCTCTCCCCTGCTATTATTTGGGCTTCTATATATAGAGGCAATTAGAATTGATCCTCTTACACATTTTACTTCAATACACAAATACTCACAATACTGCAGTCTCATATCCACCTCATTAACCTTGAGCTCTTTTCTTACATAAATAAACAGTCCTCTTCCACCTCTGCTCTAATAGCATTTCTCTCATATAACTCAAAACCCTCCAAACTATATTCCCCCAGTTCCCTCCCAATTCTAAACATCTTTGGTCTTACTTCCTGTAGGGCTATGATATCAGGTTTTTCCTCTTCATCCTGCAACCTACATATCAGTTCTCTTTTCTTGTCCTGAGTAAACACATCCACATTACTAAACATAATCCTTAATCCATCTACCATTCCTCCAGCAATTACACCATCCCGCTCCTCCAGTCCGTACCCTACTCCCCTGTTAGCACTACTGGGTCTGCCTCTTTGTCTCCTGTCTCTCCCTGTGACACCTCCACCCCGTTCTCCTCCTCCGTCACAACTCTCATCACATTCTCTCCCCTCCCTGATCTCCCCCTCCTTTCTACTCTTATAAACCACTTCCTCACTTTTCCGTCCCTCACTCTCCAGTAAAAATTTCTCTTTTCCTCCTCATCCAACTTTCCATTATTTTCATCAGCCTTTTCTTGTAATTCCTTAATTTTTTTCCTTTGTTCTATACTCAAATCCTTCTTTAGTCTTATGTGGAAATGAATTACTTAAGGAGTGCGTGCGGAGTTACATGGAGGGATAGACAGACTAATGAGGAAGTAAGAAGGAGGTGTGGTGTGGAGGTAGATGTGCTGGAAAGTGTGAAAAGGAACAACTTGAGATGGTTCGGCCATATGGAACGTATGGAAAGCGAGAGAATGACTAAGAGGGTGTACGAGAGCGAGGTGGAGGGACAGAGGGGGAGAGGTAGACCGAATATGAGGTGGAAGGATGGAGGAACTACATGAACGAAGGCGTGCTGGTTGGGGGGAGGGGCGTCGACTGACTGGGACAGAGGTGCATGGGGGCGGTCGTTCGTGGCCACCCCTTCGGGGATCACGGCGTCAGGCAATAGATAGATAGATAGTGAGATTCTGTCGGTTAGAAAATTGAATGTACTTGGTTTTCTGTGCATTAAAGGAAACTAGATTCTCTTGTCCCCATTCATTAATTCTAGAAAGGTCCTGGTTCAGAGAAATTGCAGTGTTTATTTTTGAATTTATAAGATCGGTTGGGTGAAAGAATTGGTAAATGTGAAGGAAACTGTGGAGTGTTGAGTCATCTGCGTAGGAATGTATTGGATTATGAGTGGTAGATATGAGATCATTGATATGAATGAGGAACAGAGTTGGGGCCAAAACTGATCCCTGGGGAACACCAGCATTTATTGAGTGAAATTGAGAATAAAGGCCATCTACCATTACACGTATTTTTCTGTTATGAAGATAAGAAGAAATTAGTGGAACTAATGATGCAAGGCCGTAGTGTGACATCTTCGACAATAAGGATTGATGCCAGACTCTATCAAATGCCTTTGATATATCCAGTGCTATTGTATGTGTTTCACCATGTTGGTCTGTAGCTTGGTTGATTTGATGCGTAAGAAGGCAAAGAATGTCTGCAGTTGATCGACATCGTCTAAAACCATATTGCCTATCACTGATTAATTTATTATTCTCCAGATGCTTAATTATGTGATTATTTAATATAATTTCAAAAACTTTGCCAAGAGTGGAAGTTATAGCTATTGGTCTGTAGTTTGATGGATCTGAAGAGGCACCTTTTTTAGGAACTGGATGGATGTTTGCTTCTTTCCAGGGTACTGGGAAGCATGAGGTATGAGTACACAGACGGAAAAATTTTGCCAATACAGGAGCGAGCACCAAGGAGCAATTCTTAAGTACTATTGGAGGAATTTCATCTGGACCAGGAGCCTTATCTACTGAGAGATTCTGCAAAATAGTTTTGACATGTCTGGTGTGGATCTTAAGTGAGGGAATTTCAGGTGAATTAAAATTAAGTACAGGGACATCTTGATTTATTTCATCTAAGGTTGAGTTGGTGGAGAAAATATCTGCAAGAAGGTTAGCTTTACCTCGTGGGTCACTTACAAGATTGCCAGTCGGAGATTTTAATGGTGGAATGGATGAAGCAGTAGTGAAGTTGGATTTGAATGAGTTAAGAGTAGACCAAATATTTTGTTATCATTTGGATTATTTAGAAGTTTATTTGCCTGCTTATGGAGAAAGTTTGATTTAGTTAGGTTTAATACAGTTTTGGCATGATTTCTGATGTTTCTAAAGTAATTAAAGGCTTCATGTGTTTTTGATCTTGTGTATGCATTGTAGGCTATTGCTTTTTGTTCAGTTACTCTAGCACAATTATGGTCAAACCATTTAGGTGAATTAGATCTTTTACTGTACTTTTGATGAGGAATAAAAGTTTCCATTCCAATTTTTACAAAATCTTGTATGTGGCTCAAGGTGGAGTGTGCATCATTAGAAAAGAAAGAGGTCCAGGGAATATCAATAAAGAAACCTTGAAGACCCTCCCAGTCTGCCCTATCGTAATGCCATTTAGTCACCAAAACAGGTTCAGAGTGGGAAGGTGTGGTAGGTGGTACACAGGTGGCCTGTATCAGACAGTGATCAGAAGATCCAAGTGGGGACCTCACTGTAACATCATAATTTTCTGAATTGGTTGTTAAAAATAAGTCCAGTAGGTGGGAATTATGATTAGGATTATCTGGTACACGGGTGGGTTGGTTGACTAGTTGAATGAGATTAAATGAGTCTGCAAATAGCTCACATTCAAGACCAGCATCATCAGTCCTGGCTGAATGAGTGAGCCATTCAACATTATGGACATTAAAATCACCCAACACAGTGATTTCAGAAGAAGCATTTAAGTTGAGGACACTGAGTTGTGAGGACAGAGAATCAAAAAGACTTTGCTCTGGAGGAGTATTTGGGAACGGTAGATGCAACATATGTATTTAAATTTACCAGCAGAAATTAATTTGTATATAGAATAATCAAAATAGGGACAATTGAAACTAGTAACCTCCTCCAGGGCAATTTCAGATTTTGCGAAGCAACATACACCACCTTTAGGTCTGAAATTTTGGAGCAGTTGATAACCTGGAAAATTAAATCTAGATGTGTCAGATGTGGATGTTACTTGAGTCTCTGTCAAAAAAAGGAGAGTAGGGGATTCTGCTTGAAGAAATTGGTGTACAGAATTGATGTTAGAGTGAAGTCCCCTTATATTACTAAAGAAATAGCTGTACTGACAAGCAGCTTTGGGACGTTGCAATGCTCTTGAACGAAAATCGCTCTTGAACGAAATCGCATAGAACGCCCTCGTTTATCGACCAATTTCTCGTTTTATGCGGGACCCTACTGTACTTGCGCAAATGAAGCAAAGACAAAGCTTTGTCAAGTGACCAGGTAGGCTTGAGCTGACGGGGTGGTGGGCAAAGCTTGAAACATGCCCTCATGAAACCTTTCTCCTCCGCCTGCAGTATAGATAGCCCTGTCAAGTCATAAAAGGGGGTTCTGATAGCAGACAAATGATTCTTCTGTGTAACTACAGAAAGGCGTTTTTGTTCAAACAAATAGTCCAAGTACCTGTACTTGAAAACCAAAGCTACTGATGCGTCAGTCTGCGCCGTTTCTACCATCCAAGTTGTATTTACCTAATTGTATTTACCTAATTGTAGTTTACAGGAGTTGAGCTAAGCTCGTGTTGTCCCGTCTCTCAGTCTACTTTTTATCCAATTTTTTCTTGAAAATATGGATGTTCCTTGCCCCTACCACCTCCTCCTCCAGCCCATTCCATTTATCAATACATCTATAGGGGAAGCTAAACTTCCTGATATCGTTCTTGCAGGTAGGTCTTTTTACTTTGTAGCTGTGGCCTCTAGTTATTCCTGTATCCATAATTAATATATCCTCCCTATCCAGCCTCTCCAGCCCCCGGGTACATTTGTACATCATTATCATGTCTCCCCTCTCTCTCCTCTCTTTTAGACTCGGTAGATTTAATTTGTCTAGCCTCCCTTCATATGGCAGTTCTCTGAGACTTGGAACCAATCTAGTGACTGCTCTCTGGATTCTTTCTAACTTGTGAATATGCTTCTTTAGATGCGGGGACCACACCACTGCTGCATACTCCAATCTTGGTCTAATCATACTCTTCATAATTTTCGCTACCATGGTCTCATCCAAATAGTTCAGAGCAACTTTCATATTCCCGGCCATTGCATACATTCCGCTAAAGAGCTTGTTAATATGTTTCTCTGGCGACAAATTATCTTGTATAATCAACCCTAAATCTTTTTCTTTTTCGGCCTTGCTAATTTTATTATCTCCCATCCTGTACTCCCAATTTGGTCTATTCACACTTCTTCCCATATTTAACACATGACATTTACTTATATTAAATTTCATTTTCCACTTGGTGCTCCATTCGTATATTTTATCTAAATCCCCTTGCAGCTCCTCACAACTACTTTTATTTGTTATTTGTCTCATAATTTTTACGTCATCTGCAAACATTGACATGTAAGAGTTTATGCCTATCGGCAGGTCATTCACGTACATAAGGAACATGAGAGGTGCCAACACAGATCCCTGCGGCACACCACTCTCAACTTTCCGCCACGATGAGTAAGTTCCTCTAATGTTGGTCCTCATTTCCCTATCTGTTAAATAGCTCTCCATCCATTTCAGCAAACTCCCCCTGACACATCCTAGCGTCTCAAGCTTAGATAACAATCTCTTATGTGGTACCTTATCGAATGCTTTGGAAAGGTCTAAGTAGACGCAGTCCACCCATCCGCCTCTTTCTTGGAGTACATCTATCACCCTACTGTAATAACATAGCAAACTGGTAACACAAGATGTCCCTTCTCTGAATCCAAATTGCTTTGGGGTTATTATTTTCTTTCTCTCCAACATTTTCATCCATCTCTTCCTAATTAGCTTTTCACAAATCTTGCATACAATACTAGTAAGTGAAACTGGTCTATAGTTTAGAGGGTCCTCAGGGTTTCCATTCTTGTATATCGGAATGATATTAGCTCTTTTCCATTCAACAGGAACCTGTCCTTTATCTAAGGAAGCTTGAATTATGTCCCTCACTGGCTCCACTAATTGCTCTGCACACTCCTTTAAAACCCAGGCAGACACTTCATCCGGTCCCATAGCTTTCCTTACTTCAAGTCCTCTCATCGCAGATAACAGCTCATCTCTAGTTATTTCAATCTTACTAAGACCACTCTCCAGTACTCCCGCCTGTGGTTCGTCAAAACCTTCCTCTCTAGTAAAAACTGACCCCAATTTGTTATTCATTACCTCACACATGTCCGATACATTTTCATACGTCCTAGCATCAACTCTTAATTTAATTTAATGTGAAAGACTTCCAATGAGATTGATATTGTCGCCTGGTAGAAATAGTATGCTGATTTAGTAATATATTGGTGACACTCTCTCCATACGTAGTTAACCATTTGGCATTCTGAATGTACAAAAGGCAAAAGTTAGCGAGGTCTTTAGGTTGCCAATTGTCTCCAAGTGGAATTACGAGATCGGGAGTGACACCGGGTTCTCGCACCACATTTTCAACTGGTGGTACCACACCTGATCCGGCCATAGAGGCGCGATCATCGAGACTAAGCCCCGGTAACCCCGTAGTTTGTGAACTACCTGAGACACGAGTGAAGCGTCTGGAGGCAGAAATAGATAAATGGAATTCCACCTGTTCCAGTCCTCCAACAATGAGTCTGGACCCCCCGCCGAAGTAATTTCCCGGCGGGTTAGGTAGAAAGGAAGCCTGTGGTTTTCCTTGGACGCGAAAAGATCCACTTGTGGACGGTATGGCTCTGCAATCATCTGATTGAAGATGTTTTGCTTGATTGCCCATTCTACTTTGGTGCTCTGTCGCCGGGACAGAGCGTCTGCCCAGACGTTCGCTACGCCTGGGAGGTAACGAGGGGCGTCGCGCTCCTTGGTGCCGCTAGAAGAGCGGCGAACACATCCAAAGGTAAGGTATGATGCATGGAGATGCATGTTCAGCTCTTCGGCCAGAACAAAAATCTCTTCTGACAACTCTAGCAACTTCCGAGACCTCGTTGACCCTTGCTTTTGAATGCAGGATACCGCATTCAAATTGTCAATTCAAAACGCTATTGATTTCCCCCGCAAGGAGGAGCCGTGGTTTTGAAGGAAAAATAAAGGGTCTAAGAGCTCGTGCTCGTTGATGTGAAAATTCTCGGTTTGGGACCAAAGATCCTGAACCTGATGGCCTAGGCTCGACTGATATCCCCAGCCTATTGTCCCTGAAGCATCTGTGTCTACCCATACCGTAGGTGGGGAAGAAGCCCACATCATTATTGAGTGCAACGTTTCTCTCCTCGCCCAGACCGACAGTAAGTCGTGAATTAATGGAGGAATTTTCCGCAACTTTCCCGCCGGGAATAGCGGGAAATGTTTGTTTCCTTCCAAGATTAACCTCTTTACTTTCATATGGCCCAACTTTACAGTTAGTTGAATCCAATTGAGAGAGGCGACCAGGGATTCCCATGTCCTTCTCGTGGTATTCAGACTGTGGAGAAACAAAAACATATTCTTTCAAAATCTGTTGCGGTTGTCCACACTCTGACTGAGAGTAAGATTGGCTGTGTCCCAGACCAGCCCTATCCACTGAATTACACATGTGGGAACAAGATGCGACTTTGCCAAGTTGACCTTGAACCCTAGGGATTGTACATGGTTTATAATGTGATTGATATGGATGTTGCTTAGACTCTCTGACTCCGCCACTACCAGCCAGTCGTCTATGTACCACAACACCTTGATTCCCTGATTCAACATCGGCATGAGGACCTGCCGGACTAATTTTGTGAATATTCTCGGTGCAAGGTTCAACCCGAATGGCATTCTCTGAAAGACATAAGTCTCTTGCCTGATCCTCAATGCGAGGAATTTCTGGAACCTTTTGTTTATTGGGACATGCCAATAGGCGTCTGTCAGGTCTACCGAGCACATCCAACCTTGCGGCGGGAGTGTTAGCCTTATGTGATTCACAGTGAGCATCCTGAACGGTGTGTTGTGAATGTGTCGATTCAAACAAGACTGGTCTCATCTGAATACTTGTCCCTCTTTGGTACGAGAAAAAGTCTGGACGTGAAAACAGGGCAAGTTGGATTGATCGGGACAATGATATGCTTGGTGATTATTTTCTGGTCTAGTGACTCCACCTCTAAAGAAACATGATTGGCTTCTAGAGTTTGAGTACAGTACTTCCCTGTGCCGGGGGAGGCATAGGGCCCTGAAAGGGCTTAGACCCACTAGGCTGGGATTTACCACTGCTCTTAGGCTTGGAGTGCGGTTTTGGAAACTTGAAATGCTCCTTCCTAGCCTGGGAAGTATTCGGCTTCATGCTGTCTATCATATTGTACACCGCTTTCCAAGTATCAGGGCTAAATAAAGATGACGTTAACTCAGGGGAAAGAGTTACCCGGCGGCCAATGTAGTCCGGTAACTTTTTCACCATATAGACTCTCAGGTCCTGGCGTGCACGGACAGCCTCCAACAAGGCTATCTGTATGTCACCCAAAGATTGGATAGAATTTTGCAAAAGAAGCCGCCGGGATAAGTCCGTGGCCTTCTTAACATCATGATCAGTAATAGCGGCAATAGTCCTCGTGAGGGACTGGGCTATTTGGCGACTTGGTAAAAATTGGGAAAAGAGTCTGTAAGCTTTGTTTCTCAATTTAAAGTCTCTATCCAGATGTGCCGGAGGAGGGGTGGAAAAGGGCTCCTGCAGGTCCCACAGTGACAACTTAGAGGCAGAAAGGAACTCAAATATTGCAGGTGGACCCCCTCCGGCTTGATTAATTGGCAATGAAAACCAAATATGGTTGTCTTGAGGAATTTGATGGGAGGATTTAGACGTTATTGTTCCTGCGAACTGCTGCGCCTCAATCTCCCAGTCCACCCACGGACCCAGACCTACCTGCTCCTCTTACAGGATTGGATTACTTGACTGATCCAGCACTTGAGTTGTATCCAACTCCGGCGTTAGCGTTTTCAGGAACTTTATATCGTTCACGTCATCAGTATTAGTCCAAACCGCAAAAAGTTGTGCAGATGAGGAAGGAGGTAATGCCGGGTTAGGGGAATACACGAAAAACTCATAATAATAAACATTGGACAGTTACGTCTAATAGTTGACCTTGTTTATCTTTAGCCCTTAACTTCTTACTCTTATTCATCTCAATTACCCACTCACTAGGAACTGGGACCTCCCCCGATATGGTTGTTTGTGCTATGTCCGGGTTTTATGCCGTGACTGTAACCCAAGAGCAATCGGGCCCATACAAGAGAGGCATAGGGCCTTTCTTATGGGGAACTTTGTCTAAAGGAGGGGGAGTAATGTCCGTGATGACACGTACATTGGTAGTACTGTAGTTACACATACAGTACATTGGTAGTAGTTAAAGAGGCGGGCACTGTAGAGTGTAGTGCCACTCGCCGAGGCAGTCGCATGAGTTACGTTAAATGGGGGAAGTGACACATTGGGTGGAACAACAACTCTGGCCGGCTCTAGCGGCCGCACAAGTGAACCAATCGGGGGAGCTCCCGGCGTAGCTGTGGGAGTCTGCTTCATTACCCTGTGTTATATGTAATCTAAATCATCTACTGTAATACATTTGCTATGTGAACCTTTTGATGACTCAGACCCTACTTCTGACCCTTCCTCAATATGTTCCGGCTGAACTGAGGACAGTTCTAAGTCTTCCGGCTCTTCCGTCACCTCCATTCCAGTTGTTGCTGGCGCTCAGACAACTGGTCATTATCTGGCCACACTAAATCAGGGACAGATGAAGGGAGATTGTTCACATTAGCACTTTCCCTGTTATCCTCCTGATACTGATTACTGGGTTCAACACTCAAGGGTTCAGAATGCCTCCACACACTACGCCCTTTTTCAACATTAGTTTGGGAATCTGGGATAACCTGACTTAACTGGGACCCTTCATAGTCTTGGTGCTCACTCGCCGTGTACCCACGGTATTGTTCAACCAACACTTTCTGTGAAACTATAGGGGGCCTACTCAATGGTAAGTTTAAGTTTAATTTTGGGATTGCAAAATTTACGTCTTTTGGTACAAACAAACCCTCACCAGACCTGTTAAGTTTAGTGTTGTTTATATAATACTGTATATATATCTCATGTTATGGTGGTGGGTTATTATAATTATGAAATTGTATACAAAATAGTGCCATACAGTATTGATTCATGTATATGCGAAATAAGTAAATGAGTAATTAAGCGAGTGTGAATGACAATGAAACGCGTAGCGAATGGCGCCCATGACGTCACGCTAATGACGTCACCAACATATGTGGCGTCGTCTGGCGAGCCACGAGTGGCGGGAAAGAGAGCCGGCGAGTGGGGCTCAGTAGACATGAGCGACCGGTGATGGGCACAACTGAGCAGAAGATATTATTCAAGTCTCCTGTGACTTCTAGTGGTGAAACTATATTTATGTAAGACCTGGCCAGGCGTAAGTAGATCATATTATTGGATGACTTGATATCTAATGATGACAAGAAGAGGAGTAGCCCATCACGAGAGAGTCGCAACAACATATGGAAGATAGCCAACCCTGGACAAATTTAGACACATATGTCTGGTGAGTATTAACTGGAGTTATCAAGACCCATCCCTGGGATTTGACTCAGCTCCCTCCGTCCCTACCTCGGAACTGCCAGATTGGACGTTAGACATAGCAGAGGTAGAGGCGGAGGGCGGTGTCCGCGACTCCGGCGTTTGCTGGTGCCGCGACTGCGTCTCCTCCTTACGGGACCTCTTATGACCCTTATAAGATTTTCTATGGCTTGACGCCGCCGCGTCATCCTTATACCTCTTGCTAGGCCTTGAAGTCTCTGCTGAAAACTGAGTAGACCGCTTGAGGGGCGGCCTGGACCTGGACCTGGACTGGGCACGTGGCGAAGTAGAACGCGCCCTCTTGTGGCGGCTGGGGGGGTTGCCTTACTAGAGTCACTTTCACTGCTACTCACTAACTCTTTTGAAAGAATTTTGGGCTTAGCTTTAGATTTGGAACTTGAATTAGAAGGTGGAGATTTCAGCACTGGTGACTTTATGACAAGATGGTCTCACAGAGCCTCATCATCACAATGTAATGCCTTATGGGCAATGTCTTTGGAATAGGCATTACAAATTTTCTTAATCACTTTTAGTGCCACTAGGCATGACTGGTCTTTCTTGTTAAACAATTCATTACGGAGGTCCGAGCAAATAGGACACCTCCTAGATACCCAAAGGCCCCGAGACCTATCAAGGCATTTAACACACTTAACACAGAACTTATGTGCAAAGACCAGAATAAGGGAGCAAGTGGGTGTAGCACAAAGAGTGACTAGAGGCATGATGGAGCTATAAACAACCCCCCCCCGCCGGGATCGGCCCCTTCCCCTGTAGTCCTGTGCCGCTACAGATGTGCTGTGATCTGGAAATAAAAATTTCCAGGAATCAATGCTCATAAGGATAAACCGAGAGGTTCACACATCATAAACACCCCAAATACGCCGGAAAATTAGCTGTAGACCAACTGCTACTCTAATCTTCCATTGTACTTCTTTGTGAAAAGGCCTTGATGACCCTTTCGTTTTGAGAACTGCTTAGCTGTGACTAAGTGTCACCGGCCCATATTAATCATTTAATTAATTTCACCCCTATTCGTCACTTCCTGAGAGCGATAAATTTATACAATGACATATAACTACTGACATATACGTGACTTTAAACTCTGTACCACCTCCTCCACCACTAGCCTTGAGAGGGCCTAGGCCCAGTGGGCTAGTATAAAATAAAAGCAACAACAACAATTAACTAACTAATCGTCTACCAGGACCTGAGTCATAGTTAATTACCTCACTGGACTTTTCCGCCGGGCGTTATTAGTCAGTTCATGCCGCGTGAGGCTATCGGTTTGGGCGAGTTCACTCGGCCGGGCCGACATCACTCCCTTAGGAATCTGCACTTCCGCCGGGAGTCTAGTGGTACACCACACCACGCTGGGTTTATTGGAATTTTACTGGCGAGCATCTGGCATCAATACACAGAAAGATCGCCGGAAGAAATATATATTTTTTTTTTGAAGGTACCGACTTGTCTGAGTAAGTCAGCCACCAACAAAAACCCCACCAAATCAGTCAGAACGTCTCCTGACACCCTGCTTAACATATATAATATCACCACATGAAAGGGCGGGTGCCCAGCCCCGAAAGGGGTTGAAATAGGGGAGCTATCCCTCCGCCAAAGGCGGCTTTCTAGGGCCTTTCATAGCTGATGCTGAGAGGATTGGGTTCTAGTCATATGGTGATGGGCTGGTCTATCAGAGTGAGAACTGAGCGATCTCTGCCATACCCATAGCTTACTCTGACTGTTCCTTGTACTTACATATTTTCTAGATCTCAAGTGACGGCATCTCTTCCGTGGATTGACCTCCCAATCTACCAAGATTGGAAGCCAAAGCGTCACATTTTTCCTTTGCCCTTCAACTTTCTCTTCATAATTGCTTAGGGGCACAGGGCCATGGGTGGGGCTTTGGTTTCCCGGGCGTTTCCACTCCCTCCTCAGCTCCCCACCATGGAGCGGCTTCGGTCACCCAGGCTTTATTGTGGTCGGCAGGGAGGGTTCTGTGGGGGCGCTCGATTATGGCCTTGCTCGGGGCCTTGGGGCTGTTCGGCCAGGCAGTTTGGGGAACAACAACAACAATAACAACAACCACATGAAAGCGAGGGTCACATCTTACGGAAAATACACAGTATTAATTAAGCAATAAAAAATACCCCTAGCCAACTAAGAATACCCCTACTGAGGCTGGCCACGAGGCTCATGGTAATAATTACACTGAATATGTTACCCCTACCTCCGAAGAAGACAGCAGCAGCGAACGCAGAAAACCCCACGCCCGAGGGGAAAAAAAGCAAACTAGGATTCTGGAAAGTTCCACACCACGTGGGCAACTCTTAAACCAGAACGTCTGCTAAAACTTCAAATAAAATGCAACTACCTCATAGAGATGGCTAGAAGCATAGTTCCGCGGATGTAAATAACCTCTTAATTAACTAGTATGAAGCAAAGCTAAGGTAGGTTTGGCTGGCAGAAACAAAAACAAATACACATGGCGCGCGAGCCCGAAGCGGACCGACAAGGCGCCTATACTTAAATACCCTATTTTAACACTTCCCTGCGGACGTACCAATGGGGCCGTCAGTCCTAGCTAGTCTAAACCTATTCTATAACAACTCAGATAAATACAAATGAGCAAAAGACTCACTAGAGTTGAACGAATAACGAATAAAGCGGAGCACTGGTTAGGCACCTCTACACAGTGCGGCCGCAGGGGAAGGAAGGAGGAATGGTGTCGCTTGGTTCAGCGTCTCGGGTAGAATCCACAAAAGACATCCACGAGTAGGAAAGCCTTAATATAACTATTATCAAGATAATTATTATTTTTTATTTTTTACAAAGTTTTTTCGTAGTGAGTACCCAATCATAAAGACGATTCCATAAGAGAATTAGCGTTGCACTTATGATGTTTAGTACTCTTTCCCCTGCATCGGGTGTTTCAAACAGGCTGACCGCGGGTGTTTGAAAGAGAGCTATTATTTAATAGGCATATCGTCAATGATGGAGGGGCCACTAATAAATATCACCATCATACCTCAGCACCTCTCCACACACTCCAGCTTTCCCTGATGTTTTAACCATTTTCACCTTTTCCAAAGCCACACACTTCTGACCTGCTGATCTCCACTTCCTCTACTACTTCTCTTCTACCTTCCATACCCAATCCAACCATATTTACCTGCATTTGATTTCCTACATTCAACAATTCATTAAAGTGCTCCCTCCATCTCTCGACTTTCTCTTGCTTTTTCACTAGCAGTCGCCCATTCTTATCTTCCACTCCCAATTAATACTTTGTTTGTCACCCTTCCTAACTTTCCTAACTTCTTTCCAAAACAATTTCTTGCATTCCCTCCACTATCCATTAAAATTCCTTCCAAATTCCTCTACTCGTCTCTTCTATCTATCTATCTATTGCCTGACGCCGTGATCCCCGAAGGGGTGGCCACGAACGAACCGCCCCCATGCACCTCTGTCCCCAGTCAGTCGACGCCCCTCCCCCCAACCAGCACCGCCTTCGTTCATGTAGTTCCTCACTCCATCCTTCCACCTCATATTCGGTCTACCTCTCCCCCTCTGTCCCTCCACCTCGCTCTCGTACACCCTCTTAGTCATTCTCTCGCTTTCCATACGTTCCATATGGCCGAACCATCTCAAGTTGTTCCTTTTCACACTTTCCAGCACATCTACCTCCACACCACACCTCCTTCTTACTTCCTCATTAGTCTGTCTATCCCTCCATGTAACTCCGCACGCACTCCTTAAGTAATTCATTTCCACTGCTCTCACTCTTGGTCTGAGTCTCTCAACCAACGTCCATGCTTCGCTTCCGTAAGTCAGTGTCAGGATTACCACACTGTCATGCAAGGACTTCTTCACTTCCATACTGACCACCCTATTTCTTGTTACTGCTTTTAGCGTTCCTACAACCCTCTTCCCCTGTTGTACCCTCTCCCGCACCTCTTCATCCATAGTCCCATCTTTACTCAACACACTGCCCAGATACTTTAAAGAGTTGACGATCTCCATAGCCTGACCGTTCAGCTTCACCTCACACTCTGTGACTTCACCCCTTTCGAAGACCATAACCTTGCTCTTCCCCGTATTTACCTTCAAATTCCGTTTTTCGCACACTGTTCCAAACTCATTTACCAGACCCTGCAACTCCCATTCATTATCACTCATCAGAACTGTATCATCCGCAAACAGCAGTATAGGTAGCTTCCACTCAATTCCCTCCCTTTTCAGCGATACACCAACATCCACTGCTCTTGATAGTATTTCTTTCATAACTCCATCCATATATACAGTAAACAACCACGGGGACATCACACACCCCTGTTTCAAACCAACATTCAGGTCAAAGAACTCGCTCTGCTCACTCTCCACACGTACTGCCGCCTTTGCACCCTCATACATGCTCTTCACTGCTTTCAGCAACTTGCCCTCTACTCCGTATATTCTAAGTACTTTCCACAAACCTTCTCTATCCACTCTGTCATAGGCCTTCTCCAAGTCCATAAAGGCAACATACACCTTTTGTTTCTTTTCCAGATACTTCTCCACAACACAATTCAGGGTAAAAATCTGATCTACACATCCTCTTCCCTTCCTAAAACCTCCCTGCTCGTCGCCTATCCATTTCTCCGTTCTCACTCTCACTCTCTCAATCACTACCCTACTGTATACCTTCCCTACTACGCTTAGAAGACATATTCCTCGGTGGTTACCACACACTCCTCTTTCCCCTTTGCCCTTATATAGGGGGACTATTATGCCAGTCTTCCAGTCATCGGGTGCACTCCCCTTCTCCCATGCTAGTTTGCACATTTTCCATACCCATTCTATCACTATCTCACCACCATACCTCAACATTTCCCCACACACTCCATCTGTTCCTGGTGCTTTCCCCAACTTCACTCTTTTCATGGCTTCCCACACTTCTGACCTCCTGATCCCCACCTCCTCCTCCACTACTTCTCTTCTTCTCCCTCCCATACCATATCCAGCTATGTTTGCTGGCTCTTCATTCCTTTCATTTAGCAACTCACTGAAGTACTCCCTCCATCTTTCGACTCTCTCTTGCTTCTCGGCTAGCATTCTCCCATTCTTATCTTTCACACCCTTACTGTTTCCCTTGCTACCTTCCCTAACTTTCTTGACTTCTTTCCAGAACAGTTTCTTACTCTCCCTCCATTTTACACTCAGATTCCTTCCAAATTCCTCATCTACTCTTCTCTTACTTTCCTTGACTACTCTCTTCACCACCCTCTTACTCTCCACGTACCTCGCTCGTTTCTGTCTCTCGGAATCTTCATTCCCTCTGCTACCCAACCACTCTCTATATGCTTTCTTCTTTTCTTCCACAGCTATTCTTACCTCTTCTGTCCACCATGCTGTACCTTTCACTCCCCTCCCTCTTCTCCTCACTCCACACACCTCCTCACATGCTGCACAGATCTCATCCTTAAACACCTTGCTCATCTCCTCCACTTCCTCCATAACTTCCAGGTCGAACCCACCTAGTCGTCTTTCCACTGCTCTCCTGTACTCCTCCCTGACTTCCTCCTCCTGCAACCTCTCCACCCTCCTCACCATTCCACCCTCCTCTCGCCTCCCTCCCGCTCTCCTCACCCATTTCTTTTGTATCCTAACCTTAGCTACCACTACATAATGATCAGACAGACCCCCTCCAATACCCCTATACACCCTAGCATCCATCACAGATTTCTTCATTCGTTCATCCACACATACATAATCAATCAATGACTTTTCGTTCCACTCGTCTCTTACTTTCCCTCATTACTTTTTTAACCACTCTTTTTCTCCATATACTGTACTCTTACTTTCCCTCATTACTTTTTTAACCACTCTTTTTCTCCATATACGGTACCTTACTCGTTTCTGTCTCTCCAAATCTTTATTCCCTCTACTAGCCAACCACTCTTTATATATGTTTTTTCCTCTTCAACTGCTTGTTTCACCTCCTCAGTCGACCATGCCGTTTCTTTCATTCCTCTCCCCCTTCTCCTAACTCCACATACCGCCTCATATATTGCACAAATCTCTTCCTTAAACATTTTGCTCACCTCCTGGCTCCTGCACTTCCTCCATTATCTCCTTACCAAACCTACCAAGTTGTCTTTCTAATACTCTCATGAACTATTCCCTACATTCCCCCTTCTAACCTATTTACCCTCTTCTTCACTCCACCTTTTTGGTTAAAATTATACCACAGTGGCAGAGTGGGTAAGATGTGCCTCTACCTATTCTATCAAGCCACTGTCAGCCAGCATATGTGACACTAGTATCATGGTCCATTACAGTATATAACTCCTCTCTTTTGCTCTAATCATGTGAGAACCATCCTTCCTGGATTTGCAATATTTCCAGAAGTATAAAATACCTGTCTATCAGACTTTCACCTTGGTAACTGAGAAAGCGGTGTTGGTTGGGAGGAGGGGCGTCGGCTGACAGGGTACAGAGATGCTTAGGGGCAATTCATTCGTGGCCACCTCTTCGGGGATCATGGCGTCTGGCAATAGATAGGTATTGTAGATGGAATTGTTTGAAAGGCATAGGCCTACAGTATATAATTGATATGTGTCCAAACTGAAAATACATTAAGTTGTGTGATTCTGGAAGCTGGGGTCCAGAAGAGATTGAATGTTTTTCATTATGTCTAAGCATTGTTGCAAACCTTAATTCAGTTAGAAACTCATGGTATTATTGTATCTACCTACCTACCTCTTGAAATGTTGCCACCTCTAGTGGCACTAATGAGTGCAATACCCTCTGTGTAGTTTGTAATTTGGTGCAGCTGACTGTTTTGAGTGTACTCTGTATATTATAATGTAAAACTTGCAAAATAAACAAACCAAAACTGGGACGACACAAGATAATCGCAAAATCAAAATCGCTCTGTGGAAACAACGCTTAATAAAATAAAATTTTGAAATAAAAGAAACAATCTACCACATGTTGTGTACATAACTACATGAGCAAGTTAATCTGGTTCTTAACATGGGTAGCTGATTACTAATTCTTACTAATTTTCTACATATCTCTTCCTACATGCTGCAATGTTGCATCTCTCTCTTCTATTGCTATTATAACTAGAGGAGCACTCAGTAGAGCACCTACCTCTGCCTACTCTGGCTGGTTCTGTACCATCAATATCATAGGCCTAAATTTTCTTCTGGATCTGGGTTTCCAGGATATGATCTGGATCACCTCCTAAATTGAATCACTTCCTTGCCACATATCCTATCGGCCCACAAAATGTCATGAAAATCTCCAGATCTCGTCCTAAATTGAATAATTTCTTCCTTAGCGCATGTCCAACCTGCCAACTAAATTTTGTTTGTAATTGGTTCCTAACTTGTGAGATATCTTGTTTACTGACAAATAGAGGCAAAAACATAAACCACCGCCCAGCTGCGTTGGCAGAGGTAATAATCAGTGATCTTCAGAGCTTTCGCAGTGTATACCTCCTTCCTTATGGAGAATAGGTGGCACCCATCTTTGAACAATTTTCCCAGTCTTCTACTCCACAAGTATACTCTGGAACTCTCTCCCTCAATCTACCTTTCCCTCATCCTGTTAGTTGAACTCCTGTAAACTCTGTGTGTCTAGACATTTTGACTCAAACATATCTTGAATTTGGCTCTCTGTCACTCTTTTAATTTTGGAGGACACTGGTTACAGGCAGCTTTGCCTTTTGTCCCTTTCTATCTATATGCTATATGCTCAGGCCCAATCCCCATTTTGGGGGTAGCCGACTCAAGACAGAGCAAGAACAGGGAAAACACAAAAACAACATAAAACAACGAATAAACACAGATAAAAAACACAAATTCACACACATCTAGGTCACCCAGGAGAAGACCCAGAGACCAGGGCCACCAAGGTCGCTCCAGCACTCCCCCGGCCCCCGACCACCCGGAGAGGTTCCGATCTCGGCAGGCAGACATGCAGCGGAGCCAAATCCACAAGCCCTCCCACCACACTTCCAGGCGCACCCTTCATATTAATCGTCTCCCCGGGCCAGGCGCCTGATGGACTATTATCTAGTCCAACTTGCGCCCGACCCCTTATTCCAAATGACCACGTGTTCACTCAACTACAGTATTCACAAGCATTCTCCATTCACTCCTGTCCACCACCACTTCCCCTGCCTGATCTATAGTCATTCCTCTATCATCCAAAGCTTTTCTTACACAGTCTCTCCATCTCAATGGGGTCTTCCTGCCCTTCTATCTCCCCTTGTACCTGACTCACATATTCTCTTTGTAAGACTTTCATCTCCCATTCGTTCAACATGACCATACCAGCTCAGCACCCTTCTGTCCACTCTGGCTGACAAATGTTCCTGCTGCCCCACTCTCCTACGTATCTCTTCATTCCTCAATCCGTCTCTACGAGTAACTCCACACATACTCCTCAAGCAGCTCATCTCCATCACATCCAGCTTTCTTTTCTCCTTTTTCTTCAGAGCCCATGTCTCAGCCCCATACATCACTGTTGGCACAACAATTCCTTGATACAGTGCACTTTTTACTTTCACTCCGAGATTTCTCATCTTCCACATACTGTACTTCCCATTGCTCCGAAAACCTTCCTTCCTTCACACACTCTCTGTTGTACCTCCATTTCCATACCTCCACTCCTGCTTATCGTTCCTCCTAGATATTTAAAACACTCTACTTGTTCCAATATTTCCCCATCCAGCTTCACATCTAGATTCACCCTATGCTCTCCCCTATTACACAACATTACTTTACTTTTATTGACGTTCACCTTCAGTTTCCTCCTTCCACAAACCACACCAAACTCTTTGACTACCCGCTGCAGTTTCTCCTCAGAATCCGCCACCAATGCTGTATCATCAGCGAACAGCAACTGATTCAACTCCCAATCTCTACCATTCTTTCCTACTAAGAGGATCAGTTTCCGGGAGCCAAACCGCCACAACTATCCCCTGCCCCCTCCCTGGGGGCACGCGTCCTTGGAGCGGCTGCGGTCGCGCCGGGCAATTCTCACACCACACACACACACACACAATACACAGTTTTTCCTACACCGAGAAATGACTCTCCGGCTGTCATTTCTCGAAGACTCCTTCTAGCCGGAGACATTGAGAGCAACCCAGGACCCACCTACAAATACACATGTCCAACTTGCTCAAAACCCATTACTTCGAGCCGCCAAACTAAGGGTTCAGTTCTCTGCAACTCATGCGGGAACTGGACCCATTTCACCTGCACAACACTTGCCTCCATGAAACACTACACAAACACCTGGGCATGTTCCTCATGCCCCTCCCTCTCCCAGTCAAATCCCTCCCCTAAAGCCCGTCCACCTCTCCTCCCCAACCCACATAACCTTACCTACCATCTCCCTCTCTAAAACCCGTCCACCTTCTCCTCCCCAATCCACATAACCTGCCCATTACAACACTCCCACTCCTAAAACCCATCCACCTCTCCTCCCCAACCCACCCAGCCCATCCACACCCCAACCTAATCCATTCCTACCCTCATCTCCTGCACCCCAATCCCCACCCCCACCCCCCCCACCCACCCCCCCCCATCCCCCCTCCCCTCCCCCACTCCCCACCCCCCACCACCCACCCATTCCATCCTCGTGCAGCAGCACCCAACATACCGCACAGACAACATTAACATCCTTCAACTAAACATAGATGGCATCAACACAAAGAAACACGAACTCACACACTTCATCAAACAACACAACATACACATTGCCATCTTACAAGAAACAAAACTCCGTACAACACAAAAAAAAACACCTACATTTCACAATTTTCCACCACCATACGACAAGACCGGGGCCGTCGGCATTGGCGGTGGACTCATCACCCTGGTACACAAAGATATAACATATATACACCAGTGCACATACCAAATCCCTCTCCCCCCCAAACGATAACACAACAGAAATTCAATCAATTAAAATACGCACTGGCAACAGCTCCAACATTACCATCATAAACACATACATCCCTCCCCAAACATCCCCTACAGTACCAAACGATTACAGACCACAAATACAACACATCACAAACACCCCACACATCATCCTGGGTGGTGATTTCAATGCAAAGACGCGGCCTGGTTTGTCGACAACCCGACACAGACAGAGGGCTGGTTCAACACCAAACAGACAACCTATATATCCTCAATAATATTCATCCATACTCCCCACCAAGCCCTCTATACCCCATCATCTCCTGATATCACCTTTTGCTCCCCTGAACTCGCCCCCACAACATCCTGGAGGGTGGTCAGAACCTTGGGCTCAGACCACCTCCTGCTCATTATCACCACCAAAACAAGACTCACCCCAGCTAGCCACAGACACACTTACACTAACTATAAAAGAGCTAACTGGGAAGCTTTCACAAATGAGACAGAACAACACTTTGAAACCTTAAACAGTACACCCATCACTAACATCAACAATGCTGTACACACATTCAACACAACTATCCAAAACGCCGACAAGAAACACATTCCAAGAGGTAACATAAAAAAACACAACCCCAACTTCTCACCAGAAATTCAAAACCTCATCATACAACGCGACACACTGAAACACTCCCCAGCACCCCACACACAAGACATCAATCAACAAATTCAAGCACTCAACATCCAGATTAACAACAAAATACAAGAACAACAAACACTAAATTGGAATAACTTCCTACAAACACTCGATCACAAAACAAACCCCAAAAACTCTACAAAACACTAAACAGCATCACACTTTCCAACAGCAACACAACACAATCACATGCTGCAATCACAACAACAGACTCTACTCCTTCACGTAAACAACAAGCAAATACTCTCATCAATCACTTCTCTCATGTCAGTCACCTAAAACCCCACAAAGACGATCGACGTGTCATCCGACGAAAAAGACAATTCCCCACAGACCCTGACTATACACCCTTCACCAACAACCAGACAAAGCATATCATCAACAATCTCAAACTCTCACCCGCCTGTGGCCTAGACAACATAAGCAACATTCACCTCAGACACCTGGGACCACAAGGCATACAAGCACTTACTAACATATCAAACTACAGCTACTCGCACAACACAATACCAGACATCTGGAAGCATGGTATCATCATCATCACACCCCAAACCTAACAAAGACCCCACGCTACCCTCCTCACACCGCCCTATCACACTCCTTTGCACCCCCTCCAAAGTCATAGAGCGCCTTGTACTACAACTGATGACACCTGACTTACCCCTTTCTCCAACACAACACAGCTTCAGGCCATTGCACTCCACAAACACACTTCTTACAGACCTTACACAAAGAGCTTTTGACGGCATCAACTCAGCTAGACCACCACATAGATCAGTACTTGCCACACTCGACATTAGTAAAGCCTTCGATGCCATCCTCCGCCACAACCTAACAAACAAAATCTACAACACAAACATGCACAACAACACAAAAATATTTTTTTCCTTTGCCCCTCAACTTTCTCTTCATAATTGCTGAGGGGCACAGGGCCCTGGGTGGGGCTTTGGTTTCCTGGGCGTTTCCGCACCCTCCTCAGCTCCCCGCCATGGAGTGGCTTCGGTCACCCAGGCTTTATTATGGTCGGCAGTGAGGGTTCTGTGGGGGCGCACGGTTATGGCCTTGGGGCCTTGGGGCTGTTCGGCCAGGCAGCTTGGGGAACAACAACAACAACAACAACAACACAAAAAGATGGCTGGCCAACTTCTTAGCAGGCAGATGTGCACACGTATCTTTTGCCGGTCAGTCATCTAGCATTAGAAATTTCCCAAACGGAGTCCCGCAAGGATCCGTCCTGTCACCCGCACTCTTCAATCTGTACATGCATGATATAAATACACCAAATTCACCCCAAATAACCATAGCCTCCTACGCAGATGACATAACACTCACAAGCACGCACCAAAACCCAGACACAGCAACAAGACTCCTTCAAGAGTATCTCGACACATTACATGAATGGTGCACTACAAACAGACTCAATTTAGCCCCAGCTAAATCCACTGTAACCCTCCTAAACTATAGACCAGTTTCACTTACTAGTATTGTATGCAAGATTTGTGAAAAGCTAATTAGGAAGAGATGGATGAAAATGTTGGAGAGAAAGAAGATAATAACCCCAAAGCAATTTGGATTCAGAGAAGGGACATCTTGTGTTACCAGTTTGCTATGTTATTACAGTAGGGTGATAGATGTACTCCAAGAAAGAGGCGGATGGGTGGACTGCCTCTACTTAGACCTTTCCAAAGCATTCGATAAGGTACCACATAAGAGATTGTTATCTAAGCTTGAGACGCTAGGATGTGTCAGGGGGAGTTTGCTGAAATGGATGGAGAGCTATTTAACAGATAGGGAAATGAGGACCAACATTAGAGGAACTTACTCATCGTGGCGGAAAGTTGAGAGTGGTGTGCTGCAGGGATCTGTGTTGGCACCTCTCATGTTCCTTATGTACGTGAATGACCTGCTGATAGTCATAAACTCCTACATGTCAATGTTTGCAGATGACGTAAAAATAATGAGACAAATAACAAATAAAATAGTTGTGAGGAGCTGCAAGGGGATTTAGATAAAATATACGAATGGAGCACCAAGTGGAAAATGAAATTAATATAAGTAAATGCCATGTGTTAAATATGGGAAGAAGTGTGAATAGACCAAATTGGGAGTACAGGATGGGAGATAATATAATTAGCAAGGCCGAAAAAGAAAAGGATTTAGGGTTGATTATACAAGATAACTTGTCGCCAGAGAAACATATTAACAAGCTCTTTAGTGGAATGTATGCAATGGCCGGGAATATGAAAGTTGCTCTGAACTACATGGATGAGACCATGGTAGCGAAAATTATAAAAAGTATGATTAGACCAAGATTGGAGTATGCAGCAGTGGTGTGGTCCCCACATCTAAAGAAGCATATTCACAAGTTAGAAAGAATCCAGAGAGCAGTTACTAGATTGGTTCCAACTCTCAGAGAACTGCCATATGAAGGGAGGCTAGACAAATTAAATCTACCGAGTCTAAAAGAGAGGAGAGAGAGGGGAGACATGATAATGATGTACAAATGCACCCGGGGGCTGGAGAGGCTGGATAGGGAGGATATACTAATTATGGATACAGGAATAACTAGAGGCCACAGCTACAAAGTAAAAAGACCTACCTGCAAGAACGATATCAGGAAGTTTAGCTTCCCCTATAGATGTATTGATAAATGGAATGGGCTGGAGGAGGAGGTGGTAGGGGCAAGGAACATCCATATTTTCAAGAAAAAATTGGATAAAAGTAGACTGAGAGACGGGACAACACGAGCTTAGCTCAACTCCTGTAAACTACAATTAGGTAAATACAATTAGGTAAATACAAGCTGGACAGGAGAGCACGATTATGTCCCGGGACTCAACATAAACAACACACCCCTAACACATCATGGCTAACACTACATGGCTGGTGCACTACAAACAGACTTAATCTAGCCCCAGCCAAATCCACCGCAACCCTGCTCACAAGTTGGACAGAAGAACACGAATACATCCCTCAACTCACCATAAACAACACACCCCTAACACATACACACACACACAAAATCCTAGGAGTAACATATGATACTCATATGACATTCAAACAGCACACCACAAACATTAAAAAGAAACTGACACCCAGACTTGACGCCCTCAGGTCACTTGCTCACACAAAATTTGGACACAACAAAGAAACTACCACCACAGTATATAAACAATACATAAAATCAGTGATGGAATACGCAAGCCCAGCCTGGGCTTCTAACCTAGCTGAAACACATCATAAGACCTTACAGACTATTCAAAACAAAGCCCTGAAGATCATTACAGGCTGCACAGCTACTGCACCCACAGATCACCTACATCAAGAAACCAAAATCCTCAAAGTCAAAGACCATCTGGACATGAGAGGCACTCAATTCCTGGCAGCAGCCTCCACGAACCAAGACCACCCACTAAACTACATGGCAACACACCCACAGACACCAAGAAATATCAAAACAACACCCAGCACACGGTATCACACACAATTATTATCCTCTCTCCCTCCCTGCCCACCCCGAACCAACTTCCAGAAGCACATCCATACTCATATCTCTTACCGATCCATCCACTCACTCACAGACAACACGCAGCTGAATGCACGACCTCCCGAAATCCATCCTTCCGAATCCTCCCTTCCTCGCGAGGACAGAGTCCACCTGGCCAGGCTGAGATGCGGACACCATCCAGCTCTCCTGAGCTATCAGAAGAGACTGGATGACTCCGTTGTCGACGCCTGCCCGGGATGTAACACAGCACCCCATACCATTAAACACATCATAGAAGACTGCATTTCACACAACCACTTACGCCAACAACACAATCTACACTCAATGAGAGCTCTGTGGGAAAGCCCGATCATGGCCATGGCCTTCCTCAGGGACTCGGGGCTGTTCGGCCAGGCAGCTTAGGGAACAACAACAACAACAACACACCCTTAAAACACACACACACACACACACACGAGAGACGAGTGGGAGCGGACGTCGTTGGCTGGCGCTCCTCAAACTACCATCTGACTTGCCTAAAGTGGGGTATACAGGAAATTATTGTGTATTGTCCCGCTAATAATATTATTACAGGAAAGTGTTCAGTCAAAGCTATTTAAAAATATGAATGTTTAAACGAAACTTGGAGAGTTTGTTTTGAGAAATCAGCTGGTACGGCTGGTGACGTCACATGACAACAACAATGGCTGACATCGAAGCCACGGATATGAGTGGGGAATGTTTTTATGACGAGGAAGGGGATTATTCAGGCTTTCCTGAAGGTAAGGAGGACCAGATCATCTTCCTGAACAGGAATCTGATGGGGCTGATAAAGTGGAGAAAGGAAATGGAGGGGTGGAGGAAGACCATTGGGACTGTAGTGGAAGAGAGCTGTGTCCCGGGGGAGGGTTTAAATGATCTAACTGCTAGGGTCAACGAATTGGTATCTGAGAATGTGGCTTTAAAAGAACAGATTAAGGAATACAAAGAACATTTAAATGAGAGAGTGAAAGAGATAGATGATGGGTATAGGGAGAGGGCTGAGAGAGAGATTCGTGAATTGAGGGAGGAGAATGCTAGGCTAGAATGCTAGGCTAAAACAAGGAGTGGAAACAAATCAGGACAGGACACAAAAAATGGAGGAAGAGGTATCTCAAATGAAAAATGTCAGGGGTGATCGAGTGGGTGAAGCAGAGGTACAACTAAAAGCAATTATTGAGGAGCAAAAGGGACAGCAGGAGGAGAACCTGAACAAGAGGGTAGTTAATGCCATCAGACAAAATGAGAAACAGGTCAGTGATATTATTGATAAGAAGAGATGTGTAATTATGTTTGGAGATGTAGAAGGGGAAATATTAGATAGAAATACGAGAAAGGGTGTGGAGATGAAGAAAGTTGAGAAGATGATTGATGTGATAGATAGACAAGATAAGGAGGGATGGAAGAGAGAGGTAGAGGATTGTTGGAGACTAGGGAAATACAAGAAAGGAGAAATGAGGCCAATGAAGATTAGATTTAAGTCAACCAAAGTAGCAGAGGAGGTACTCAGATCCAGCTGGAAGTTAAGTCAGGAAGGGGAATACAGAAATGTTAAACTAAGGAAAGATTTAAATGCGGAAGAGAGGGAAAAATTTAGAGAAATAAATAGAGAAGTCAAAGAAAAGAACGATAATAGATCAGAAGTGGAGAAGGGCTTTTTTTTCTACAGAAACATGGATGGGAAAGTAAGGAAGTGGTACCTGAAGAAGGGGGAGAGAGGATAGGGGCGGAGGGGGGGGAGAAAAGAAGTGGTGGTACAGGAAGAAGGATTGGAGGGAGAGGTGCAACAGGAAGGGGAAATAGTAGGATAAAGACAGGGAATATCAATCATAATGGTAAAAGCAACAGGTGCAAGATGGTCTATAGCAATGTGGATGGGCTGCTATCAAAGAAATTAGAAATAAATGATTACATCAGACAGGAAGAGCCCTTAATATTGTGTCTATGTGAAACTAAACTAAATAAAGGGATAAGTTTGGAGGGAATGGGATGGAACAACTATAATATCTGGAGAAGGGATAGAGAAGACAAGATGGGGGGAGGGGTGCTAATTCTTACACATAATAAATTGAAAACAAGAATGATTGATCTGAATAATAGTAAAGCGGAAATATTAGCAGTAGAATTGACAGATGATGACAATCAAAAGGCGGATATTGTAGTGGCCTACATGCCGCCCTACACAGGGGCTTGGGAAGAGGAGGAATACAAATTTATCAAAGATGAGATGATTATTTGTATTGAAAAATTAACTCGTAGAAACAATGAATTAATTATAGTAGGGGACTTCAACTGTAAAGAGGTGGATTGGGAGCAGAGAGAAGCTGGTAGCAACGTGAACTCGTGGGGGTATAGGCTACTGGATATGGTAACAGAAAATTTATTAGTGCAAAATATAAAGGAAAATACAAGAAGAAGGGGAAATGATGAAGCATCCAGATTGGACCTAATGTTTACTAGAGACCCAGATGTAATTTCTGATATAAAATACTTACCACCTTTAGGCAAGAGCGATCACGTTGTAATGGATATAGAAATCCTATTGGGTTATTCCAATATGGAGGAGAGGGAGGAGCACAAGGAAACTAGGTTTGACTATGCAAAAGGAGACTACCAATCACTGAGACAATACTTTAGAGATGTTGACTGGAGTGAAATACATCAGAGAAATAGTGTAGACGAGAAGTATGGAGTATTTAAAACAATATATGAAGAAGGAGTTAATAAATATGTTCCTAAACAAGGTAATAGGTCAGCGAAGGAAAAGGATTGGTTTAATGAAAAATGTAGGAAAGCCAAGGAAAAGAGAGACCAAGCGTGGAAGGCAGCTAGAAAAAGGTGTAATAGAGAACTTGGAACAGATACAAGAGATTAAGAAATTTATATGCTGCAATCAGGAGACAAGAAGCCAGAGAATATGAGAAGAACATTGTGAAAAAATGTAAGAGTGATCCTAAGCTGTTCTATAGGTTTATAAATAGTAAAATGAAGGTAAGGGATAGAATAGTCAGGTTGAAGGTTGAGGGGACCACTTATGATGACGACCAGAATATGTGTGAAATTATGAACAATACACTACACTCAGTATATACTAAAGATGATAACTTTGAAGAAGTACCGGTAGGTGAAATTGGTGATAAACTGGGAGAGATTAATTTTCTCCCAGAGGAGCTAGTAGAAATAATGAAAGGACTAGATGTGAAAAAAGCAGTGGGACCTGACAATGTAGCGGGATGGATTTTGAAAGAATGTGCTGACGAACTAGTGAAACCCTTATATGAGATAATGAAATACTCTCTGGAAGTGGGAAAATTACCAATGGACTGGAAGAGAGCCAACATTGTACCGATTTATAAAGGTGGGAACAGGGAACATCCATTGAATTATCGACCTGTGTCACTTACTAGTATAGTGTGCAAAACCTGTGAGAAAATAATTAAGAAAAGATGGATGATTTACTTGGAAAAGAATAATCTACTATCTAACAGGCAATTTGGATTCAGGGAGGGTACCTCATGTGTTACAAATCTACTCAGTTTTTATGACAGAGTGGTTGACATATTACAAGAGAGAGATGGATGGGTGGATTGCGTATATATTGACATGAAGAAAGCTTTTGACAGAGTATCGCATAGCAGGCTGAAGTGGAAATTAAAAGAGTATGGAGGGATTCAGGGTAGTTTGTTAAATTGGATGGAGGACTATCTTTCAGGGAGACAGATGAGGACTACTATCAGAGATAAATTTTCTACGTGGAAAGATGTCACAAGTGGAGTTCCGCAGGGAGCGGTGCTGGCTCCCATAATGTTTCTAATATACATTAACGACATGCCAAAGGATATAAATGCATATATGAATATGTTTGCAGATGATGCCAAGATCATGAAGCGTATAGAAGATGAAAACAGTGGTAGGGAATTACAGAGGGATTTGGATAGGATAGATCAATGGAGCAAGAAGTGGAAAATGGAATTTAACACAAATAAATGTCATGTAGTGGAAATGGGAGTAAGTAAAAGAAGGCCTCATACGGAATATAAGTTAGGAGAAAACACTATTAACCCATCAGAGAAAGAAAAGGACTTAGGGATAACTGTTAGGAGTGATCTTTCACCTGAGAATCATATTAATAAGATAGTGGGAGAAACATATGGACTGCTAAACAGAATAAAAATAGCCTTTAACTATATAAACGAGGAGATGCTGGAGAAAATAATAAAAACATTGGTGAGACCAAGACTGGAGTATGCGGCAGTGGTGTGGGCACCACATCTAAAAAAGCATATAAAGAAGCTGGAGAAGGTTCAGAGAGCTGCAACTAGGATGATACCAGAACTGAGAGAGAATTACCATATGAGGAGAGATTAAAGAAATTAGATTTACCATCTCTAATGGATAGGAGGGAGAGAGGCGATATGATTATGATGTACAAATGTGTGAGAGGACTCGAAAAGGTGGACAAGAAGGGTTATATTGTGAAAGATAATGGTAGAACTAGGGGGCATAGATATAAACTAATGAAAGGAAGATGTAAAGGAGATGTGAGAAAGTATAGTTTCCCTTACAGAAGTATAAGTAAGTGGAATCAGTTGGAAGAGGAAGTGGTGTGTGCCAAAAACATTCATATTTTTAAGGCAAAGTTAGATAATTGTAACTCAGGAAGCGGGACAATACGAGCCTAAAAAGCTCAACTCCTGTATACTACAAATAGGTAAATACAAATAGGTAAATACACACACACACACACACACACACACACACACACACACACACACAACACACACAAACACACACACACACACATACACTAACACAAACACATGCAAACACACACACACCACATACCACCCACACACATACACACACACACACACACACACACACACACACACACACACACACACACACACACACACACACACACACACACACACACACACACACACACACAAAATCCTAGGAGTAACATACGACACCCAAATGACATTCAAACAGCACACCACAAACACGAAAAAGAAACTGGCACCCAGACTTAACGCCCTCAGATCACTTGCCTACACAAAATTTGGACACAACAAAGAAACCACCACCACAGTCTACAAACAATACATAAGATCAGTTATGGAATACGCAAGCCCGGCCTGGGCTTCTAACCTAGCTGAAATACATCATAAGACCTTACAGACTATTCAAAATAAAGCCCTGAAAATCATCACAGGATGCACAGCTATGACACCCACAGATCACCTACATCAAAAAACCAAAGTCCTCAAAGTCAAAGATCATCTTGACATGAGAGGCACACAGCAGCAGCCTCCACGAATCAACACCACCCACTACACTACATGGCTACACACCCACAGACACCAAGAAATATCAAAACAACACCCAGCACACGCTATCACACACAAATACTGTCTTCTCTCCCTCCCTGCCCACCCCAAACCAACTTCCGGAAGCACATCCATACTCATATCACTCGCCGTTCCATCCACTCACTCATAGACAACACGCAGCTGCAAGCACGACCTCCCGAAATCCATCCTTCTGAATCCTCCCTTCCTCGCGAGGACAGAGTCCACCTGGCCAGGCTGAGATGCGGACACCATCCGGCTCTTCTGAGCTATCAGAAGAGACTGGACGACTCCGTCGTCGACACCTGCCCGGGTTGTAACACAGCACCCCATACCATTAAACACATCATAGAAGACTGCATCTCACACAACCACTTACGCCAACAACACAATTTACACTCTTTGAGAGCTCTGTGGGAAAGCCCGACCGTGGCCATGGCCTTCCTTGGGGACTCGGGGCTGTTCGGCCAGGCAGCTTAGGGAACAACAACAACAACTAAATCCAATCCTCTTCCCATAGTTCTCCTTTTCACCTCCCTCACCACACCATCCATAAACATATTAAACAGCCATGGTGACATTACACAACCCTGTCGCAAACCTACCTTTACCTCAAACCATTCACTCAACTCACCATTTCCTACTCTAACACATGCTCTGCTCCCTTCATAAAAACTCTTAACTGCTTCTAACAAATTTCCTCCTATTTCATAAATCCTCAACACCTTCCACATTGCACATAGAAAAAAAAAATCTTTTTATTTACCGGTAGTATTGTAATGGTAGTTATACTGATTTTTGTTTTCTTTTCCAGTGTTGAAGATGAAAGTGAAGCGTGGGGTGAAGGTGTGGAGGAGGATAATGGAGCTGGTGGTGTGGAGGTGACAACAGAAGATGTTACTGAAGATTCACTCAACCTGGGAGCTGAAGGTAACTTTTTTGTAGTATCATATGTAGGATATATTACTACAGTCATAATCTATAATTTACCAACAATCTTGCTTGTTAACTATGTAATATTAAGTTACTATGCACTTCTCGTTGACAGTCCTCATGTGTTTCTAATAACCTGTGACAAGTATTATTTGATAAATATTGTAGTAATGTTGAGTTAACCCTTATGCCCCAGGAAACATGAATAGACACAAGCTAGTTCCTGCCTTGTAGTGGCCTTGAAAGACCACTACAAACCATGGTCAAGGGCTTTGAACATAGGTTCCATAGCTGCGGTTGTGGACGGCCATTGTTCACTTCCTCACCTTATAAACTCCGGTGTTCCTCAGGGCTCTGTCCTATCTCCTATTCTCTTTCTAATTTTTATAAATGATCTCCTTAACTATACCTTAATTCCCATCCATTCATACGCAGACGACTCAACCTTACACTACTCCATTAGTTTTTCAGAACGCCCCAGCCAGCAATCCCTCAACGACAAACGTAATGAAGCCATAGAACTCTTAAATTCTGATCTAAATACTATTTCCAATTGGGGCAGAGAAAACCTTGTTAACTTTAATGCTTCCAAAACCCAATTTCTCCATCTATCTACCCGTCAGGATCTCCCAGCGGACTATCCCTTATTCTTCAACAATACAAAAATCAACCCTTCATCTTCTCTCAATATTCTTGGTGTCTCTTTTTCTTCTGCTCTCATTTGGAAGGACCATATTACCAGTCTTGCTAAGGCAGCCTCCCAGAAGCTGGGTGTGCTCAACCGCCTTAGGGGGTTCTTTTCCCCTGCACAGCTTCTTGCTCTGTACAGGGGCATAGTGCGCCCTTGTATTGAGTATTGTTCACATGTGTGGGGAGGTTCCTCTCACACCGCTCTCCTAGACAAAGTTGAAAGGAAGGCCTTTCGTATCATTAACTCCCGTCCACTCACCAACTCTCTGCAATCTCTCTCTCCGCCGCAATGTTGCATCTCTCTCGCTATTCTATCGCTACTATAATAATCAGTGTTCCTCAGAGCTATCCCAGTGCATACCACCTCCTTTACGTAGAGCACGTGGTACCCGTCTTGCAACTCAATCCCACCCCTACTCTGTGCAACTCTCCAACCCAAGAGTGAAACGTTACTCTCAAACTTTCTTCTACTCAACATCTGAGCTCTGGAACTCTCTCCCAGAATCAGTCTTTCCCTCTTCCTATGACTTAAATTGCTTCAAACTCCGTGTGTCCAGGCATTTTGGCTCGAACGTCCCTTGATTTTGGCCCTGTCACTCTTTCAACTATGGGGGAGGCACTCGCTATAGGCAGTTATGCCTTTTGCCTCCTTCAATCACATAGAAAAAAAAAAAAAAAAAAAAATAGGTATTTGATTCTTAGAGGAAGATTAGTTCTGATATTGAGTTATTGATAATCCTCATTACATGTGTTATAGTGTCATATATTTGTGGAATTCAAGGATTAAGTTACTACGCATCAACAGGAATGTAAGGCGTGTTTCTCTCATTTTCTAGCCCAGCGGATATTACATAATTTTTAACTCAATGCCATAACAAAATGGTAAAAGCTATGGTGGTGTCATTTATCTTCATGTAGTTATGCTAGTGTATATTCTCATGATCACTATATTTGTTCCATTAATCCCATCCTCTACTACAAAAAAAATAAAAAATAAATAAATAAATAAATTACTAGTTGTTAAAAATAATTTTGGTTAAATATGACTATGAGGGTGTACGAGAGCGAGGTAGAGGGACAGAGAGGGAGAGGTAAACCGAAAGAGAGGTGGAAGGATGGAGTGAAGAAGTATATAGATGAAGACGGTGTTAGTTGGGAGGAGGGGCGTCGACTGACTGGGGACAGATGTGCATGGGAGCGTTTCGTTCGTGGCCACCCCTTTGGGGATCACGGTGTCAGGCAATAGATAGATAGATAGATAGATAGATAGATAGATAGATAGATAGATAGATAGAAATATGACTGCTTTGGTGAGTTTGTGAAATATGCCAGGCCTATGATAAGGGGAGATATGTACTGTAATGGAAAATGGGGGTATGTAATGGAAACTTACACTAAGCCATTATATGTATGTATGTAAATTATCCTCACAGTTTTAGGCAAATAATGATTATGGCTGTATAGTTGGGGACATGCATACATACATACAATCATACATACATAAAATTTTAAGACCGAGTGCTCCACACACATGCAGTTTCAGTCTCTCTCGGCCCCACCACCGTCAGAGATGGTATCTCCTAGGTAACAAAACTTGTCCACCAGCTCCAATGACTCATTTCCAAAGTTCACAGCCACAGGATCATCTCTTAACACAAGCTCGCCTTTGCACACTACACACTCAAATTTCTCTATTTCTGACTTATCCTTTGGCAGGGGTCCTTTTATTCTACTACAGCGCTTACTCCCATGGTGTACCCAACATCGACAGATGCTACATCAAATCGAGTTAGAGCCCCCGCCCTTTCCACACACTGCACATGGGTATGCACATATAAACCTGGCACAAATACTGTGAAGGAACGGTTAAGTTTGTCCACCATTATTAGTTAAAATTCTTACTATTTTATCTATCTATTGCCGGACACTGTGATCCCCGAAGGGGTGGCCACGAACGAATAGTTCCTATGCACCTCTGTCCCCAATCAGTTGACGCCCCTCCTATCCAGCACCGCTTTCACACACATACCTGTACCTCTCAACTGCATCCTTTCACCTCTCTCTTGGTTTTCCTCTCCCCCTTTGTCCTTCCACTTCACTCTAGTACACTCTCTTAGTCGTTCTCTCGCTTCCCATACGTTCCACATGGCCGAACCATCTCAATGTGATGCGAGTCAACAGAGCAGTCTGGTGGCAGGAAGGTTAAACTACAATTTGCTTCCATTGAAATACATGGGACAAAAAATTCAGCACCCCTATAATTTTAGAGAGCACCTTATGCCATTAACACATTTACTGCGGCACTTGTCATATGACAATTGCTTGGTCACCACTGTACCATACGGGGGTTTTGGAGTAAAAGTGACCTTCATTCCCTGCAAATTTTTATGTATAAACAAGAGCTAGAATGTACTGTATGTCAAATTATTGTTATTGTAGTTCCCTATGCTTCCTGGCCGAACAGCCCCGAGTCCCTAAGGAAGGCCATGGCCACGATCGGGCTTTTCCACAGGGCTCTCAAAGAGTGTAGATTATGTTGTTGGCGTAAGTGATTGTGTAGAATGCAGTCTTTTATGATGTGTTGAATAGTATGGGGTGCCGTGTTGCATCCTGGGCAGGTACATACTGTACATACATACATTCATAAAATTTTAAGACTAAGTACTTTACACATACTGTACGTGCAGTTTCAGTCTCTTATCCTAATGGCGGTGTTCCAAGCAACTCTTTTAAGGGCTGCTTCACTTGTCAATTTTTTGGATTTGAGATCGGCACGTATAGTCCGATACCAGGTCTTCCTCGGTCCACCCCTTGGTGCAGCTCCCTCCACAATCACAGACCTGCATCTTTTCACCCAATTTTGTTCATCCATTCTCTCCACATGTCCATACCATCCCAGTCTACTTGTACGCATCACCTCGCTAATACTCTTTATCCCTAAACGTCTCCGTTGACGACAGAGATATCCAGTCTCTTCTGATAGCTCAGAAGAGCTGGATGATGCCCACATCTCAGCCTGGCCAGATGGACTTTGTCCCGGCGAGGAAGAGAGGATTCAGAAAAACGGATTTTGGGAGATCGTGCCTGCAGCTGCGTGTTGTCTATGAGTGATTGAATGGAACGGCGAGAGATATGAGTATGGATGTGCTTCTGGAAGCTGGTTTGGGGTGGGCAGGGAGGGAGAGATGACAGTATATGTGTGTGATACCGTGTGGTGGGTGTTATTTTGATGTTCCTTGGCGTCTGTGGGTATGCTGCCATGTTGTGTAGTGGGTGGTGTTGGTTTGTGGAGGCTGCAGCCAGGAATTGAGTGCTTCTCATGTCCAGGAGGCCTTTGACTTTGAGGACTTTGGTTTCGAGGACTTTGGTTTCTTGATGTAGATGATCTGTAGGTGTAGTAGCTGTGCAGCCTGTGATGATTTTTAGGGCTTTCTTTTGAATAGTCTGCAAGGTCTTGTGATGTATTTCAGCTAGGTTAGAAGCCCAGACAAGGCTTGCATATTCCAGCACTGATCTTATGTATTATTTGTATACTGTGGTGGTAGTTTCTTTGTTGTGTCCAAATTTTGTGTGGGCAAGTGACCTGAGGGCATTAAGTCTGGGTGTCAGTTTATTTTTTATGTTTGTGATATGTTGTTTGTATGTCATTAGAGTATCAGATGTTACTCCTAGGATTTTGGGTATGTCTGTATGTGTTAGGGGGGTGTTGTTTATGGTGAGGTGCGGGGTGTATTTCTATTCAGCTGTCCAACTTGTGAGGAGGGTTGCATTGGATTTGGATTGGATTTGTGTTGAGATAGGGTTGAAGGAGAAGTGTTGCTCTGTCTGAGTCTTGGTATGTGCATGTGAGTGTTATGTCGTCTGCGTAGGAAGCTATATTTATTTGGGGTGCGTGGGGTGTGGGTATGCCAATACTATGTCATGCATGTATACAGTAGATTGAAGAGTGCGGGCGACAGGACGGATCCTTGCGGGACTCCGTTTGTGAAGTTTCTGATATTGGATGACTGACCGGCAAATGATATGTGTGCACATTTGCCTGCTAGGTAATTGGCCTGCCATCTTTTTGTTTTGTTGTGCATGTTTGTGTTGTAGATTTTGTTTGTTAGGTTGTGGCGGGGAATGGCATCGAAGGTTTTACTAATGTTGAGTGTGGCAAGTAGTGATCTGTGGGGTGGTCTGGCTGAGTTGATGCCGTCAAAAGCTCTTCGTGTAAGATCTGTAAAAAGAGTGTTTGTGGAGGGTAGTGGCCTGAAGCCATGTTGTGTTGGAGCTATAGGTAGAGCTTGTGTGGTTAGTTGTAGTACGAGGCGTTCTGAGACTTTGGAGGGGGTGTAAAGGAGTTTGATTGTGCGGTGTGAGGAGGGCAGCGTGGGGTCTTTGTTGGGTTTGGGGAATATAATGATGACACCATGCTTTCAGATGTCTGGTATTATGTTGTAATTCTTTATGGGTTGTCCTCCCTAATTGTTTATTGCAGAAAGTTTAATCAGTGCTAAATAGAACAGCAAGGCTTATATTTGGTCTTCCACCGAGAACCCCCACTACTCTATATTTAATAGAGTTACACTGGCTGCCAGTTACAGGTAGGATAGAATTTAACCTACGTTGTCTGGATAGCCCCCCAGGTGGACACTGCGAGTCTTTACTACACAGCCCGAATGGCCGCCTGGGCTCCTGGAGCTATTATAGGGCTATTAAGATTTTTTTTTTTTGTCCGGCAAACCAAACTCGGACCGTAAACAAACTCCATTCAGCTGTGCTTGGTGATCTGATAATGCTGCAAGCACAGGCGATCAATACTTCTCCAAGTATTCCAATGGTGTCTGAACCCATGGATGAAAGCAGTGGACAGTGGCATAAGATAAGAATGGTTCTATTTATCAGTCTATCTATGAATGGAAGTTGCCTGTACTGATGTTTGCTGACAATACAGTTCTGTTGAGTGATACTGAGTGGGAGTTACAGGTTCTAGTAAATATGTTTGGAACCGTGTGTGAAAAAAGGAACCAGAAGGCAACAGTGGGTGAAGAGTAAGGTAATGTCTTTGAAAGGGATGCACTCACAGAGTGTGAGGTGAGGTGGTTGTTGTTGTAGTTCCCCAGACTTTCTGGCCAATCAGTCCCGAGTCTGGTAGACCAAAGCCGCTCCAGATGCTCGGGCCCCCGAAGGGTCCAGGGAGAGCTGAGATCTGTCTCTGATAGGGCAGCAGGGGAGGGGATCATCAGCTCCATGGACTAGCACTCCCTGGGCCAAAGCCCTCACCGTCCGCAGCCCCCTTTGCAGTGCCACCTAATCGGGAGATCTCGTCATTATCTAGAAGGAAAAGTAGGACAGTAAAAGGTTGGGTAGATGATGTCAAACCTCACTCTGGATAGGACCAGCCCTCACCCGTGATTTGAGGTTGAATGGTCAGGTTATGGAGACTGTCAGCTCAATTAAGTATTTGGGCAGTATGATGAGTGAAGATGGGAGTATGGAGGATGAAGTGTGGGGAAGGGTACAACTGGGAAAGAGGGTTGTAGGAATGCTGAAAGCAGTAACAAGGAATAGGGTGGTCAGCTTGGAAGTATAAAAGTCTTTGCATGATAGTGTGGTAATCCCGACATTAACGTACGGGAGTGAAGCATGGATTGGATGTTGTTGGAGAGACACAAACCAAGAGTGAGAGGGGTGGAAATTATTTACTTGAGAAGTGCATGTGTAGTTACATGGAGGGATAGGCAGATGAATGAGGAAGTAAGAGAGCAGTGTGGTGTGGATGTGGATGTGCTGGAAAGTGTGAAAAGGGACACCTGGAGATGGTTCGGCCATGTGGAACGTATAGGAAGCGAGAGAATGACTAAGAGAGTGCATGAGATAGAGGTGGAGGGACAGAGAGGAAGAGGCAGACCTAGAGTGAGATGGAAAGATAGAGTTGAGAGGTATATGAGAGAAAGCGGTGTTGATTGTGAGGAGGGCATCGGCTGACCAGGGACAGAGATGCTTTGGGACGATTCATTCGTGGCCACCCCTTCAGGTATCATGGTGTCTTGCAATAGATGGATAGATAGATAGAAATTACATAGTGTTATAGATAGGTTGTCAGTGAAGTTATTTATCTGGCTTTACATCTGCATAATTTTAAAGATTTGCAGCTATTTTCACGTTGTTTTTGTGAACTGTTCCCTCGCCACTTATAATTTGTGCTGTAAGCACCGAAATTTACAGTATTACTTATAATTCTTATTTTGCAGCTGGTTTCATGTACGGCTCTGGTTCTATGGTGACTTGTTGCTCCATCACTCCAACATGTGACACGGCCACCACAGCAGCCATCACCGCCACCACGAGTGCCACCACCACAGACACCAGCAGAGTCCTACCTCCTTCACTGTCACTACACTACACCAAGCCTCACTACACACCCTCTGTCACCACCACCATCACCACCACTGCATCATCTATATCCACAAGGTTGGTTATTCACATAATATGGGTTTGACAACCCGAAGGTCCTGGTCGGCGGCACTGGTGGGTGGCGGACGCTGCTTTGAGGCTCTGTAATAGTACATAAGCGAGAGTAAATATCAGGAATTTCGAGTGCATACGGGGCTAGTGAGGAAAGGAAAAGACTTGTGAAGTGTTTAACCCTCCAGCCCCGGCTATGTATTATATATACAGTATATTCCTCGAAACCCGGGTGTTTTGGCCGAAAAACGTCTAGGCTAGGCTACCGTATATTTGTTAATCAGACTGCTTCCCGCATTCCCGCGCATCCCCAAGCGTAGCTGTGTTATTTACCTGTAGAATGGCATTAAGTAGAGCTCTCTAAGTCAACTGGTTGAGCTGTGATGATGATTTCATTGGAGATAACTTTATGGCCAAAACAGCCACTTTACACCACTTTTCGATACTTAACAACAACATACAGGCACACACGAACAAGCGACGCTCTCCTTCTTGTGGCCGGAGATGCGGGGCGTCGGTCCAGCCGGCTGTTGTTTACATGCGTCGGACCGACGCCTCGCACACGAAGCTCACAGCAAGTCTGAAAAAATGTTTAGGAAATGAATAGTAGTAGCCCATTTACGGACATCATGAGCTCAAGCAACCACACTGGGCTCGGCTTCTTTAATAACATCCACTATGAGGGAGGCTCTGTCTCGAGTCGGCCACCCCCAATTAAAAAATAATAATAATAAAAATAAGAGAAAAAGTGGGGTATGTTGTTGTTGTTGTTGAAGACGTGTTTAATTTAAACTAGCCCTCTGGGCCGAGGCCCTCATAAGGCTAGTGGTCGGCGGGGGGATAGTAAGTCAAGTCATATAGGTCACTGGTCAGATTTCACCGTAGAGATTAAGAGCTGCTAAGAAATGGCGGATGGCCATGAACGAGAATGAATCTGAGTCAGAAAGGATGTCTTTTAAAGAGGTGTGTCGCAAGAAGCGACGTCTTTCAGGGCCGTACACGGGACAAACGCATAAAATGTGAGGGATAGTAAGAACTGTGCGACAATGGTGACATTCCGGCGGAGGACTACGGGGATTGGTCATTAGATATCCATGAGTGAGTCTCGTGTGTCCTATGCGTAATCGAGTTAAGAGGGTTTGGTCAGCGCGACAGGGGCTGAGTGAAGAGGGCCACATGTGAATGTCGTCTTTGATGGAACGAAGGTGACCTCCCAAAGGTTGATCCCTCCATTCTGAGCGCCACTTTTCATGAATATGCCGTCGAACTACAGGAATTAAGTCATCCGATCTGAGGACAGTGGATGCCGGAGCACCTAGACAGGCCTGTTTAGCAAGGGCGTCAGCACGTTCATTTCCCGCAATGCCTACATGGGCGGGGATCCAACAGAGGGTGATGGATCGAGAGCTGCATTTTAATTCGTGGATTTTCAGGATAACATCGATGATCAATGGGTCACGTGGGGCGTACTCTCCCAATGCTTGCAACACACTTTTTGAGTCACTGCAGATAACTACATGAGGAGGATTGTTTGGAAGTGCAGAGATGAGGGTCATGGCACCATGAATAGCCCACAACTCTGCAGTGAAAACGGTGGAACAAGGATGTAGGGAGCTTTGATGGATACCATGGTCAGAAACCGCTGCACTACCTACGGCATCCGGAACCTTCGAACCATCAGTGTAGATGAAGGCAGCTGGAACATGACTATCAAGATGTTGTAATGCTAAGGTACGGCGTTGGACTGGAGTCACAGCCCCTACTTGGTCAGTCAAATGGAAACAAACTTCAGGGTGTTTAAGGACCCAGGGGGTAATTGAAATACATTGAAATGACGAATGAGGTGTGTTGGAATATTGTAAGATGCGAGTAATTGGCGGGATAGGAGGGTAAAAGGCAAGGTAGTAGTAGGAGTAACACAAAAATCTTGGGAACGGAAAAGGTCCTTCAATGTGGGATCCTGTTGGAGACGGATGGCAGTTCGCAGCTGAACCAGCTGACGATGATACGTAAATGGCAGGACCCCAGCCTCACTGAGCACACTGTACACACGAGAGGACCGGAAAGCTCCTGAGCTAATACGTATGCCAAGGTGATGAACGGAGTTAAGTGTCTGCAATGTGGATGCCGAGGCAGTGCCATATACCGGGCAACCATAATCCAGGGCAGATAGAATGGTGGATCTATAAAAGAGCAGTAACGTAGATCGGTCAGCACCCCAATGAACACGTGCCACAGACTTGAGGACATTCATGCGCTGAAGGCACCGAGCCTTCAGAGTGGCAACATGGGATTTCCAATTTAGGTGGGTATCAAAGATAAGGCCAAGGAATTTAATGGAGGCAAGGAATTTAATCTTGGAAGAACCCATAGAGAGGGTGATGGACTGCTTACGCAAGTGTCTAAGGTCGCGATAGAAAACAACAGCATTGGTTTTTTCAGTCGAGAAGCGGAAACCAGTTGAGGACGCCCAAGCTTGTATGGAATGAAGAGCAGTGTTTAGACGACGTTGAATGTGTGTTAAACTAGGAGACGTATAATAAATGGCTAAGTCATCCACATAGAGGCTATGAGAGATATCTGGAGGGAGGCATTTTGTAACACTATTTATTGCAATATCATAGAGTACACTACTTAGGGAACAGCCTTGGGGTATTCCATTAGTTTGAGGTTTTATTGCAGATAATATACCGTTGTTTTTAACCTGAAATGTGCGGTTAGATAGAAAGTTCTGGAGGAATTGGGGAAGGGAGCCCCGCATACCAGAGCTATGGAGGATTTTTAGAATGCGATAACGCCAAGTGGTATCATAAGCCTTCGCAATGTCGAAGAAAACTGCCACTGTGGGTTGTTTCTTCGAAAATCCTTCACGTATTTGGTGCTCCAGGTGGATGAGAGAGTGTAATGTAGAGTGGCCGGGACGTGAACCATGTTGATACGGGGATAATAAGTCATGCGCCTCTGCATAATGAAGAAGGCGTGGATTGATAATTTTTTCCATAAGTTTACATAAACATGAGGTGAGCACTATGGGCCTATAGTTTGTCGGAAAACTATGATCTTTGCCTGGTTTTGGGACGGGTATGGTATATGCATGTCGCCAATTTGGTGGGAAATAATGTCTATCCCATAATTGATTATAAAGTTGCAAAAGATAATTTAGTGCACGTGGATGAAGATGACGAATGAACGCATAGGGAATGGCATCAGGACCCGGGGTGGAATCCGAGCAGTGGTCAATGGCATGTTGAAGTTCAGGTAATGAGAAAGGAGCGTTATAGTCATGAGTGCGACCTCCGGAAAACGTGATCGGGTGGGACTCCGTCTCTTGTTTCAAGCGGAGGAATTGTCGAGGTAAAGATAGGTTAGAGCTAACTTCACTGAAATGGTTTGCATGCATAGCAGTGATGACGTGGGGATCATGGGTTAAAGAGTCCGAATCAGTGTCCCGTAATGGAGAGAGTTGGGGACGGACAGTTCGCCCGTCAACACTAAAAAAAAATCTCCACGGAGTAGAGATAGGGGTGCGACTAGTGAAGGACGAGATGTATGAGCGCCACGAAAGCACTTTACTTCGGATGATATTGCGTTTGACAATAGCGCAGACTTTATTATAGAAAGTTTTGAGGGCAAGTTTTTCAATGGTGATGGTGATGAAACGGAAGCATTGAGGATGAGTAGCAAGATTGGAGAGGGAGGTTTTAATTCTCCGTTGCTTATCACCCACCCTGGTGAGAAGGCGCTCTACCCTGTGTTTGAATTTGATCATGCTAGCCTGTTTGGGTGACCACCAAGGGACTCGTCGAGGATGTTGCAAGGAGGAGGTGAATGGTATGTGATGCTGTGCAGTAGAGGTTAAGAAAGACATGAAATATTCAAAGTTAACTTTGGGGGTGATCATATCCGAGAAATCTTCAATATCAGCTGTGGATTCTGTGTATGTCAGCCAATTAGCTTTGGAGAGATTATATTGAGGTAGTTGTGTAAAGGGTTCAGGGGATAGGTAGTTTAAAAGAATCGGGTAGTGGTCGCTGGAGAATCTTTCCTGCAGAACCGACCACTCAAATAAAGGGGCGGCGTCAGTCGAAGCAAGTGAAAGGTGTATCGCAGAGAACGAGTTGTGTGCTGCAGACCAAAATGTAGGGGAATCTAGGTTCAAACAGCAGAGTTGTGAGTCAATCAGAAGGTTTTCGATATGTTTACCCGGGGTGTCTGTAAACGGGCTTCCCCATAGTGGGGAATGTGCATTGAAGTCACCAAGAATGAGGTAAGGAGGAGTTAGTTGTTGTGTGATATGGAGAAGATCAGCTGTGTCATCTTTACAAGAGGGTTGATTGTAGGACGAACAAATAGTGAGGGATGGAAGCTGTGGGAGGGAGATGGTAACTGCAGAAGTTTGAAATGGATTGGGATTGAGGGTGACGGGAAGAAAAGGATATTGGTAATGAACAAGAATTGCTGTACGATAGTGTGTGGGGGTAATCGGAGAACTAACAGCGACAGAGTAATATTTATTAGTGGCCCCTCCATCATTGACGAACATGCCTATTACATAAGGCACCCTCTTCAAACACTCATCCGCCGTAGTTTGAATCTACCGCGCAGAGCATTTAAAAAACTGAGGAGCCTTCATCATGAGCGCACGCGACCTCACTCATGGCTTCAGTCATAATGAATTGGGTTCTCACTATGAAAAAACTTCGTAAAAAATTAAAACAAAAAGAAAATAAGAATAACTATTCAATAAGCTTTCCATCATATCGTGGATGTACTTGTGTGGATCTTTTGACCAGACGCTACTGCAGGCGTCATTCTTCCTTCTCTGCTCTGCGCTCAGCCTGCCCGGACGTGTCTCCCCACGCTCCGCGGGTTCCGCATTTGTTGCGTCCCTAGTGAGTTTTTTCTCATTTGTTTACTCCGGGATGTATCGAGTAAGGTTAGGATATGCGTAGCAGGAGTGTCCTGGGCTAGTTGCCCGCAGTGCAGTGTATTTTGGGTCGTGTGTTTGGGGCATCTATTTCGGATGTACCCTCGTGGTCCTGTTGTGGACAGGTGAACTTTTTCACAGTTAGCTAGCTTTGTGTTGCAGGCGGCTTTCATTACACGTTATTGCTTCCTTTTATCTTTCTGATGAGGTAGCGTATTTTTGCTGTCGTTCCCAGCGTATTTTTCTTCACTTAGTGAAGTTTTTTCTGGGTCCCGAGTCAGTTCTTCCCTTTGCCGGAAGTGTTTGCTACAGTGATGTGTTGGCGGTGGTTCCTGTTGGGATATAATTCAGTGCTTTTTGTTTATATTCCGACTTGTTACTGTTATCCGTCTGCCTAGGCCTAGCCAGCCTCTCGTAGCTTTACCACATATACAAGTGTTATTGATTTATTTTCTAAATATGTACTACTGTGTCATGTGTGTCCTGGTTTAGTTGTGTATTGGCTAATTCCACGGACTATTTATGTGTCCTGGGTTAGTTGTGTATTGGCTAATTCCACGGACTATGTTGGGCCCGGCGTTAGTTGTGTTTTAGCTACGCCTCGGTCCGGTGTTGCGTTCAGATGGTATCTGGACGGGGTGGGTTATTTCCGGCGGGTTTTTCTCGGTTTCACCTTGATAACCCCGGCTGGTTGCCAAGTTTTGGCCACGCGTGGTTTAAAACAGGCTTGTTTCCCCGGCGAGTGGGTGTCTGTGGCTCCCCAGGACTGCGTCTCTGGGGTGCCTGTTTCAGGCTCCTTCTGATTCCCGGCGGGTTGGCTGTACCCATCTAACAGTGTTCATACGGACACGTGTTGATTGTATTTTTTTTTCGGTTTTGCAAAGCCAATATAAAACTATGCTGTAGTTGTATTTCCTCCCCGGCGATCTGTTACAAAGAAGTGGGGATAGGAACAATTGGGGTTAACTTTTAAACTTTAAATCACCCGGTGGGTGCAACCTGGAAGGGTGGGATGACCGAATTTGCAAAATTCAGTTTAGTTGACCAGACAATTGAGGGATGCATTGTGTATCGCCTCCTTCAACATACGGCGCTTTAGGGCACAATTGGGGTTAACGTTTTTTAAACTATTATTCACACCCGGCGGGTGCTCCTGGGACGGATGGGAATAACGAATTTACAATTCAGTTAGTTAACCAGACAATTGAGGGATACGTTTTGTATCGCCGCCTTCAACATACGGCGATCAAAAAAGATACTTCGGCAGAAGTTTGATCTCGTATATTTGTCAGGCTTCCCAGTTTTTGATCTACGAGATAATTCGGGGGCCGGCGTCTTTTTTAGTTTTTTTTTTTTCCAAAATGTAATCTTGAAACAAACACCACCGGAAAGACTTAATCACTTATAAACGCCATGCTGGTCTTTATATATTATGTCAGAGGGTATTCATAAATCTTTTGGACAAATTAAGATATTCTGAAATCTTTTACTTAGAAAACCCCACCGCGTAGCGAGCTGTGGTCGTTGAGTATTACGTCTCGTTACCCGGCGGGTTATTTAACACTTGTGTGCGAACATGATTGGGTTAACCTTATGAGCATTAATTCCTGGAAATTTTATTTTTTCCAGAGCTGGGTCCCGGCGGGTCTATGCAGAACCTGGAGTAAGTTTCCCACCAGTCTCTGTCATGGCTACCTTTGCCCCGGTTTTTGCTTTATGCATTACGCCCTCCTGTTCAGGTATCCCTATTTTTGCGCACACCCTTTGTATAAAATGTGTTAAAATGTCTCGTTTGGTGGGGGTTACCTTTCCGGCGTTTTTCTCGTTGCTCCGAGAACACCGTTTTTGTTTACCGAGTTTTAGTCAGGATGGCTAAAATAGGTAAGTTACCCCGACGTGTTTGGTCGCTTGAGGGCTCATCAGAAACTGCGTTTTCTGTGGTCGAGCCTGGGATCAGGCTTCCTGTGTTATTCATTGCTTTATGCATTACGCCCTCCTGTAATGTCTCGTTTGGTGTGGGTTACCTTTCCGGCGTTTTTCTCGTTGCTCCGAGAACACCGTTTTTGTTTACCGAGTTTTAGTCAGGATGGCTAAAATAGGTAAGTTACCCCGACGAGTTTGGTCGCTTGAGGGCTCATCAGAAACTGCGTGTTCTGTGGTCGAGCCTGGGATCAGGCTTCCTGTGTTATTCCCGGCGAGGGGGGCTCCACACAGTTATTTTGTTTGGTCTTTCCCTCCCGGCGACCTTTTTACAAAGAGGTCTGGGGCAGGTATAATTGGTTTGACATTGCATATAAAAACCCGGCGGTTGTACCTTCGGGTGGTTATATTAACGGATTTGCGATTCGCGATAATTTGCCAAACAATTGATTGATAAAATAGGGTATCACGGCCTTCAAGACGGCGATCTATGAGGGCTTCTGGGAGAAGCCGGATTAGAGATTAAGATAGGCTTAGACTTTTTATGGGATAAAAAGATGCCTGAATCTTACTATGTTTCAAGTGTAAAGGGATACTTGAAAGACATCATCTTTAATAAAGATATGCTTCATCTTTATGAGGATTCAGAAGTTATGCTTAATTCTTTTGAACAGGTAAAAGATATGCTTAAATCTTTAATAAACAATTGAAACAATGTTGTTTGTTTGTTTAGTCTTTCCCTCCCGGCGACCTTTTTACAAAAAAGGTCTGGGGCAGGTACAATTGGTTTGACATTGCATATAAAACCCGGCGGTTGTACCTTCGGGTGGTTATATTAACTGATTCGCAATTCGCGATAATTTGCCAAACAATTGATTGATACAATAGGGTATCACGGCCTTCAAGACGGCAATCTATGAGGGCTTCTGGGAGAAGCCGGATTAGAGATTAGGATAGGCTTAGACTTTTTATGGGATAAAAAGATGCCGGAATCTTACTAGTGTTTCAAGTGTAAAGGGATACTTGAAAGACTTCATCTTTAATAAAGATATGCTTCATCTTTATGAGGATTCAGAAGATATGCTTAAATCTTCTGGACAGGTAAATATATCCTGAAATCTTTAATATGAAACTAAAGGAAAACGAAAAGTAGTGGTGGAGTGCTACGGTTCGTTGACCGGCGGTTTTGTGGCACATATTTTGTACCATTTTTTGGGTGTAACCCTATGAGCATTAATCCCCGGAAATTTCTCTTTCCAGGGCGGAGTACCGGTGTTGCACCAGGTGACCAGGTAGTTTCCAGGGGCGGGGTAGTTTTCCCCCAGTCTCTGTCATGTCGGCACTTGAACCTCTCATTACTGTATGTTCAACGCCGTTAAGATCAGGTATCCCTATATTATTTTTATTTGTTAATGAAATAATTTAATCACTGAATAATAATAACCATATATATTTTCTATGATTATATTATGATAATATTGTGTTTATTTATAGTAATTTATTTTAATACAATTAAATATAAATTAAATTAATTAGTATACTTTATGATTTTGCTCACCAGCTCTGCTTTCAATGTGTTAATGAGCTATGGGAGCTTTTAATTATCATAAACCTTTACAGGGCTCTCTTTCAGAGAGTATACCAAGCTCGCAAGCGAGGGACAGCCACAGCCAAGGTGTATGGCGATACTCACAGTCCTGGCAGGACAGAACACATCCCTTTGTGACTCAACTAGTGCTGACATCCACCGGGATGCCGATGTACCATCTTCTATCCCAGTTTTAACATGGCAACATGTGGAGGTCCCGGCTTCGGCGGGATCTTCCCATGATAAGCCAGACTTAACGGATGAAGAACAACGATCTCTGGTCTCAGAGATGGAGGTTGAAGAGTCCAGTCACCTTCTAGGCGACTCTCAGGGTACTGTCGAATCTCCACGGAGTTCGTCATCGGCTAGGTATGTACCGGCGGAAGAGATTGATGGACTACTATTGAATGCACTTAATAGGTTCTTTGGCCCTACGCCGGAAACTCCTTCTGATACGGGAGATCCCGCGATGTCGACGAATGTGCGACCTCTGGCTACATCCTTTGCTTTAGCTAAAATACCTAACCATCCGCTTGTGTCAGACCCAATTTCCAATGTGCCAGGCACAGCAGCTCTCACTACTTCCACTGTGCGAGTCATATCAGACATATCTCCCCCTCCTTTAGACAAGGCACCAGTCAAAAAACAGGAGCTATGCCTCTTTTATACGGGCCTGATGAGTCAGGGGTAGCAATGTTACGGAAATGTTTTGGATGTTCATATTAAGGACATTCCAAGTTATTATAACCATGACTTATTCTTCCCACCAAATCCCTCCAGAACGCCATTCTTGGTTCTCTCTTCCGGTTTTTGGTGCCGGCGGAGTCCCCTCTGCTTGGATGCCACCCCCCAAATAATCAATTTGGGTGAATTATAAGCTCCCTTTAGCACGCCTTCCCCAGCTTACCTAGACCGCGAGTTTAGGTTAAGAGGAAAAGCGTTTAAACTGTTTTCGCAATATATGGTTCCCAGCAAGTAACAAAGTCTCTGTTACGCTCTTCTCAGGCAATAGAAGCCGCGGAAGTCAGGAAAGCCATTGAACTTTCCCGGCGCTTTCTTCTCCAGACTTCCATCCAAGTCTTTAGGAGATATTCGGACGGCCTTATTAGAGGCAGTTCGAGCAAGGCAGGATCTGAGGATGTTCTTAGTGAAGAAACTTCTTGACCGTATTGCAAGCTAAGTAGTTCTGTCTCCAGTTCTAATTCCTTCTTTGATTTCACCAGCAGTTTGGAAGACTGTTTTCAATTTGGCACAAGCATTCAAGCAAGGTCCCCGCAAGCCCTGATGCCCTTGTTAGAACAAGGGATCAGGGTCTGGTGGTATCTGGGCGACTAACTGGTGGTGGCAGAAACAGAAAAGTTACGCATCAGTCATGTCTACGTTACGTTAAACCATCTCATATCTCTAGGATTCAAGGTCAACTTAGTAAAAGTCAAACCCTTGTTCCCCCACGAGTATTTCAGGGGATAGGGCTGGTCGAGGACACAGCTTCTCTCACTCTGAGTCAGAGTGTGGACACTCGAAACAGATTTCGCAAAAACTGTTTATGTTTCTCCACAGTCTGACTACGACACAGAAACTTTGGGAATCTCTAGTCGGTTCTCTCAACGGGGTTCAGCTAACTGTGAAGTTGGGCCGGTTGTAAGTCTAACGTTTAATCTTGGAGGGCAACAAATTTTTCCCACTATTACCGGCGGGGATAGTATGGCCTATCCCAACGTTATTACACAACTTACTAGCGGTTTGGGCGACGAGAGAAATGTTGCACGCAGTCATGTTATGAACCTCTCCTCCGCCGTCGGTATGGGTGGACATGGATGCGTCAGGCACGATAGGTTGGGGCTTTTAGTCAAACCTCGGGCATCAGGGTCAAAGGTTTTGGTCCCATTTAGAAATCTTCCACATCAATGTCAAAGACTTACTAGTCCCCTTATCTGTCCTTCAGGCTCACGGCTCTGCTTTACGGGGCAAGTCGGTGGCCTTCAGAATGGACAATCTGAATGTGGTTCACTGTATTCAGAAACAAGGGTCAATAAGATCTCGGAAGTGGCTAAACGTGTCAGAAAAGATTTTTATACTAGCCAACAGGCTGAACATTCATCTTCACGCATCTTATCTCCCAGGCGTAGCAAACGTCTGGGCAGACGCTCTGTCTCAGAGACAAAGCACATCAGTAGAATGGACGCTCTTGCGTGTGCGGAGCATTACCATCCACAAGTGGATTTGTTTGCGTCTGAGAAGACTTGCAAACTCCCACTGTACCTCACCCGCCGGACGATAACGCCGGCGGGCGGACCTGACGCTCTGATGACGGACGAGAACAGGTTGAGTTCCATTTATCTATTTTCCGCCGCCAGACGCGTCTCTAATGTGCCACGTAGTCAACAAACTACAGGATTAGCGAGGCGTAGTCTCGCTAATCGCGCCCCTGTGGCCGGTGCAGTGTGGTACCAGCATTTGTACACGTGGTGCCCGCACCCAGTGTCACTCCCGGTCGGGTTGTTCCACTTAGAACACAATTGGCAACCTAGAAACCTCGCGGACTTGTTCATTATGGACATTCAGGAGGCCAAGTGGCTAGCACCATATGGTAGCGACGTGACCAAGATATTCACGAATCAATATACCCAGTCTACAAAGCGACAGTTTCAATCGCATTGGCAAGCTTTTATGTCTTGGATTCTTAGAACAAACCAAACTGTGCCCTCGGTGGCGTTGGTTGTTAATTATTTAATGTATCTGTTCATGCAGAAACATTTATCTGAAATTGATTTATGAGGGCAGGTTTTAAACTCCGCCCACCTCCCCGTCAGCTCAGGCCTACATGGTCTCTGGACAAAGCATCGTAGTTATTCTCGTTCCCGTATGTACCAAAGACTGCAGATTTTACAAAAGGGCAGTATTCCTTATGGCTTTGGCTACCGGGAACAGAGTATCTGAGCTGGCGGCGATGAGCAACACACCTAATTGCCTCAGGTTTGATAGGCTTCATGAGTGTATTCACATTGCACCTTCCCCAGGATTCATAGCCAAGAATGAGCACAGTGAACACGTGTTTTCAGAGTTCACGGTGCCGGCATTAAAAAGGGGAAAGGTGCACCATCTTTTTTTGCCCAGTGCAAGCTCTAACCAAATATTTAAGAGTGGCACCTCTAAATCACCAGGGTGCTTTATGGGTCGCAAGTCCGGGTGAACGCTTGATGGAGCGTACACTGGCTTCTCTCTTGGTCGAGGACTTTAAAGAGAAGAATCCCGGCGTTGTGGGTAAGACCCACGATTTACGCAAGGGGACAGCCTCTTTACGTTTCCTTAATAATCTTTCGGTGGAAGTTATTAAGTCCACACAGTTGTGGGCCTCTAATCAGGAGTTTTTGACTCGATACCTTTCAGTAGCTCTGGACAAACCTTCCTTGCCATGTATAGCTTTACGGCAGAGGGTCTAGGTGGCCCTTTTAGTCACGTTTTGTTTAATTTCAAGAAAAAGGGGTGGGGAGGGTGCAGTCAGTGTGACATAGGACACCCTAGACCCCTCCGGAGTATGTGTTCGGAACATACGAGCTGGGATACTGTTTGTAGGCATTGTATTATAAAATTTCTCTGTAGTATTCATTGCAGGAAATTGTGCTAAAGGCCAATAGTAGTGTTACAACAATTCTTGTTGTAAGTAGCTTTGGCTGTGAAGCAATAGATTTTTGAGAAATCTCGGTAGTTGCAACTACGACTTTTACTTTTGAAGTAATTACTTCTCCATAAGTACACAAGTTCAGTACTTCTACGAATGTACAAGAATTCATTTATGTTTGGTTATATTTTTAGGAATATATCCACTAGTTAATGGGGTTTATATGTGCACATGTAAACTTATAAGTTTTTAGTTTTCACCACTTACTTTAAGTGGGGTGCCTTCTTAACTAGCAGATCTGTGTACAGAGTCTCAGAGTTACCCCTTTTTCAAGCAGGCTTCTTTGAAGCACGCTCCTGCTTGTACCCCTTTTTGAAGATTTAGGCTGTATAAAGTTTATGCACCCGAATATCTCTTTTTTACAAGAGTAAGAATACTATGTGGTTGTTTGATTATCTGCTTTTCTAGAGTTATGATATGATTACGAATGTCCCCCTCCAGTCTTAGAAATCAGGCATGTTCGTCAATGATGGAGGGGCCACTAATAAATTATAGGTTTGACTCCTGTAAGGAGATAAAGAAAACCTAATATTTAGTAGTGGCCCCGTAATCATTGACGACTGGGGCCCTCCCGACCATCCCCTTCCCATTCGTTGATGTATTGAGGATTTTGGTTTACTTGATATGTCAGTGAAGGAAGAATGACGCCTGCAGTAGCGTCTGGTCAAAAGATCCACACAAGTACATCCACGATATGATGGAAAGCTTATTGAATAGTTATTCTTATTTTCTTTTTGTTTTTATTTTTTACGAAGTTTTTTCGTAGTGAGAACCCAATTAATTATGACTGAAGCCATGAGTGAGGTCGCGTGCGCTCATGATGAAGGCTCCTCAGTTTTTTAAATGCTCTGCGCGGTAGATTCAAACTACGGCGGATGAGTGTTTGAAGAGGGTGCCTTATGTAATAGGCATGTTCGTCAATGATTACGGGGCCACTACTAAATATTAGGTTTTCTTTATCTCCTTACAGGAGTCAAACCTATAGTCTGGGGGGGATCACAATATTGCCTACATGCTGTAGGCATATGCAGATTGGAGAGTATAAGCGAATGAGTCTTTGTAATTCTCCCATATGAAGGCGAGCTTGGTATCCGTTAATGTTCCACTGGACAATATTATGAGGCATTGTGTACAGAGGGGGACACATCTGTATTGGGTGTGATGTCGTTTAAGGAGTCAGGCGAAGAACGGGGAGGGATAGTTGCTTGCGGGATTTGAGACGTAGGGGCAGATGAATTGGGTAATTCATCGTCATTTATTGCAGAGAATTGTTTTACGAGTTTGGGAACAAGTGTTGGAGAGTGAAGGAGCTTGAGCTGTAATGTATGTATAAAGTCCTGCGGCGAAGTAGTGGCAGTATCTGTGTTAGGGGGGAGAGTACGTGCAATGATGAGGGCGTTTGCTCGTGCAAGTATTTGAGAATCTGGCTCAGAGAGATGTGGGGTGATGTACTCCCGAAAACATCCAGAGCATCCGCAGGCACCAGGGGGAATACCCTTGCTGCAGATCAAATGGGGGTTATCAGAGGAGGGTGGCACAGGTGTATCCAGATGCATAAGTTCTTCAGTCGTGCTTTCCGTATGAGTGGCAAGAGGAAGCGGAGTATTTGGAATTGGGGGGTGTTCATCAGGGTCTGAATCACAGGGAGCGTCCTTTGTGAGTAGACGTTTACGAGTACCACACTTTTCGTGAGGAGTTGGGGTAACGGGTGTCGTCGATTGATGGACATCAAATGCAGACCGTGTGAGTACCATTTCGGTCAGATCGGAGTCAATGAGATTATTGTCCTTCAGGAATTGCGTCATTACGTCTGTGGATGGAAGGTCAGGGTGTTGGATGAGAGGCACAATAGCAAGGGGGTTTGTGATGTTGCTTATTGTTTATTGGACTACGAGAGGATACAAAGTTCCTTAAATGGTCTTCGAAGGCTCTAGGATTGGAGGTTTTGTGCCGGAGGAGAAAGTATTTGCCGCAGTCGTGACATCCACAGTCTGGATCGTGATTAGGCATGGTCCACAGTTGGGTGGGTGAGTCGTTGTCCGAATCACGAGAAAGGGGCCTAACTGGTATGGCAATCCTGCGTTTTTTAGAAGCCTGTGTCCTTAGTAGTTGAGGTTGTGGCGAAGGAGCATTTACGTGGTCAGGGGTACGTCGCACGACCTCCTCCTCCGTAGGCATTGACCAAAATTCCATATCTTCCGAGATGCTGGTAAAGCCCTCGAATCTATTGGAAGTGGACAACCCAGGAGAAGAGAGATTAGCGAGGCGAAATGTTTCACTGGAGGGAGAACGTCGAGGACTGTTTTGTGATGTAGATGGTCCCTTCGGACGGAGAGTAGCAGCTGTTGCGGGAGGTCCATATCTCCGGTAGGGAGGAGCTTTGCCTTCGTCCCTGAGTTGCGTTTCGGCCGCCCTGAGTGGGAGACCCGTCGAGGCCTGTAGGTGGAGTATCTCCCATTGGAATTTGTAATGTGGGCAGTCCCTATTGTTAGCTTCATGGCATCCGTCACAATTTGCGCATCTGGCCTCCTTTGACTGGCAGTGTTCCAGATCATGGCGCTCAGAGCCGCAATATTGGCAACGAGGACAGCGTGCTCTGCACCGTGCAGAAGTGTGACCAAAATGCCAGCATTCCGTACATTGTCTAGGTCTATAAACGTAGCGACGTACTGGCAGTTGTCGTCCAGCTAGTTTGACATGCATGGGGAGGACGTGCCTCTTAAAGAATACCTTGACAATACGCAAACTGGGTCGATTATAGCGTTGGGGCACAACATAAGTGTCGACTTTGACGATGGAGGGGTCTGTAATTTTCAATAATTTCAAGATGCATGGGGCCGAGTCTTGAAAGCCTTGATCAGCAATTTCGAAGTCCGAGGGGAGGGCCACTGTACCTATGCGCTGATGAAGGTATTCGTCTTCCTTACCTGTATACCTGCCAACGTGGGTGAGAAAATGGTCTTGTAAGGCTTCTGATTGTTCTTGTGTGGCAGCCTCAATCATGCGTTTTCCTTTCCCGACAGTGTGTACGGTGAAGTCACCGAAGGTCGAAGCAAGAGAATCATAAAGATCAAGATCGTCCATGGGGTAACCAGTGACCTCGAAGAATCGAGGCCAATCAGGGGGACGAAACATGGCGTCTAGGGTTGGTTTTGGGACTGGGGTATATGTGGTACGACGACCTGTGTTCCGTGTGCGCTGAGGAACATGCGGCTTGAGGGTTTGCACAGTAGATGTAGATCCTTTATGAGAGGAATGAGGAGTGGATGTGTCGGTAGATTGTGAGGTCAGAGTTGAATCAGTGGTCGTTGGGGCAGGATGCACAGTATGGGCAGTTGAATTCCCTTCAGTACCGTTACTCAAGGTATGCAACGGCCGAGGGTTAGTTAATGTGACAGTAGGCCTTTGAGATCTTGGAGGTACATAAGCAGGTTTGTTGGAGGTAGCAGATCCAGCATCCTGAGGTAAGATGGTAACAGATGTAGTCGCAGACTGGTCAGGGATACACGAAGTATCCGTAAGGGTCTCAGCGGAGGGCATCCGAGCTTCATTATTAAGGTCCTCGACTGAATGAATAGGTAGTCTAAGGCTAGGATCATGATCTGGTAATTTAGAAGTTAAGGTTGAGACCGTGGGGTTGTCATCGCTAATCTTGGTCACAGCGGCAGTACTTTGCATTGGAATTAATGCCGGGGGGACCAACTGATCGATCTCTCTATCCGACGATGGAGAATTCGTCACATTATCCGTAGAAGGCTTGCCAAGGTCAGGGATATAGGGGGGGTCCACATAGAGGGGTGAGTCCAAGGACGGTGCAGGGGCCGGTAAAGAATCCGGCATAGTGCCACCACCATCCGAGAGGATGACGGTCAAGGAAGGTGAATCAGTCTCAATATCCATATCCATATCCATGCCAGTGCCGGTGATCAAGGGTTCAGAGGAAGTCTCCATATGACGAAGGTATTATGATTCGTCCGGGATAAGCTCCATACCCACCACGGAGCCTATAATTAGAGGACTTGGTATTTGCCCTAGGAGTCAAACCCTGATATACATCCCTACCCCCTGTGCTTATAGACGGTCAACTCGTCAGCTTCGGGTCCAGCACAGAGAGCGAGATTTGACGATAAAAGGTTCCCCTCGTGCGTGCACGTCAGGTACTCCAGTTCAACGGGTGGAAGGGAACGCCGTCCACATCCACCCTCCATCAATTATATAGAGCAGTCCAGTCGTCAACGATAGAAGAAGGGGAAGCAAAGAAAAGGACAAAGTTAGAGAGGGAAAAAGACAGAAAAGTGATACCTTGCAGGCCTCTGGAAACCTACGAGGAGGGAGGTCTTGGTCCACTAGGGCGGCGGAGCCTCGAACATAAGAAGGTCTGTCCCCCTTATGAACAGAGTCCACCGGGCAAGCTTCAAACCCCGCCACCACGACACGGTGACTCCCCATCGGCGGGGAAATACTTCCAGTAATGAAAGATTATGTAATTCTAAGTAGAAAATGTGTTTTTATGCGTCAGTATTTGAAATTGACGGTTAGTGAGTGTGGAGGGGAAGAGGGAGGACGATCAGTGTGCTGGTGCCATTCGAAGGAATTTTACTTATTATTATCGTTATGCCATAATACCTTGGAAAACTAAACTCATTTCTAAACTGGTACTGTATGGGTTTGTCAAATGCGATAATATGAAGCCTTGTATTATTGTAATTAGCATTTACACCTGCTCTTAAGATAATGAATCTTGGCAACAATGCAGATATCCTGTCACCCAGTTCGCACCAAGTTACATCTTGGACACAGGACAACACATAACTTTATGATGTGTCTATCATTGCTTGGACAATAAAACATAATATTCTAAGAACCTTTCATAAAAGTATTAGTGTAAAATATTGTTCAAATTAAATTTAATGTTTAAAGTGACCGCCATACTCGCTCCATCATTGAAAGTGTTGCCTTCCTCTAAACATTTTGTGCTGATATTTGGGCTCTATTTGACTGTGTTAATAATCTGCCATACTTTGTCTGTACTCTCTATTCGTTCAGCTGTATCACAAACTCCAGGAAACATTCCTCTGTCACTTAGATGCTAAAAATCACTGTAAAATACTTTAGAATTTGGACATTTGTTTGGGTATCTCCTCTTGTAGGCTACTCGACAACAATCAGCACTAACACTTCGATTGCAGAGCCCATAAATAAATTTCATTTCTCCATATTCTACGTTAGGGTAAGTAAATGGTATTTTCTTGTAGTTTTCGTCTCTCCAATGGTCGAGAATAACAAGAGTCGTGCGTGCCCTTCCATACTTTTACTATACTCGAAGTCACGGGAGAAAAGAAATTCCCGTTTGGCAACCGTCTTCCAACTTGTTCAAGTTAGTGCATTCTTGTAGTGAATAGCTAAATGATATACAATTATGCTAAAAACAACAGACTTCAGTGTAAAACAGTAAAATAAATTGTATTTATCCTTTTTTCTAAACACAAACCTAAATTAAACATAAGTATTAGCAGTCAGCTGATGAAATATGTGGGTGTAGCCGAGCGTATGGAACGAAACAGTAGTGGAGGAAGGGGAGGAAAGAGGAGGATGTTAGATAATATACCATATATCTCCCATATAAAGCAATGTTGTTATATCACATGTGTATAGGTTTGTAGTACAAGGCTCGTGTGAACAATGAGCACCCTGAACATAGGTATAAGGAAACATTATTGTAGAGAATATACGAAAATAATGTAAAGGGAGGGAAAGGGGAGGGAGTATCCCGCAAAAGAACGAAACCGTTGTGGAGGAAGGAGGAGGGTGTTGTTGTTGTTGTTCCTGTTCCCTAAGCTGCCTGGCCGAACAGCCCCGAGTCCCTGAGGAAGGCCATGGCCGCGATCGGGCTTTCCCACAGAGCTCTCATTGAGTGTAGATTGTGTTGTTGGCGTAAGTGGTTGTGTGAAATGCAGTCTTCTATGATGTGTTTGATGGTATGGGGTGCTGTGTTACATCCCGGGCAGGTGTCGACGACGGAGTCATCCAGTCTCTTCTGATAGCTCAGAAGAGCTGGATGGTGTCCGCATCTCAGCCTGGCCAGGTGGACTCTGTCCTCGCGAGGAAGGGAGGATTCGGAAGGATGGAGTTCGGGAGGTCATGCTTGCAGCTGCGTGTTGTCTATGAGTGAGTGGATGGATCGGCGAGAGATATGAGTATGGATGTGCTTCTGGAAGTTGGTTTGGGGTGGGCAGGGAGGGAGAGAGGACAGTATTTGTGTGTGATACCGTGTGCTTGGTGTTGTTTTGATATTTCTTGGTGTCTGTGGGTGTGTTGCCATGTAGTGTAGTGGGTGGTTTTGGTTCATAGGGGCTGCTGCCAGGAATTGGGTGCCTCTCATGTGCAGATGGTCTTTGACTTTGAGGAGTTTGGTTTCTTGATGTAGGTGATCTGTGGGTGTAGTAGCTGTGCAGCCTGTAATGATTTTTAGGGCTTTGTTTTGAATAGTCTGTAAGGTCTTATGATGTGTTGCAGCTAGGTTAGAAGATCAGGCTGGGCTTGCGTATTCCATCACTGATCTTATGTATTGTTTATAAACTGTGGTGGTGGTTTTTTGTTGTGTCCAAGTTTTGTGTGAGCAAGTGACTTGAGGGCGTTAAGTCTGGGTGTCAGTTTCTTTTTCGTGTTTGTAGTGTGCTGTTTGAATGTCATATGAGTATCATACGTTAATCCTAGGATTTTGGGTGAGTGTGTATGTGTTAGGGGTGTGTTGTTTTATGGTGAGTTGAGGGATGTATTCGTGTTCTGTCCAGCTTGTGAGCAGGGTTGAGGTGGATTTGGCTGGGTCTAGATTAAGTCTGTAGTCCACCAGCCATGTAGTGTGTTGAGATAGGGTTGAAGGAGATCTGTTGCTGTGTTTGGGTCATGGTGTGTGCATGTGAGTGTTATGTCGTCTGCATAGGAGGCTAAGTTTATTTGGGGTGTATTGGGTATATTTATGTCGTGCATGTACAGATTGAAGAGTGCGGGCGATAGGACGGATCCTTGTGGGACTCCGTTTGGAAAGTTTCTGATTCTAGATGAAAACATTACAGTACATAATGAGGAGAGGATGGTAAAAGGCAGGATGGAATGGAATAATTTGACTCTTTGGCCTAGTGCCACACAAGGACGGCCCGGCCTGTCCATGGACATGGAGAGGTAAGAGGGGACAAACGAGTAGTGGAGGACCAGAAACCAGTGACCTCGATGTCAGTAAGAGAGTGAATGTCCAGGCACCGTATGGGCGCCGCATAGGAGAGGATGTCGTGCGCAGTACCCTTTGTGAGAGGGGTACTGTCCTCGATCACCCGACACAGTTGAATTCCCACAGCACCACTCCCAACCTCTTCCCGGTCTTGGGGATCACCCAGAGCGCCTTACCCGAAGTCGGCACAGCGGCGTGCATACTAGTATGCAGGGCTTTACCTGCTGTGTATGGCTGTACTTCACCATACCGACGTGTACAGCCTTGATCATATGACTACTCAATGCCTACCTGTATATATTGATGTTTTTTTAATTGTTACACATGTAACTACATTATCTTAACATGCACCATGTAGTTACACTCTTTTTTCTAATAAACAACAAGGTTTATTGTGCCTTTTCTTGATCATCTGATTATACTTAGGTTTGTTTTTTGCTGCTTGGATGTCCGCCTCCGACTTGGGATTCAAGCCCTACGTAGGATAACGTAGAGACTACTACTAAATTGGGAGGTTTGACGACCTCCCAAATTACCAAATAATGAAAACCTCCTATTTGGTAGTAGTCTCGGAGTATCCAACGACAGAGTATCCCGCCCTCACGCCTAACCCCTGCCATCCAATCTAGTCTGATTACTTGATACCTTGATGAACTTACCTGGCCTAGCGCAGGTATGTGGAGTTCGCGCATGCGGCCAGAGGGAAGCTAGATGGAGTGGGCAAGTATTTTAATTTTTTCTACCGTACTTTTTTTATTTTCTATTCTCAATAAGTAGTCTCGAAGTGTGTACAACGTACCTAGTAGAGATTTAAGGTGCTACTCTAGAAGATATTGGACTGCACATGTAGTACCGATAAATCGGCCCGCTGTACCAGCGGCTGAACTTATAAGCCCTACGTTGGATACTCCGAGACTACTACCATATAGGAGGTTTTCCTTATTTGGTTATTTGGAAGGTCGTCAAACTTCCCAATGTTCCCTATCCCATTCAAACCCTACATTTAACAGCTAGTCATAGTGCTCCCTCCATGCTTTCCTGATTTCATCCTCAGTATGTACCACCACTATGCGGTAATTTTGTATACATTGTTCATCTGCCACATCCTTATTGCTATTTCTCATCTGCCTAGCTAACTCATATATGGTATTTTTATTTTCTGAATTATTCACCTTATCTGAGAGAAGGTTTTGTCTAGCTTTCTTAGCTCTATGAACCTCCCTTCTAGCCCTGCTTATATATATATATATATATATATATATATATATATATATATATATATATATATATACACAGTATATATATATGTACCAGTAGGGTCCCACATAGAACGAGAAATTGGTCGATAAACGAGGTCGTTCTATGTGAAATCGCTCTATGTGAAACATAAAAAACATAAAAAAAGTAATCGCAAAGTATGGTTTAACCGCGAATGTAGGCAAGCACAGGAAGCAAAAAACAAAGCCTGGAAAAAGATGAGAAACTGGGATTTGGAAGATAACAGGCAAAAGTATAAAGAGGAGAGAAACAAATACACAGAAATGAGGAGGAGGTCAGAGGCAAACCATGAGAAAGGGATAGTGGAGAACTATGAAAAGAATCCAAAAATGTTTTTCAAGTTTGTAAACGGCAAAAGGAAGATAAAAGCCACGATCGATAAAAGCCAAGATTAAAAGTGGAAACAGAATCATAGAAGAGGATACAGAGATTGCGGAAGAACTAAATAGAAATTTTGCATCAGTATTTACAAAAGAAGGAGAATTCATTGCACCAGAAACCAATGAGATAGGTACAGAGGAAATGCCGGAAGTAACATTTAACAGACCAGAGCACATAGACAAAATGAGTAAGGTGGATCCAAACAAAGCCGCTGGACCGGACGGAGTATCAGGCTGGATTATTAAAGAAAATGCTATGGAACTGAGTATACCGTTATATGACATAATGACCAAATCATTGGACACAAGAATAGTACCTACAGAATGGAAAAGAGCAAACATTATTCCTATATTTAAGGGAGGAAGCAGAGATAAACCACTGAACTATAGACCTGTATCACTATTGAGCATCCTCATGAAGATTCTGGAAGGATTAATAAGGGACAAATGGGTGAACTACCTGGAATCCAAAAGATTAATTACTGACCGACAATTTGGATTCAGAGGTGGTAGATCATGTGTAAGCAACTTGTTGAGTTTTTACTCTAGAGTAATAGACACAGTGGACAAGAGGGAAGGATGGGTAGACTGTGCCTACCTAGACTTTAAAAAGGCATTTGACAAAGTTCCACACAAGAGATTGCTGTGGAAATTAAAACATGAGGGAAAAGTAGGAGACAAACTGCTGAAATGGATGGAGAGCTACCTTAGCGGAAGACAGATGAGAACAACAGTAAGGGGGAAATCGTCAAACTGGACTCAAATTACGAGTGGGGTACCACAAGGATCTGTTCTAGCCCCAATCATGTTTCTAATATTTGTAAATGACTTGCCTGAGGGACTAACAAGCTACATGAGTATGTTTGCGGACGATACTAAGCTGCTTAAAACGATCAGAACCCAGGAGGATTGCCTTGAGCTCCAAGCAGATTTGCAAAAGATCCATGAATGGAGCATCAAATGGAATATGGAGTTCAATGCAGGGAAATGTAAGACTCTAGAAATGGGTAAAAGCAAGTACAGACCTAGAAAAGATTATAAACTAGGGAACGAAGTGATTCCCAAAGCAGAAAAAGAAAAAGACTTGGGGATAGAATTTAGGGATAACATGTCTCCAGAAAGCCACGTAAATAAGATAGTGAGAGAATCACTAGCATTATTGGCAAATATTAGGATGTCTTTCAATTATCTTAATGAAAACACCATGAAACAAATAATAACGGCAATAATAAGACCCAGGATGGAATATGCATCTGTAGTGTGGTCCCCTCACTTGAAGAAACATATCCACAAAATTGAGAGGGTACAGAGAGCAGCTACGAGGATGATCCCAGGTTTGGAAAATTTGGAGTACCAAGAGAGGCTCGAGAGATTGAATCTACCTACACTGGAACAGAGAAGGAAACGAGGACAGCAAATTCAGATATATAAATGTGTTAGAGGTATTGACAAAATCGACCAAGAAAACTTCATAGAGAGGGATGGAGGTGAGAGGACAAGAGGTCACAGCTACAAACTAAAAGTGCTAAATAGTAAATCTGATCTGAAAAGTAAAAGATTTCCTACCAACTCGATTAGTGGGTGGAACAAATTGCCAGCCGAAGTAGTGTCTGCACCATCAGTGCATAGTTTCAAAGCACGGTATGACAAACATATCTTAGGAGGCGGGAATTAACGAGCATGCTCACTCCCGCAAATACAACTAGTGTAAGTACAACAACTAGTGTAAGTACATAACCTATGGGAAAAATCGATATTGGTCGATTGATCCTTCCGTACGTACCATAGCCTACCCCAAACATTCCCTAATTCCATGTTCACAACAAAATATTCCAGTCAAAACCCGAAAAAAAAAGAGCAAAAATAATGAAAGACTCGATATCAAACTAGAAACATATACAAAAACAAACAAACTAGTAAATTGAACTCCATGAATCTGCCACGTCAAGGTGTTTCTTGCTTAGATACGAAATCCGAGTGAATCCGACATCCAACTTCACTTGCGCAAGAAGAAGACATTGTGTTGAAAAACCACCTGTTTAAAAGATTTGTTTTGCCCAAATATCGTATCTCTCACATTTATTAGGGCTTTAGTGCATTCAGTGTTAATGAGGGTTGGCCTGGTGGTAATGATGAAAGAATTGAATGCTTGGGACCATGAAAACAGAACATTGGCCAGCAAGCTGCCTATCTTGTCGGACGAAAGCAGCGGAAATGGACGACTAGTTAGGCTAGGCTATAATGACAAAGATTTCAAATAAATACATATGAGGAGAAGTAATCTCCTCATAATATGTATTTACAAGTATTTATATGCATTTATAAGTATGTATATGTAAATATTTGTCACGAATCAGGCGCCCTGTATGATAATAGGGCGCTCTAATAGAGAACTCCCCGGATTTTCCCTACTTTAGAAGCGGAATCACTTCAACAGAACACATTCGTTCTTAACGAAAATTTTGGAATAATATTTTTGGTCGTTCGCTCTATAAGGGAAACGTTCTATGTGAACACGTTCTATATGAACACGTTCTATGCGGGACCCTACTATATATATATATATATAAGCAAGAGAGAGTCGAAAGATGGAGGGAGTACTTCAATGAGTTGCTAAATGTAAATCCAGCAAACATAGCTGGATATGGTATGGGAGGGAGAAGAAGAGAAGTAGTGGAGGAGGAGGTGGGGATCAGGAGGTCAGAAGTGTGGGAAGCCATGAAAAGAGTGAAGTTGGGGAAAGCACCAGGAACAGATGGAGTGTGTGGGGAAATGTTGAGGTATGGTGGTGAGATAGTGATCGAATGGGTATGGAAAATGTGCAAACTAGCATGGGAGAAGGGGAGTGCACCCAATGACTGGAAGACTGGCATAATAGTCCCCCTATATAAGGGCAAAGGGGAAAGAGGAGTGTGTGGTAACCACCGAGGAATATGTCTTCTAAGCGTAGTAGGGAAGGTATACAGTAGGGTAGTGATTGAGAGAGTGAGAGTGAGAACGGAGAAATGGATAGGCGATGAGCAGGGAGGTTTTAGGAAGGGAAGAGGATGTGTAGATCAGATTTTTACCCTGAATTGTGTTGTGGAGAAATATCTGGAGAAGAAACAAAAGGTGTATGTTGCCTTTATGGACTTGGAGAAGGCCTATGACAGTGGATAGAGAAGGTTTGTGGAAAGTACTTAGAATATACGGAGTAGATGGCAAGTTGCTGAAAGCAGTGAAGAGCATGTATGAGGGTACAAAGGCGGCAGTACGTGTGGAGAGTGAGCAGAGCGAGTTCTTTGACCTGAATGTTGGTTTGAAACAAGGGTGTGTGATGTCCCCGTGGTTGTTTACTGTATATATATGGATGGAGTCATGAAAGAAATATTATCAAGAGCAGTGGATGTTGGTGTATCGCTGAAAAGGGAGGGAATTGAGTGGAAGCTACCTATACTGCTGTTTGCGGATGATACAGTTCTGATGAGTGATAATGAATGGGAGTTGCAGGGTCTGGTAAATGAGTTTGGAACAGTGTGCGAAAAACGGAATCTGAAGGTAAATGCGGGGAAGAGCAAGGTTATGGTCTTCGAAAGGGGTGAAGTCACAGAGTGTGAGGTGAAGCTGAACAGTCAGGCTATGGAGATCGTCAACTCTATTAAGTATCTGGGCAGTGTGTTGAGTAAAGATGGGACTATGGATGAAGAAGTGCAGGAGAGGGTACAACAGGGGAAGAGGGTTGTAGGAACGCTGAAAGCAGTAACAAGAAATAGGGTGGTCAGTATGGAAGTGAAAAAGTCCTTGCATGACAGTGTAGTAATCCTGACACTGACTTACGGAAGCGAAGCATGGACGTTGGTTGAGAGACTCAGACCAAGAGTGAGAGCAGTGGAAATTAATTACTTAAGAAGTGCGTGCGGAGTTACATGGAGGGATAGACAGACTAATGAGGAAGTAAGAAGGAGGTGTGGTGTGGAGGTAGATGTGCTGGAAAGTATGAAAAGGAACAACTTGAGATGGTTCGGCCATATGGAATGTATGGAAAGCGAGAGAATGACTAAGAGGGTGTACGAGAGCGAGGTGGAGGGACAGAGAGGGAGATGTAAACCGAAAGAGAGGTGGAAGGATGGAGTGAGGAAGTATATGAACGAAGGCGGTGCTGGTTGTTGTTGTTGTTGTTGTTCCCCAAGCTGCCTGGCCGAACAGCCCCAAGGCCCCGAGCAAGGCCAAGGCCATAACTGAGCACCCCCACAGAACCCTCTCTGCCTACCACAATAAAGCCTGGGTGACCGAAGCCACTCCATGGCGGGGAGCTGAGGAGGGTGCGGAAACGCACCAGGCGGTGCTGGTTGGGGGGAGGGGCGTCGACTGACTGGGGGCAGAGGTGCATGGGGGCGGTTCGTTCGTGGCCACCCCTTCGGGGATCACGGCGTCAGGCAATAGATAGATAGATATATTTATTAGTGGCCCCTCCATCATTGACGAACATGCCTATTACATAAGGCATCCTCTTCAAACACTAATCCGCCGTAGTTTTGAATCTACCGCGCAGAGCATTTAAAAACTGAGGAGCCTTCATCATGAGTGCACGCGACCTCACTCATGGCTTCAGTCATTATGAATTGGGTTCTCACTACGAAAAAACTTCGTAAAAAATAAAAACAAAAAGAAAATAAGAATAACTATCCAATAAGCTTTCCATCATATCGTGGATGTACTTGTGTGGATTTCTGACCAGACGCTGATTCAGGCGTCATTCTTCCTTCTCTGCTCTGCGTTCAGCCTGCCCGGACGTGCCTCCCCACGCTCCGCTAGTTCCGCATTCGTGGCGTCCCTAGTGAGTTTTTTCTCATTTGTTTACTCTAGGATGTATCGAGTAAGGTTAGGATAGGCGTAGCAGGAGTGTCCTGGGCTGGTTGCCCGCAGTGCAGTGTATTTTGGGTCGAGTGTATGGGGCATCTATTTCGGATGTACCCTCGTGGTCCCGTTGTGGACATGTGAACTTTTTCACAGCTGAGTTAGTTTGTGATGCAGGCGGCTTTCACTACGCGTTAGTTAGTGCTGCCTTTTATCTTTCTGATGAGGTAAGCTTTGTTTCTGACGTTCCCAGCGTATTTTTCTTCACTTAGTGAAGTTTTTTCTGGGTCCCGAGTCAGTCTTCCCTTGGTCGGAAGTTTATGCTACGGTGGTGTGTTGGCGGTGGTTCCTGTTGTGATATTTCCAGTGTTTGTGTATATTTCAACTTTTATTATGCCGTCTACCTAGGCCTAGCCAGCCGCTCGTAGCTTTGCCACATGTACTAGTGTTATTGTTTATTATTGATAAATATGCCCTACTGTGTCATGTGTATCCGGGTTTTAGTTGTGTATTGGCTAATTCCTCGGACTATAATTGTTTCCTGGTTTAGTTGTGTATTGGCTAATTCCACGGATTATGGAGTGACCTTGGGGTTGTCGTGCGTGGCTCTCCTCGTGTCTCTTGTTGTTCAGATGGTGTCTGTTCAGGGTGGGTTGCCTTCCGGCGGGGTTTTCTCGGTTTCACCATGAAAATCCCGGCCGCGAGCCGTGTTGGGCCACACGTGGTTGTTAACACTGGCTTGTTTCCCCGGCGTTGGGGTGTCTGTGGCTCTCCAGGACTGCGTCTCTGTGGATGCCTGGTTTCAGGCCTCCTTTGATTCCCGGCGGGATGGCTGTTCCCATCTATAAAACGATTGTTCATGCGGACATACGTTATGTAGTTTTTCTACCCGGTTTTTCAAAAGCCACTTGAAAAACCTAGCTGTTGTTTTAGGCTTTCCTCCCCGGCGATCTTTTACAAAGAAGTGGGGACAGGAACTTATGGGGTTAACGTTTGGACATCTCACCCGGCGGGTGCACCTGGGTAGGGTGGGATGAACGACTTATGTCTTTCAGTTAGTTAACCAATCCATTTAGTGATACTATGTGTATCGCCGCCTTTACTTTTACGGCAATTGAAGGTTCAATTTAGGTTAATATATCGATTCTTCTCACCCGGCGGGTGCTCCAAGGTGGAGGAACTAAGGAATTTACAAAATTCGATTTCGATTTAACCACTTAATTTAGTGATACAAGTAGGTATCGCCGCCTTCTAACTTACGGCGATCTTTTGTGACAATTCGTTAGACATCAGATCTCGTATCATCCTGCCCTGTGCTATTCTACTAAAATATTTCAAGGGCCGGCGTCTTTTTGGGGGGTTGCTTTGTTACAAAATTGAATCTTGAGACAGTCGCCACCACCAAGAGACTATAAGCGCCATGCTGGACCGTTATATTATATCAGAGGGTATTCTTCACTTTCTTTAACAAAAGATTTGTTTAGATTTCTGAACCCCACCGCGTAGCGAGCTGTGTTTGTGCCATTACATCTCGTTACCCGGCGGGTTATTAACACTTGTGCGCGAACATGTTGGGTTAGCCTTATGAGCATTAATTCCTGGAAATTTTCTTTTTTTCCAGAGCTGAGCTCCGGCAGACCAATACAGACCCGGCGGTAGTTTCCTCCCACCAGTCTCTGTCATGGCTACCGTGGCCCCAGTTTTTGCTTTGTGCACTACCCCTGCTTGTGCTGGTATCCCTATTTTTGCGCATACCCGTTGCATAAGGTGTGTTAAATGTCTAGACCGTTCAAGGGGTCTCTGGGTTATGCGTAATTGTTCTTTTTGCTCCCAATTAGCTTTAAAGGTCCTTTGTGATAATGATAAGACTGCGGCGGTAGCCTTAAGAGAGGTTAGGCAACAGATGTCAGCCTACACTACCATTGTTGCACATAAATCACTTCAATGTGACAACGTCCCACTTTGGGATAGATTGCTCTCCGAACACCCTCCCCCTAAACGTTCCTCTAGAGTCACGAGTATTAAGCCGGCGGAGACTGGTCAGGGTTCTGTATCCTCTGCGGCTACACCTAAACGCCCAAGAGAGCCTACACCCCCGGTATCCGCCTCTTCGTCTCGGGCGAGATCCCGGTCTAGGTCTCCTCTTAGACACCAGTCATCTAGTCGGGCCTCTTCACCGGCGAGTAAGAAGAGCAGGACGGAAGGTTCCACCAGTGGTCACGGCGAGGATTCCTCTAGATCTAAGAATAGTTCGCGGTCACACCGTAGCCATAAATCCTCTAAAAAGGATTCTCATAAACGGAAGTCCTCTCGACATTCAACAACTTCTAGTGCATCTCATCGTACCTCTACCCCAGACAGAGTTTGTGTTAAGGCCCAAGAGTCCAGTGCAGTGCCTGTCTCAAAAGAGGATTTGCCACTTAATATTTTAACCCTGGAATTGGAAAGTTCAGGGGGTTCAGTAATTGAGAATGTTTCAGACTCTCAAGAGAGCGTAGGCCAGGGCCTCGGTGTTTGGCGGTTTGCGCAACCAGGGTCTGATCACCCACGTCCGACTCAAACGAGTCACACAGTAGCCGATGTCCACAGGGACGCGGCGATCCCATCCTCTATCCCAGACTTATCTTGGCAACAAGGTACCCCTGCCTCGGCGGGGTCTTCTCAGGAGGATCAGGTGGAGAAAGATGAAGTTTCTATAATTTCGGAGATGGAAGGACAAGGGTCAGGCTCAGGCTTGGACGCCGCACAGGATACTAATGATTCACCTGTAAGTTCTTCATCAAACCAGTTTGTTACGGCACAAGAAATTAATGGGCTGCTTACTCATGCTTTATCTAAATTTTTTGGTCAACAACAGGAAAACCCCACAATGGACTTGGGGGCTCCCAAGACAAGTTCTACAGTACGGCCTCTGATGACTTCGATTGATTTATCTAAGATCCCTAACCCTCCCACTCTGTTAACCTCAGGGATCAATAGGCCTGCTACGGCGGCTTTGACAACTTCAAATGTCAGGGTCATAACGGATGTCAATCCACCCCCTCTAGACAAAGCGCCTCTTAGAAAGGTAGCTATGCCCTTACTTTATGGGCCAGACGAGTCATGGGTTCTTTTGAACTCCTCTAAACCAGAGCTTGCCCAACCTACTTTGTCAGGGGAACTCCCGGTACCGCGTGAGTGGGTCATCCAGGGCAATAAGTCAAAGAAACTAAGGGCCGTGGATACTTTAGGTAATGTTCTGGACGTAAACATCAAGGCTATACCTAGTTATTATCATCAAGATTATTTTGTGTATGCTTCTAAGCCTGCTTTACCCCCTGCCTCAGCTTCAAAACTATTTTCAGACTGGTCTAAGCTGGATGGGTTTAATGATATTAAGACTCTGTCAGCTCTCACTCCTGAACTAGATTTACAGACCGTCACAGACGACGCAGCTAATCCAGTTTTGAAGGTGGGACAGTTGGGACCAGGACCTTGGGTAGATTGGGAGGTAGAGGCTCAAAACTTTGCAACCACTTTCACTTCTAAATCTTCCCACCAGATACCTCAGGATACTCATTCATGGTTCTCCATGCCGGTGGGTTCTGCCGGCGGAGTCCCGTCAGCTTTGTTTTCATTTCTAGCTGCCCCTAAGATTAATCTTTGTGAGCTGAAGGACCCGTTCACTACCCCTACCCCTACTCACCTAGACAGAGAATTTAGGCTACAGGGAAAAGCTTTTCGCCTGTTCTCGCAGTACATAGTATCTCAGCAGGTGGCTAAGTCTTTACTACGATCCACTCAGGCAATCGCAGATGCGGATGCTCGAAGATCGGTTGAGTTATCCCGGCGACTGATTCTTCAGTCATCAATCCAATCCTTGGGTGACATACGTACCGCCTTGCTTGAGGCGGTACGAGCACGACAAGATCTTAGGATGTCGTTAGTTCGCAAGCTACCTGATCGCATTGCTAATCAGGTGGTTATGTCACCAGTGCTTACTCCCTCTTTAATGACCCCTGAAGTGTGGCGAACAGTGTTCAATATGGCACAGGCCATTAAGCACAGTCCCACCCCTTCTAAGAAACCTGCATTTAACTTCCCCAAACCCAGGCCTACTACTAAAGCTCAGCCAGGGGGATCTAAACCTTTTCTTCCGCCTAAGTCCTCCCACTCCCCCCAGGGTCAGTTCAGGCATAGACAGAGTAGGTTTTCAGGTCAGAGAGGACGCGGCCAACATAAACCAGGTCAGGGCCAGTCTTCGGCCAACACCAGCCAGCCGGCGAAGCGTCCAGCACCAACCCCACCATAAAAAAACTAAAGTCTCTCTCACTCCCGGCGCCTACCTTAAGGCCGGAGGAACCGAGGGTAGTACAGCCGGCGAACCCTTGTCTGCTAACTGGGTCGTTCCGAACGTGTCACCAAGCATGGCCGTTAAACACTTGGGCACGGATGGTGGCACGCAAAGGCATCACTTGGCAGTGGCTCCGGCGACCTCGATTACGTCAGCCGACAACGGCGAATTTTGTTTCTTTAGAGGTGGAGTCACTAGCCCAGGAAATGATTGCCAAGAATGTCATCATCCCGGTCCCCCCAAATTACCCTGTATTCACGTCCAAACTATTTTTGGTTCCCAAAAGGGACAGTGCTCAGATGAGGCCGGTCGTAGACCTGTCTTATCTGAATCTTCACATTCACAACGAATCTTTCAGAATGTTAACAGTACACCAAATCAGGCTAACACTTCCGCCGGGAGGTTGGATGTGTTCACTAGACCTGACAGACGCCTATTGGCACGTATCGGTCAACAAAAGATTTCAAAGGTTTTTGGCCTTACGGATCAGGCACCAAAATTTTGTTTTTCAGAGGATGCCGTTCGGCTTGAACCTGGCACCTCGATTATTCACAAAACTAGTCCGGCAAGCCCTGATGCCATTGTTAAAAATCAGAGTGTTGTGGTATCTGGACGACTGGCTGGTGGTGGCAGAGACACAACAATTATGCATAAAACATGTCAATATCATTTTAAATCATGTCAAAACTCTAGGGTTCAAGGTAAATCTGGTAAAGTCAAACCTTGTGCCCTCACGAGTAATTCAGTGGATAGGGCTGGTCTGGGACACCGCCGCTCTCACTCTGAGTCAGAGTGTGGACAATCGCAACAGGTTTCGCAGGAAACTGTTCGGGTTTCTTCACAGTCTGACTACGACGCGAAGGGTCTGGGAGTCTCTGGTCGGCTCTCTCAACTGGATTCAACTAACTGTCAAGTTGGGCCGGTTGAAAGTAAAACGATTAATATTGGAAGGCAACAAATATTTCCCGCTCTTACCGGCGGGAAAATTATGGCCCATCCCGAAATTAATCCACACCTTACTAGCGGTCTGGGCGAAGAGGGAAACATTGCACTCAATAATGTCATGGACCTCTCCTCCACCAACGGTATGGGTAGACACGGATGCGTCAGGCACAATAGGTTGGGGATTTCAGTCAAATCAGGGGCACCAGGGTCAGGGGCTTTGGTCCCACTTAGAAATCTCGCACATCAATGTCAAAGAATTACTAGTCCCCTTGTATTTCCTTCAGGCTCACGGCCCGGCGTTACGGGGCAAGTCGATGGCCTTCAGAATGGACAATCTGAATGCAGTCCACTGTATTCAGAAACAAGGGTCAACGAGGTCAAGGAAGTTGCTAAACGTGTCGGAAGAGATTTTTGCTCTAGCCAACAGTCTAGATATTTATCTTCACGCATCTTATCTCCCAGGCGTAGCGAACGTCTGGGCAGACGCTCTGTCCCGGAGACAGAGCACGACAGTAGAATGGGAGCTCAAGCAACCCATTTTCAACCTAATGATTGCAGAGCTCTCCCATCCACAAGTGGATCTTTTTGCGTCCGAGAAGACTCACAAACTCCCTCTATACCTCACCCGCCGGGCGAAAACGCCGGCAGGGGGGCCAGACGCCCTAGTGACAGACTGGAACAGATGGAGCTCCATCTATCTGTTTCCACCGCCAGATGCGTCACTAATGTGCCATGTAGTGAACAAACTACGAGATTATCGAGGCTTAGTCTCGCTAATCGCGCCACTGTGGCCGGCGCAGTTGTGGTACCAGCAATTGAAAATGTGGTGCCCGGACCCGGTATCGCTCCCGGTCGGGTATTTCCACTTAGACACGATTGGCAACCTAGCGACCTCGCTGACTTTTGCATTATGGACATTCAGGAGGCCAAGTGGCTAGCACCATACGGTAGAGATGTGACAAATAAATTACTTAATCAATATACTCAGTCTACAAAACGACAGTATCAATCACATTGGCAAGCCTTTACTTCTTGGATCGTTAGGACAGAACAAACTGTACCCTCAGTGGCATTAGTTTTTAATTATTTGAATTATCTGTTTGAGCAGAAACGTTTATCTGTGGTAACATTAAAAAATCACTTAACTGCGATTAGAGTGCCCTTTTTAGACCTTACGGGTCTTTCCATACCGGTAGCGGAGGAAACAGGTTTTATGAGAGCATGTTTTAAACTCCGCCCACCTCCCCGTCAGCTCATGCCTACTTGGTCTCTGGACAAAGCTTTGTCTTTGCTTCACTCTCGTCTGTACCAAAATACTGCAGACTTTGCATTACTCTTAAAAAAGGCGGTTTTCCTTTTGGCTTTGGCCACCGGAAACAGAGTGTCTGAGCTGGCGGCGATGAGCAACACACCTAATTGTCTTAGGTTTGGTAGACTTAATGAATGTATTTCCATTGCACCCTCCCCAGGTTTTGTAGCCAAGAATGAGCATAGTGCACACGTGTTTTCTGAGTTCACGGTGCCGGCGTTAAAAAGGGGAAAGGTGCATCATAATTTATGTCCAGTGCAAGCTCTAACCAAATATTTGAGAGTAGCTCCTCAAAACCCCCAAGGTGCTTTATGGGTAGCAAGTACGGGTAAACGCTTACTTAAACGGCGATTAGCCTCTCTTCTGGTAGAAGTCATTAAAGAAAGTAATCCCGGCGTTGTGGGTCGGGCCCACGATTTACGCAAATGGGCAGCCTCTTTACGTTTCCTGAATTTTTTTTCAGTTGAAGACATAGCGTCCACGCAGTTGTGGGCGTCTAATCATACGTTTCTGTCTAGATACTTGTCAGTTGCTCTAGACAAACCTTCCTTACCATGTATAGCTTTAAGGCAGAGGGTCTAGGTGGCCCTGCAGTCACTTTTGTTTACTTTAACGGGAAAGGGGGGGGGGGGGTGCAGTCAGTTGACATAGGACACCCTAGACCCCGCCGGAGTATGAGAGCTGTGATACAATTTAAGGTTAAAATGTGATATGAAAATTTCTCAGTGAGAAATTGTGCTAGTACAATGTTAAGTACAAAACAACGGTGTTGTTAGAGTAGTTTAGCTGCGAAAGCAATTTAATTTTAGAATAATGGAGTTCCTTTGCAATTTATCTCCAATTTTATGTTGGGGTTTATTATGTGCACATATAAACTTATAACTTGTTATTTTTTGTCACCACTCGTTGAGTGGGGTGCCTTTGTAACTACAGATCTGTGTTCAGAATCTTCAGGGTTACCCATTTTTTGTCAGGCAGGCTTCTTTGAAGCACGCACCTGCCTGAACCCCCTTTTTCTTTTATTTTTTCGGCTACGCCGTTGTTAAATATATTTTCAAAGTAAGAATACTATGTGGTTGTTTTTATTATCTGCTTTTCTAGAGTTATGATATGATTACGAATGTCCCCCTCCAGTCTTAGAAATCAGGCATGTTCGTCAATGATGGAGGGGCCACTAATAAATTATAGGTTTGACTCCTGTAAGGAGATAAAGAAAACCTAATATTTAGTAGTGGCCCCGTAATCATTGACGACTGGGGCCCTCCCGACCGTCCCCTTCCCATTCGTTGATGTATTGAGGATTTTGGTTTACTTGATATGTCAGTGAAGGAAGAATGACGCCTGAATCAGCGTCTGGTCAGAAATCCACACAAGTACATCCACGATATGATGGAAAGCTTATTGGATAGTTATTCTTATTTTCTTTTTGTTTTTATTTTTTACGAAGTTTTTTCGTTGTGAGAACCCAATTCATAATGACTGAAGCCATGAGTGAGGTCGCGTGCGCTCATGATGAAGGCTCCTCAGTTTTTAAATGCTCTGCGCGGTAGATTCAAAACTACGGCGGATTAGTGTTTGAAGAGGATGCCTTATGTAATAGGCATGTTCGTCAATGATTACGGGGCCACTACTAAATATTAGGTTTTCTTTATCTCCTTACAGGAGTCAAACCTATAATATATATATATATACTGTATATATATATATATATATATTACGGTTTTGACAACCCGTAAGGGGAAGAAGGAAAAACTACTATTTATTGGTGGCTCCTGAAGTCAATGACGTAAGAGCCTATGGTAATATGGCCTCGTTCCGGGCTCCTCTGAGCCCGGGTTAATCCTGATCACTACGGTCGAGAACCAATATCTTCTTAGGGGGTACCCCTTAATCATTCCTAAGGTACGTCATTGAGACGGAGCCACTGAAAAGTGAAAAATAAAAGAAAAAGGAATAGTACAGTTCAAACGCCGCGCCACTTGCGCATTCAGATCTTCCTCTGTTCCCATGAGCATGCCTTGAAATCCCAGTTGGCCTTAAACTGGCCTCTAAAGTATATACCAAATTGAGCATGTGAATGGGAAGGGGATGGAGGGAGGGCAATTTCGTCATTGACTTCAGGAGCCACCAATAAATAGTAGTTTTTCCTTCTTCCCCTTACGGGTTGTCAAAACCGTAATTTATTGGTGGCTCCTTACGTCAATGACGTAAGAGCCTAGCATATCACGACCAGTGGAGGGACCTTCAGATGCTCTTTAGCTATAAAACAAAATAAAAGGAAGACTGAGAACTAATATATGAACTGTGACATGTATTTACTTATAAAAGGTATAACAGTAAGAAAAAATATACAGTATAAGGCGGGTACCATTAAAAGAAGCCTTATTTCATAGAAACAGAACTATTGAGATGTGAATACATACTGGTAATCTATCTCATCAATTTAGCGTAAAAACTAAAATAATGTTAAAAATTTGTAGTTCCAATAGACATAGGTATTGCTATGTAATAGATATCATGTGGTCATAACATTCTTGTTATATGTTTCAGATTGTGTGACCTGCCTTCTCGTCATGGGACTTCAACACGCCCCCCTCTTTTCTTTCCATTTATAGTGACTGTCAGGGCACACTCTCTCTTATGCTGTTGGACTGGTAATAAAAGTGTTGAATCAGATACAACAGACTACTTAATGCCCTCAAGGGGTATGTTCTTGCCTTAAAGCTATGCATGGTAAATTGGGTCTCTCCAGGTGTACTGACAAATATCTGGATAGGAAAGTATTGCTCGAGGACCAGAGACCTGTTTGAGAGATATCTTCTACTGAAAAGTTGTTGAGGAACCTGATGGTAGTGGCCCACTTGCGGACGTCGTGAGCTTTGGCAATCACCTGGGAGTCTGCCTCCTTAATTACATCTACTATCGTGGATGCTAAAACTTTTTTCCCCAACCTTGATGAGCCATCTGGAGAAACCCATAAATGTTCCTTATTTCTAGGGATAACAGACTTAAAGTAGGTATATAATGCTTTCACAGGACATAGTGCATGGTGTATCCTTCCTTTTTTCAAGGCAGGAATGGAGAAAGGTGTAAAGATATGTTCCTGGTGCTCGTTTTTTGCGATAAAATCTGGTGCAGGTGCAATATGTACAGAGTCGTTATTAGGGGCAAACTGTAGACAGTTTGGGGACCTTGCCATGGCCGCCAATTCTGAGACCCTATGGCCAGTTGCTAGGGCCATCAGAAATACACACTTCTTGAGTTTCTTCTCTATGTTTGGTTTCACCGAGTAGGGCCTAGACTGTAACAATGCTAGGACCCTCGAGATTGACCATTGAGGAAGTAGCTGACGATTTGGGGCTCTGAGTTTGAAGCAAGCTCTCATAAACCCTTGTTCGTCTTTCTGGGGTAAGGATAGACCGGTAAGCGTGAGGAAGGGTTCCTTCACTGCCGACAGGTGGTTTCTAAGTGTGTTAACTGCTAGATTCTTAGTTTCAAACAAGTAATTTAGGTATTTCAATAACAAGGAAGCTGATGGGTTCTTCTGGTTAGTATCTACAACCCACGTTGTAAATTGTTTCCAGTGAGAGCTGTATTGTCTCAGAGTGGAAGCTGTGTACTGGTTCGTGAGCTTGTCCGTGACTTCCTCGTCGTAGGATGGGAGCCACTTGGATTTGAGAATGTCCACATAGCAAAATTGAGCGAGGTCTGCAGGTTCCCAATTTCTTCCAAGTGGAAATCTGTTAGGGGGAGTTGCAGGGGGTTGTTGCACCATTGAGTAAGTTGAGTGTACCACGCTTGAGTAAGCCACATTGGAGCGACCAGGGTTACTTGTCCCTGGAACGATCTGAGGTGGTGAATGACTTTGCACATTAGTGAGGTGTCTGGGGGTGGGAAGAGGTAAATCGATGTCCATCTGTTCCAGTCTACTGTGAAGGCATCCGGGCCTCCCTCCCGTGTCTTGAGGTCCCGAGAAATGTGAGCCTGGAGTTTCGTTGATTGAAGAGATGCGAACAGATCGATTTGTGGTGAAAGTGGTAGCACTAATTGGTTGAACGTTTCTTGTTTGAGGGCCCATTCCACTGAAGTGCTCTTTCCCCTGGATAGAGCGTCGGCCCATAGATTGGAGACCCCTGGCAGGTATGTTGCGTGGATTACTATGGAGTATTTCTGGGCTAGAAAGAATATCTTTTCTGAGAGGTCTTGAAGGATCCTGGACCGGGTGGAGCCTTGTTTCTTTAAGCAAGTTACGGAAGCCATGTTGTCCATCCGGAACGCTATTGATCTGGAGGTCAATGACGTCACATGGTCCCTGAGAAAGAATAGAGGAACTGCTAGCTCTTTGGCATTGATGTGATACTGACTTAGTGTGGTCCATTTCCCGTGGTTCTGATGGCCTTCCGTTGACTGGTAGTCCCACCCTATCAGGCTCGAGGCATCTGTGTCTATCCATAAGGTGGGAGGTGGATCTGACCAGTGTGTCACCGATTCCCGTACTTGAGATCTTGTCCAAAAAGCCAGGAGATGTAGGATCCTCTTTGGGATGGCGAGCGGGTAATTGTGAGGTGTTAGAGGGAAGGCTTTGTTGCCTAGCCAGATTAGTCTCTTCAGTCTGAGGCGGCCTAGGGGTACTGTCATTTGTACCCAATTTAGTGAGCCCATCAAAGATTCCCAAAGTTTCCTGGTAATATTCTTCGCATGTAATACTCTGAACAGTTTTAATTGTAGACGTTTGGCATTGGCTGGGCTTTGCTTTATCGTTTGGAGTTGTGTGTCCCAGATTAAGCCTACCCATTCCGCTGATTGTGAGGGAGTGAGCATTGACTTCTCCAGGTTCACTCTGAAGCCCAGCTTTGTAACATGTTGTACTACTTTCAAGGTTTGTTCTTGGCATTGGAGAGGTGTGGACCCGAGAATCAACCAGTCGCCTAGGTAGAACAGGATCTTTACTCCATTTTCGAGTAGTGGGAGGAGAGCTTGTTTGACTATCTTGGTGAAAATTCTGGGGGCTATGTTCAGACCGAAGGGCATTCTGGTGAACATTACTGCTTTGTTTCTGAATGGGATAGCTAGGAACTTTTGGTATCTTTTTGCTATTGGGATGTGCCAGTAGGCGTCTTTCAGGTCCAGGGTAATTATCCAGGCCTTTGGTTGTAGTACTAGCCTTACTTGGGAGATAGTTAGCATTCTGAATTTTATATTGTGAATTGACTTGTTGAGAAGGGACATGTCTATCACGGGTCTTAGTTGCCGGCTGTCTCTTTTTGGGACGAGGAACATGCGTGACAGAAAAACTGGTGTGCCCTCTGGAGGGTGAGTGAGAACTTTGTCCGTTAACATTTGGTTTATCACTGTTACCAATTCTGGAGATAGCTGTATCTTGTTGGGCTGAGCTCTGAGGCGGGGTCTTGCCAGCCATTACCACTCTCTTTGCCCAGGATCTTTGAGGCCAATGCTGGAAATTTTCCCTGAATTGGCCTGTCGAATGCCGGGCCATTTCTTGGTTGATGGCCTCTTGGAAAGTCAGTTTTTTGGATCCTGGGTCGTTTGGTGAGAGTTGGTGGATTGGTGGTGACCTTGTGGTTTCTGGTGGTTGGGAGCATGGCGTCCTGCTTGATGAGTCTGACGTCCTGTATGTTGAGGTCTTTGTTGTGACCCGTAGTTTTGTTGTTTTGGTGGAGGTCGTGTGTAGGGTGATGGTTGGGTCCTTGGTGAGCCTCGACCTCTGGCCTGGTAGTGTCCTCTGTGCCCTCTGTTGCTTGATGAGTTACCCCTGTGCGTCTGAAATGTATGAGGGGTATATTGGCGAGGGGGGAACTGGCCCTTCCCCCTTCCGCGGTGAGGGTGAGAGTGAGGGTGGAACCTACTAGGGTGGCCTTGCCTATATGCTTGAGACTGTCTTGACGTTGCTATCTCGGGTCGTAGTAGTAGGGAGTGGACTTCGTTCCATGTTGTTTGGGGCATTAATCTGCTGGTGAATAGGGGTGAGAGGAGGACTCGAGCGGCGATATCTTTTGGCATTTTCTTGGACAAGTGGATGCGTATATCTTGTCTTGCTCTGGCTGCTTCATAAATAGCAGTCTTGACATCACCCGTGGTCATTAGAGAGTTGACAAGAGATGCTCTCCTGATGAGATGGAGAGCTGTTCTGGATTTTTGTTCAGCGATGGAATCTGCCACCTGTCTCATGGAATTAGAGAGCTTCTGCCATGTGATGAAGCTTGATAGCAGCCTGTGGGCTTTTTGGCGTAGTCTAAAATCCTTGTCGATGAGCGCTGGAGTAGGTGTCGAGATCATGGGGTCATTGGATGGCTTGCATACTATCTTTGGAGCTCTGAGATAATCCCAGAACCCCTGGGGAATGGAGTCGGAGTTGTGCACATACATTGTGGCAAACTGATGATCATCTTGTGGGATTCTTTGGGGTGTAGTATCCATACTGGAAAGGGCAAATTTTTCTGCCCCAGATACCCATTCCGACCATGGGCCATAGCCCATGGTCGGAATGGGTATCTGGGGCTGGATGAAACCTCCAGCATGGGAATTTTACTTTCGGACATTTTTGTGGAGCATTGTATGTCTGTTGCGAGAGTGGATCGAGATTTAATGGCATTATGCCTGTTCTGGAAAGAAGTCAAGAAAGTTAGGGAAGGTAGCAAGGGAAACAGTAAGGGTGTGAAAGATAAGAATGGGAGAATGCTAGCCGAGAAGCAAGAGAGAGTCGAAAGATGGAGGGAGTACTTCAGTGAGTTGCTAAATGAAAGGAATGAAGAGCCAGCAAACATAGCTGGATATGGTATGGGAGGGAGAAGAAGAGAAGTAGTGGAGGAGGAGGTGGGGATCAGGAGGTCAGAAGTGTGGGAAGCCATGAAAAGAGTGAAGTTGGGGAAAGCACCAGGAACAGATGGAGTGTGTGGGGAAATGTTGAGGTATGGTGGTGAGATAGTGATAGAATGGGTATGGAAAATGTGCAAACTAGCATGGGAGAAGGGGAGTGCACCCGATGACTGGAAGACTGGCATAATAGTCCCCCTATATAAGGGCAAAGGGGAAAGAGGAGTGTGTGGTAACCACCGAGGAATATGTCTTCTAAGCGTAGTAGGGAAGGTATACAGTAGGGTAGTGATTGAGAGAGTGAGAGTGAGAACGGAGAAAGGGATAGGCGACGAGCAGGGAGGTTTTAGGAAGGGAAGAGGATGTGTAGATCAGATTTTTACCCTGAATTGTGTTGTGGAGAAATATCTGGAGAAGAAACAAAAGGTGTATATTGCCTTTATGGACTTGGAGAAGGCCTATGACAGAGTGGATAGAGAAGGTTTGTGGAAAGTACTTAGAATATACGGAGTAGAGGGCAAGTTGCTGAAAGCAGTGAAGAGCATGTATGAGGGTGCAAAGGCGGCAGTACGTGTGGAGAGTGAGCAGAGCGAGTTCTTTGACCTGAATGTTGGTTTGAAACAGGGGTGTGTGATGTCCCCGTGGTTGTTTACTGTATATATGGATGGAGTTATGAAAGAAATACTATCAAGAGCAGTGGATGTTGGTGTATCGCTGAAAAGGGAGGGAATTGAGTGGAAGCTACCTATACTGCTGTTTGCGGATGATACAGTTCTGATGAGTGATAATGAATGGGAGTTGCAGGGTCTGGTAAATGAGTTTGGAACAGTGTGCGAAAAACGGAATTTGAAGGTAAATACGGGGAAGAGCAAGGTTATGGTCTTCGAAAGGGGTGAAGTCACAGAGTGTGAGGTGAAGCTGAACGGTCAGGCTATGGAGATCGTCAACTCTTTTAAGTATCTGGGCAGTGTGTTGAGTAAAGATGGGACTATGGATGAAGAGGTGCGGGAGAGGGTACAACAGGGGAAGAGGGTTGTAGGAACGCTAAAAGCAGTAACAAGAAATAGGGTGGTCAGTATGGAAGTGAAGAAGTCCTTGCATGACAGTGTGGTAATCCCGACACTGACTTACGGAAGCGAAGCATGGACGTTGGTTGAGAGACTCAGACCAAGAGTGAGAGCAGTGGAAATGAATTACTTAAGGAGTGCGTGCGGAGTCATGGAGGGATAGACAGACTAATGAGGAAGTAAGAAGGAGGTGTGGTGTGGAGGTAGATGTGCTGGAAAGTGTGAAAAGGAACAACTTGAGATGGTTCGGCCATATGGAACGTATGGAAAGCGAGAGAATGACTAAGAGGGTGTACGAGAGCGAGGTGGAGGGACAGAGGGGGAGAGGTAGACCGAATATGAGGTGGAAGGATGGAGTGAGGAAGTACATGAACGAGGGCGGTGCTGGTTGGGGGGAGGGGCGTCGACTGACTGGGGACAGAGGTGCATGGGGGCGGTTCGTTCGTGGCCACCCCTTCGGGGATCACGGCGTCAGGCAATAGATAGATAGATAGATGCCCATCGGCTTTATTCAAATCCGACCATGGTTTGAAGCGTTTTCCCGAGGGGACTGCGGATGTCTGTGTGAACGTAAAGTACCTAGCGTCTGACATAGACGGGAAAGGTTTTATGATTACGTCCAGTACTTGGTTATGTGCGTCTTTTGCCCGGAGGTGACGCAGTTCGTCCATTTCGATCACCCAGTCATTTGGGACTGGTATCAGTTCTGGATGGCCTGTGTCCGCATCTTCAGGTGTTTCCACTGGTATTTGTTTCCAGTGACGGGAGTCCCCAAACAGAAGAGGGAAGGGTTTCTTGGAGATTTCCGGTTCCTGTTCAATAGGGGGGGGACGAATATGGGACAGGAATAGGTTACTGGGAAGGCCAGTGGCTTGAAGACTGGACTGAGTGGAGGATGATGGAGTGGGTGTTAATTCCTGATCATGCTGTTTTGGCTGGGCAGGTATCTGAGCTAGAGGGACTGGGTCGGGTGTGGCTGGTTGTAGCATGGATGGGGACAGGGTCCTACATTGAAGGTCCTGGATAGCCTTATCCATAGAAGCCAATTTCTGATGTAAGTTGTCTGTTAACTCGTTGGTCAATGATCTTAAAGTATCTTTCATCTCTCTCCATAAGTCATTACGAGGGCTCAGTCTTGAGTCTATGTCAGACTGGTGAGGGTCTTCTCCTGAATGGTCTCCCTGATAAGTGTGGGAGTCCTTGTCATTCCAACTTTCGTCAGTGTGGCTGCTGGAAATGATGTCGTAGCACTCTATTCTGTCGTCGGCCATATCATAGGGTTCTTGGGTATCTTCAGGGGGTATTGTATGTTGATCTTCTTCAACTGTACTGTACCCTACTTGGTCTGGTTCTGCCAGAGTGGAATGGTAAGATAAGTGTCCTGGGGTATGTATTTCCGCTCTTGTGCATATCTTGATTGTATGAGGGGGAGCTGGTTCGGTAGGGGTAGGTAAGGGAGTTAGTTCAAATTGTTGATCCATAGAGTCCGCCCACTTGTCTAGGGATAGTGGGGAGGGGTTGACCTCCTCAGAGCCTGGTTCAGTCTGGATGCATGGTGGTTCTTTGGCATGGGGTTTCCTTGTATGTTTGTGTCTTTTACTGGGCGACTGGGGGCTGGTTGACCTCTCTCTCTTCTTGCTAGAATGTTACTTTTTCCTGTCGTGTGATGAGGAAGAGCTACGGGATCTAGCTACGGATATCTCTAAGAATTTTACGTACTCTGGGTTTGCAATTTCTGGGTGTTTCTTCAATGTACCTGAAATATACGATTTTACCGCATGCCACACAGCTTTCAGAATATTCTTACATGTGTCGGGGGCTAGTGTAGAAAGTGGGTTATGGAACTTAGCTATGTAATAATTACACCTGTCACAAACTTTAGGGTTCCACCTAGCTTTTGTCCTATCAATACACCTAGCATGATAGGGGCAGAGATTATGAGCTGTAAGGGATAATGTGGTGCAATCCCTGCTTGAGCATAGGGTTGAGTCCTCGGGAGGGTCCATTTCATGTACTGTGATACTGTCCATGTAGGCTGGTGAGGGTTCCGGGGAGGAGAACCCTCTGAAGGAGAAATCGTCTTCCAGGATGAGGACTTCTGTTTGTTGCACCTTAGCTTTCTTCTATGGTTGCATGTAGGCCCTGACGAGAGGGGAGAAAAGAAAACAAAAGGATTCTTTTAGAGAGGGAAGACAATTTGTGTTTGTTTCCTGAAAAACTAAAATTTTGTACGTAGGCCTACCCCTGTAAATTAATTAAATTAAGTAATTAGTGTGAATAATCTTAGCCGGTGGACCAGAACAAACGTCTAAAGATTTGACTCGTAGACTCACCTGATATTGCAGGTTTGTTAGGTGTGGGCCGGGGCCCACAGGTGGCTTGGCTCGGGCTGTCAAGGGCTTGGAGTCCGGGATAATGTACAGGACCTGTTGTGGTATCTCTTGGTATGGAGGGGGTAGGTCTAATTGATGATCAGAGCTCCTCCTCTGTAATGTCGTGTCTTGCCTGAGCCTGTTGAAATATCAAGGAGTCAACGTTGCATAATGATGTAAGCATTGTTCTTATTAGGTTTACTTTGTTTGGGCTAGGATTAGGGTCTAGCCTTGCATGATTTACTTTAATTTAATTGGTTATACAGATGTGTTTATCATAAGTTCTCGTATTTGACTTAATTCTGAACATTTTGTTAAATATTGTTTAACATGTTTAAGGTTAATTAGCTTACTATAGTATGGTTTAACCAAGAGTACTCAGTAATAATTTCTATTTGAATCCTGTATTTGGGGCCCTTCTCTTAGGGTACCTGGTGTTGATGGGATAGGCTTAGGCCTAGCCTAGTGTTAGAGTACCCGGTTCATAGCTTGATGGTATCCGGCCGGATGTTGTGGGTTATAAAAAGACCTATTCTAGTCTGGGGATATCTGGGTACCAGGGACTTGTCATACCCGGTAGTTCCGGTACCGGGTCTTGGTGCTCTGGTTTTATAAATATAAGTCCTAGGGAAAAACCTGGGAGTCTTGGGTTATATTTATATGGTAGTAATGTCTTTCCAGACCATCCGGGTACCCGGGACTTTCGCCATACTCGGTAGTCCCGGTTGCCGGGTCTTGGTGTCAGAGTTTCATCGAAATGAGGACTAGGATAACCGGGGAAATTATGAGTGTATGGTAACATAGTGTTGTCCGCCTGTTTGGGTGGATTTCCCTGCCCGGCAGTCTTGAAAACCCGGGTCTTGGGGACCGGGGTTTGTTGAGATAATGACTCGGGAACCGGGAATTTGTATTGAATGGTATTCTGGTGTCTCCCGCCTGATTGGGCACTCGGGACTGCCACCTCGCTGGCGGTCCCGGTGTCCGGGCCTTGGTACCCTACCCTTTTGTGATGGGTCTAGGTTACCTGGGTAATTGGAATAATATCAAACCGGGGATTTGGTCTTGAATGGTATTCTGGTGTCTCCCGCCTGATCGGGCACTCGGGACTGCCACCCTGCTGGCGGTCCCGGTGGCCGGGTCTTGGTACCGGACCCTTTGTGATGGGTTTAGGTTACCTGGGTAATTGGAATATTATCAGCATGTCTTACATCATTTTTCCATTGTAGTGGGACAAGGGCAACTATGATATTATTATGGGTGCTCATTGGGAAAATAAATTTATATATACGAATGTTTAGATGAGCAGAACCCGCAGGATAATACAAATCCGATCCCTAGTTGATGTAATGCTGGTTTATAGGAAACATTGTCATGTGACAAAACTTGAAGGTAATAAATATGAAGAGTGAATCGTGACCGACTAGAGTGGAAACTAAACGAAATAAATTAAAAGAGACTTGAATGTAAATAATGAAAGCACTTTTGTCCCCAATAAACAAATTCGGTTGCGTGACGAGTAAACCCTGGCCAGGGCACAACCAGCGGTTACTGTCTAAACGAATTAAATTAAAAGATGCTTGAATGTAAATAATGAAAGCACTTTTTGTCCCCAATAAACAATTTCGGTGGCGTGACGAGTAAACCCTGGCCAGGGCACAACCAGAGGTTACTGTCAGCCGATATAGTTAAAAGGGATAGGGCACTTTAAAAAACACTGATACTTAAGGGAAAAACTGATGAATTACACTTCAAAAACAAATTTACAGAACACTAAGACACTGTAGCTATAGAGCCGAGGTTCGTGTGATACGAACAAACGAGATAAAACATAATAGTTAGCGGCTCTGTGGAAAGTGGCTTCTTGAATGGCACGTTCGTAGGCCAGCCAGACGAAAGATCTTACTTCACAGGCTTACAAGTGAAAATTAGTCCATATACATACTTTCTTAGACGCATATACTATTACAACTGCATAAAAACTCACTATGGACAAAGATTTCGCGTCGAAGAGGGGCTATATAAACACTGTGGTGGAGATAAGAAACTTTGTCTGCCTCCTATGGCCTACGGACGAGAGAGGCCAGTTTAAGGCCAACTGGGATTTCAAGGCATGCTCATGGGAACAGAGGAAGATCTGAATGCGCAAGTGGCGCGGCGTTTGAACTGTACTATTCCTTTTTCTTTTATTTTTCACTTTTCAGTGGCTCCGTCTCAATGACGTACCTTAGGAATGATTAAGGGGTACCCCCTAAGAAGATATTGGTTCTCGACCGTAGTGATCAGGATTAACCCGGGCTCAGAGGAGCCCGGAACGAGGCCATATTACCATAGGCTCTTACGTCATTGACGTAAGGAGCCACCAATAAATATATATATATATATATATATATATATATATATATATATATATATATATATATATTAATATTTATACAGTGCACCCTCAAATTACGCGGGGGATGCGTACTGTGCTGTCGGCGCGTAGCTTCATTTGCGCGTACATGGAAGTTAAATATAAATGGGGAAAATAGGTATTGGTCTGGCTCCTACCGAAAGTTCTACTATTTCTAACTTTTATCACCTAAAAACCACAATATATATAACATATTACTGTACAAAGATGTGTTTATAACCTAAACTACCACACAAAATACATTTAATGTATAAAAATAAGACACAAACGTAAATTAACTCACATTGGTAGTGGTTGAGCAACGCTGATGTAATAGATCTGCGCCATCGATCGATAGCACTGCACCCGAAATGGATCGACCGAAATAATAGGCCTATTAGTAAAGTTTCAAGTCGAAAAGTAATACACCCTGTATATAGTTTCATACATAGTGTCAAGTGAGATAGTTCAATAGCTCATATACATATTATGGAATTGGCTTCACATCATTTAGCCAGGGGAGAGCTGTAAGCTTTGAAACGACTTTCGAGAGAAGTGTAAACAATCTCCCCTCCAACTCCTGAACAGAAACAGATTTTCTATTTCTGATTTTGTTTGGTCAATAAATGATACATGCAATGAAAAACGAAAAACAGTCTTTTGATAGATTCATAATATCTATGCTGTTGTGCTTCATAGATACATAATAGTTTGGTACGACCATACGGGAGATGTGTCTCTCTCCACAGTCAACGGTGACGACGTCGGAGGGCCCGGCGTCATGCCAATGTGGCCGCCCGAAACTCTCCAACAGATATGAATCGACTCCCGCTCGTTCACTCCTCGGCGCGTACATTTGAATAATTGAGCGTATTTTTTTATTTTTTGCCTCAATTGTGGTTCAAGCGTAGCTTTCATTACGCGAAGATAAATTGCGCGTATTTTGAGGGTTCACTATATACATTATGTATATATATGGAAAGTGTGGAAAGGAACAACTTGAGATGGTTCGGCCATATGGAACGTATGGAAAGCGAGAGAATGACTAAGAGGGTGTATGAGAGCGAGGTGGAGGGACAGAGGGGGAGAGGTAGACCGAATATGAGGTGGAAGGATGGAGTGAGGAAGTACATGAACGAAGGTGGTGCTGGTTGGGGGGAGGGGCGTCGACTGACTGGGGACAGAGGTGCATGGGGGCGGTTCGTTCGTGGCCACCCCTTCGGGGATCACGGCGTCAGGCAATAGATAGATAGATATATATATATATATATATATATATATATGCTAGGGTTTATAGGGGTATTGGAGGGGTCTCTCTGACCATTATGTAGTAGTAGCTAAAATTAGGATACAAAAGAAGTGGGTGAGGAGAGCTGGAGGGAGGTGGTGGAATGGCGAGGAGGGTGGAGAGGTTGCAGGAGGAGGAAATCCGGGAAGAGTACAGGAGAGCAGTAGAAAGACGACTCGGTAGGTTTGACCTGGAAGGTGTGGAGGAAGTGGAGGAGATGAGCAAAGTGTTTAAGGAAGAGATCTGTGCAGCATGTGAGGAGGTGTATGGAGTAAAGAGAAGAGGGAGGGGAATGAAGGGTACAGCATGGTGGACAGAAGAGGTAAAAATAGCTGTGGAAGACAAGAAGAAAGTGTATAGAGATTGGTTGGGTAGTAAAGGGATTGAAGATTTGGAAAGACAGAAACGAGCGAGGTACGTGGAGAAAAAGAGAGTGGTGAAGAGAGTAATGAAGGAAAGTAAGAGAAGAGTAGATGAGGAATTTGGAAGGAATCTGAGTGTAAAATGGAGGGAGTGTATGAAACTGTTCTGGAAAGAAGTCAAGAAAGTTAGGGAAGGTAGCAAGGGAAACAGTAAGGGTGTGAAAGATAAGAATGGGCGAGTGCTAGCCGAGAAGCAAGAGAGAGTCGAAAGATGGAGGGAGTACTTCAACGAATTGCTAAACGTAAGGAATGAAGCGCCAGCAAACAAGTTGGATGAGGTATGGGAGTGAGAAGAAGAGAAGTAGTGGAGGAGGAGGTGGGGATCAGGAGGTCAGAAGTGTGTGAAGTTGGGGAAAGCACCAGGAATAGATGGAGTGTGTGTGGAAATGCTGAGGTATGGTGGTGAGATAGTGATCGAATGGGTATGGAAAATGTGCAAAATAGTATGGGAGAAGGGGAGTGCACCTGATAACTGGAAGACAGGCATAATAGTCCCCTTATATAAGGGTAAAGGGGGAAGAGGAGTGTGTGGTAACCACCGAGGAATATGTCTTCTAAGCGTAGTAGGGAAGATGTACAGTAGGATAGTGATTGAGAAAGCGAGAGCGAGAACGGAGAAATGGATAGGTGATGAGCAGGGCGGTTTTAGGAAGGGAAGAGGATGTGTAGATCAGATTTTTACCATGAAATGTGTTATTTAGTAGTAGTCTCTATGTTATCCAACGTAGAGCTATATACTATTGTATAATTCCGCTCAGCTCTGGGAGCAGCCAATTATCGAAACCACTAGCGCGATTAATCGATAAATTCTAGAGTAGCACCTACATTCTCTACGAGGTACGTTGTACACACTTTTGAGGCCACTAGTTTAACCCTCCGGGACCGACTACGCATTCTATAAATATTCCCCGAAACCCGGGGGTTTTGGCCGAAAAACGTCTACGCCTAGACTACCGTATCTTTGTTATTTTGACTGCTTCCGCATTCCCGCGCATCTCCAAGCGTAGATGTGTTTCGTACCTGTAGAATGGCGTTGAGTAAAGCTCTCTAAGTCAACTGGTTCAGTTGTGATGACGATTTCCGTGAAGAGAACTTTGTGGCGATGTCAGCCAAAACAGCCACTTTTCAATACTAAACAATAACACACAGCCTGTGACAGCCACACAAAAACAAGCGACGCCTCTCTTTCTTGTGGTCGGAGATGCGCGGCGTCGGTCCAACCGGCTGTTGTTTACATGCGTCGGACGGACGGCTTTCAAAACAAGCTTACAGGCTTTCAAGCTGCCGGAGCCTCAGAGACCTACCGGGTTCCGCGGGCCGCGTTTGTTATGGGTGCCTCAGAGCCCTACCGGGTCTGAGGGGTTAAAGAAAAAACGAAAATATGGGTAAGAGAGAGAAGAGAAAGTTGAAGAAGTTTGCCCATCTGCGATCTAGGCTCCTTACGACTTCTTCGTGAGCTTCCCGTGCAACAACCCGACCGGGTTAATTAGATCATTCTTTCTTGCGCTATGCTCGGCGGTAAACACAAATTTTAGGTGTTCCGTTTTCGTGCCTTCCATTCCTGTCTACTTCACTTTGGGGTGAGTTGTGGACCATTCTTTATGGCTCCTGAGCTTCTAGATAGATGATCCGTGATACAGGCACACAAAAAATGGGCTCTAATGTGCTTAATTGGAGTGTTGTATCGTGAATGGTTGTCACTATATTTTTGTTGCGGTCGGGCGCCACCCGTCTGGTGGCGTCTTAGTGTACTAGGCCTTTGCCTATTTCGTTCACTTAATGTTTCTTGCAGTGGCTTTAGTTTTTTGTATAACTAGGTTTTCTATTCAATTAGGGCCTCTTTGTCACTGCATTAGTTTTTGCTACTAATTTTGTGATATTGTGTCTAGGCTAACTGAGTTTTCCTTGGCTAGGCCTACCCTTGATGACTGAGGGGGGGCACAGGCCCCCGTTTTCTCGTTCATCTGGCCACCTCATAGGGTTTACTTCCCTATCGAGGTCATTTCCTGGCCCACATGGGCCTGGTTTTGTAGCTTTGGTTTTCTCAGTTCGTTGGCACAGAGGCCGACTTGTCTAAGCTGCCGTGGCTTAGTTAGGTCGATGGGGGTACAATAGGTTGCCTAGGGGTCAGGCGTCTCCTTGCTTGACTCCTCACACTGTTACCAGGTCAGCCCGGCATTCCCCTGCTGGGCTCCTGCGTTCCAGGACTTGTGTAAGCCCATAATCTTGGGACTTTTTGAATTGGCAACAGTGTCAGCGTTACTAATTTGGTATCGGCTGACATGTACTCCAGGATCCCCACTAAACTGGTGGTCTTCAGTGATCCTCTGTTTAATTGGCCGCCCCTTCTATGTCACTGCCATCCTAAACTTGGTCGTGCTGACACTACTACGCTCCCACGTCTACTATGCCGTTGCCTAAACGCCTTTCACTGGTGTCTGAAACCTTGTGGGTCAGTCCGCACTAGGTCCGCTCCGCCCTCGGGCCGGTCCGCCCTGGGACTGCTATGCCCTGGGACAGGACCGCACTGGGACGGACCGCCTTGGAACCGGACCGCCTTGGAACCGGACCGCCTAAACCGGTCTGCCCAAAACAGTCTCCTCTTGTGAAGAGGATAGTTGGACGAGTGTTCACGCTCTTCTGTTTTTCACACAGTTTGTGTCTCCGCTCTGGGAGAGCTGTGTGTGCCGCCTGCATCATCCTCCCTGTCATCCCGCTCTGGGAGCAGACTTCTACACTCTTCAGCTTCGGTGCCTCTAGGCCTCCAGGTATTCTTCCCTTATATGGGGGTGGGGGGTGGGGGGGGGGGGTGGTTAATTATTTAACCCTCCAGCCCCGGGGGCTATAGCTTGCGACTGTGCTCCGGTACCGGGTGTTTTGACGATCTTTGGCGTATGTTAACTACTCTGTAAGTCAATGAATATGGCATGTAATGTTGTGAATAAAAAAGAATAATGTTCCACAAACCTTCCTCTGTCGAATGGCGTTGAGTAGAGGTCTCTAGCCCCTCTGGTTGCATAATGGTGAGCGCGGGAAGACGAGTGCTTTTCGGCGGCAAATTCTTCCCGCGTTCGGACGCGTCGCCCCGGCCATGGCTACGACGCACCTAGCCGCTCGTCGCGCCAAAGTATTTATCTCCCTTAGACGATTTTAGTGTTTGATATTGAGAATGTGATGTTTATTTGATATTTTCTAGTTATTTTGAGGCCAATTATATAAAATATGTTTATTAGGGTATCACTGTCACTGATATTGCTAATTTTCACTCGATACCGTACATTTTATTAGTAATTGAGGTAGCTTATTGTTGTATTAGGCACTGATTATTCGTTATCACAGGTGTTTATTATACTTTGGCCATCATATATTAGGTCTTGTGTCACTTTCACTTTGACAAATATGCTTTAGAGAGTGTCACTGTCACTGATAATGCTCATTTTCACTCGATACCGTACATTTTATTAGTAATTGAGGTAGGTTATTGTTGTATTAGGCACTGATTATTCGTTATCACAGGTGTTTATTATACTTTGGCCATCAAATATTAGGTCTTGTGTGACTTTCACTTTGACAAATATGCTTTAGAGAGTGTCACTGTCACTGATAATGCTCATTTTCACTCGATACCGTACATTTTATTAATAATTGAGGTAGGTTATTGTTGTATTAGGCACTGATTATTCGTTATCACAGGTGTTTATTATACTTTGGCCATCAAATATTAGGTCTTGTGTCACTTTCACTTTGACAAATATGCTTTAGAGAGTGTCACTGTCACTGAAAATGCTCATTTTCACTCGATACCGTACATTTTATTAGTAATTGAGGTAGGTTATTGTTGTATTAGGCACTGATTATTCGTTATCACAGGTATTTATTATACTTTGGCCATCAAATATTAGGTCTTGTGTCACTTTCACTTAGTTATATGATTTGTAAACGTTTTATATACAGTACAATTTATTGTGTCTTTTTTCACTGATTTATATATTTCTATAGGTTCTAATCATATGAATGTCACTTGGTATATACATGTGTCACTTTCACATATTATTATGGTGTAATTGTATTTGTATCAATGTTCTCATAATACATGACTTTTGTATTACAATAAATTGGTTTTCTTCCACTTTTTGCCTATATATAATTATAGTGTACATATTGTCATTTTATTTGGCAATTTCAGTATGATTATTAGAACTCCAGCTTGGAGTGGTAATCAAAGAAGCACTCTAAAGCACAGAGTGCCACCTTGCACTCCACACACTCCATGGTTGACTTTTTACCTGACCTCGGCCTCACCCTGCTGTTGTAGCAGACATGGCACCGCTTCTGCTGTGTTCTTCCTGATTCATTCTGAGGCAGGGAACCAAGCCTGTGCCTAATCAAGTATTGAGCACACTGCAAGCGGTCAATAACGGCGGGCCCAGGATGTGCCACTGCCCTCTGTGGCGTAGCATACTTCTCCAGGAGCTCCGTCAACACCTGCTTTTGGAACCTCCGCAGGCTATTGAACTTCATGGGTGTGTTCACATTCCGAAGCTTGTATATGTTGTAGGCATTCAGAACTGACATGTCCACCATATGCAGAAAGAACTTTTTGTACCATCTGCACGAGGTACGCAGGCAGTCAATGAAGCCTATCTGCATGTCGGACTTGTCCACCAGCCTCATGTTGATGTTGTAGTCCAGGACAGCATCGGGCTTGGTCACCCTGGCCTGGGTGCGGCGATCCACCTTGCCAGTCTCCACCATTTCCCCCTTGTGGATGGTGGTCAGGAGGTTGACCTTCCGCTGGTCGTGCCAGTGGATAGCCAGAATGGGCCCCGACTTCTTCTTGAACACATCACCTTTTTTGGTCTTTGGAGGGAAAGGTGGCATGCCCTTCCTTTTCCCTCGTACTGTGCCTACAGTCCCCGTCTTGCGCTCATGCAGGTACTGTGAGAGAGTGGGGGACGTGTAATAATTGTCCGTGTAGAGGACGTGATTCTTGTGAAAGTAGCGGTCCATCATGGCTTGCACCACTGCTCCGCCAAAGCCAATGAGGGGGTCCACAAGCAAGTCTCCTTCCTTCCCGCTGTAGACCAGGAAGTCCAGGACATAGCCAGTTTGGCAGTCGCACAGCACAAAGAATTTTATACCAAAGCGATGTCTTTTTGAGGGGATGTACTGCCGGAAGCTGAGTTTTCCCCGGAACAGCACAAGAGACTCGTCAATGACGACCTTGCGGAAGGGCTTGAAGTAGGAGGTGAAGCGTTCTCGCATCATCTCGTACAACGTCCTAATCTTCCACAGCTTGTCTGGGAGGTGGACGTCAAGGTTGGTGACAAGATGGAGCGCTGCGAGGATATCAAGGTACCGGTCGCGAGACATATATTTCCCGAAGGCAGGGGTGGATATCAGATCATTGGTGATCCAATAGTCAGGCAACCTATGCTTCTTGACATGAGGCATTAGCATGGTGAGTGCCAGGAACACCATGAACTCTTTATGAGTCACTGGGGTCCACTGCCTCATGTGGCCCTTGGTCACCTTTCCCAAAAAGTGGACCTGGAATTGGTGCTGCTTATTTGTCTCTTTGACAACATAGCCTACCACCTCCTCATCAAAGAAGGCCTCAAATAGTTTGTGTGGTGGAGCATTGGGGCCTGCAGGAAAATTGGGGGTAATGCCTGAACCCTCCAGTACCTCATCAAAAGCTGGCACATCAGGGTTGTATCCATCCTCATCAACTACGTCTTGCCACTGAAAAACGTAGAATGGGTCTTGTCTACGCTGACGAGGAGCTCCAGCTGGTGGCCCAGCACGCCCACGGCCAACTCGGGAGGCGCGCGCCCTAGGGCGGCGAGGGCGGCGGCCAGGGCGGTGGGCAGCACGACGGGCAGCACGACGCCGGGCCAAGCGGATGGGTCGAGGGTCGTCGATGTCCATATAGTCATCGTCAGAGTGGTCATCTTGCCCTGACGGTGGACCTATGTAATCATGGCCAGAGTCTTCAGAGAGGTGCCCTTCATCATCAGTGGCCCCCACATAATCTGGCGGGGAACCAGTGATGCGTGGGCGGCGTGCGGGTGGGCGAGGTGGGGAAGGAGTGGCAGGTGAGGTTGTGTCCCCCCGAGGTCCTGGGCTCCTTGGCCTGCGACGAGTGACAGAAAGCAATGTTTCACTGTCACTAGGCCCAGGTATTGGTGATGTGAGCTCAAAGACTTCTTCAGGAAGACATGTTGAAGGCGGGAGAGGTGGGGAGGACCGTGGGGAAAGTTGCGGGGACGTATGGCTGGGGCCGGCCGGGGTGGACGCCGCGGGAGCCTCGAACAAAACTCTCTTACTTTTCTTAATTTTTTTGGTATATTTCCTACCTTTCCCCTTTTCGGCAGCAGTATGTCTCCTGTCGGGGGACCTAGGAGGCAAATAGGCCGAAAGTGTGGGGTCCTCAACCCTTGGCAATGGTGGGGGTGGTGGGGAAGAATGCGGGGCATCCGGGTCATCTTGGGTGGCGTGGGTAGATAAGGGAGACAATGGCGGACAAGAAGGGTCACCACGCTGACCCTCACTCACAGCCTCATCCTCACCAAGTAGTTTTGCTTGTTCCCTAGCTGCCGCGGCCGCCTTCTCAAGTATTTTCTGCTTATACAAATGTAGCTTGAAAGGCGATTTACCTGGGGAAGGGCTTGGCGTCGTGTCACTTATGCGAAATTTGGTGAGTGACCTTGAACTCTCCCACTCACTCACTCTCTCAAGTTCACTGTCTTTAGGTAAACCAGCTTCCTCAACAACTGGTACATCACCTTCATCACTCTCATCACTGTCATGTTCTCTCGCAAATCCCAGGAATTGCTCTTCTTTGTCACTCTCATGGCCATAATCACTCGACTTATAATTACTGGAGTCGTCACTGACTTCATCATCAACATTATGCTTGGCATCAGCTCACTCATAAAGTCTCAATGTCGTCTCAATACCTCCGGGAGATAACACATTTAGGCGATGGCGTCGGGGTAAGGCGCGACGAACTAGCAAGGGCGTCGTAGGAAGCACGGTATCGGACACAGCGGAATCACTATTTGGCGTACTGTCCATGATGGCGTCGGGGTAGATACTGTTGCTGTGGCGTAGTTTACGCCTGGTGGCGCCACCTACCGTCCCACGATACCGAAAATGTACGCGCGGCATTCGAAAGCACGCACGCAAGCAATGGGCGTTCAAGAGCCCTTCCGGGTTGCGCGGGCCGAGGTTGTTATGGGCGTTCAAGAGCCCTTCCGGGTTGGAGGGGTTAAAGGAAGATGTACTTGGCTCTTGGTCTAATCTGACCTGGTGTTTGGGGTTACACTGGAACATTTTTGTGGGTTCACCATGTTACTGCCGGGCCCTCCCCTCCAGTGGGGCCTTATTCTTACCTTAAATTGAGGGGGGGGGGGGGATAAATCCTTCAAAGGAAGATTAACCTGGTGCTTGGGATTTCACTGAAACTTTTTGTGGGGTCCTACCCTATGGTGGGGCCTTATTCTTACCTTAAATTGAGGGGGGGATAAATCCTTCACAGGAAGGTGCTCCGGGCTCAAGGTCTAGTTTGCGCTTAGGTGCAACTTTCTGTCCTTGTGCCTGTGTTTTTTTATGGGTATCCTTACGGGTTTTCTGAATGCTAACCTGCCCGCTATAATTAATTCCTAGTCTCTGTGTGTCATTAATTGTGAACATATTTGTGATACTGCCTGACCTTACCCTAAGGTGAGGTTCTTTCTGTATGTACACTACCGGGTTTTTTTCTTCCGTGTCAGTGGGGTATGCCGCGCCCTGCCTGCTCTCGCATTGGTTGTGGGAGACGGGCCTTGGGTGAGGGACATGGGGAATGCTGTATCCACGTTGCCTGCTACCACAGGGATTACTATAACCCGCGTCGGTGTGGTCCTTCCCTCTGTGCTACGTGGGCAGGCATTTCCTGCCACATAAGGGCCTCCCTGCATGGGACCCCTCGCTTCCAGGACGACCATGTGGGGGTCCTGTTGCGCCTCCCAGTGTTGTCGCCGGCTGGGCGCCAGGCCGCCCTGACTCAAGTGCCTACGTTTGATCTGTCGATGGTGTCTGCGGACTATGGGAGAAAAAGGGGGGGGGGGGGGGAGGGGAATGTGTCACAGGTCTAATTCGCCCTCACCTCGTCGTCAGCAATCCCTCCCCTGCTCGGCCTGCTCTCTCTACCATTCCTGACAAGGGTCGTACGCTCTTCAGGGCAGAGAGGCGTGCGCCCACAAGTCCACCTTGCCTGCTGAAGTGCCGCCTGCGTTCTCTCCGTTGCGTCGTATGACTCATGCCCTAGTCAGGGAGATTGAGGATGGGCAGGCCTGGATGCTTTGTCGCTCTTCATCTCCTGCTGCACAGGTGGTCCTTCGTGCTCCTCCTCCATCTCGAGCTGCTGAGCTGTTTCAGACTGTGCCCCCTCCTGTGACTTTGTCACATTCGTCGCCAGTTTCGACTCCCTATGAGTTTTCTTGGGAGGAGGAGGAAGGGGCTGCACTCGAGGACTCTCCAAGGGAGTCTCTCGCCTGCACGCCTTCTCTCGCCTGCACGCCTTCTCCACACCCGAAGGTTGGCCGCCATGGACGTATTAGGTCCATCTCACCATCTCCCTCGGATTCTCCAGGCATGCCTGCCTGAAGGTTGGGATTCGCCGCCCTGCTTGGAGAGCAGGCGGCGGCGTCGAAGACGTTTCAGGGGTCGAACGCGGAACAGTTCTCCTCCTTACACGAGGCTCTGGAACGTCTCACCGCAGCTATGGTGCGACCGTCTCCTGTGCTTCAAGTTGCACCAGTGGTGAATCCTATCCCACCTTTGGAGGGGCACCAGTCGGCTGCACCCGCTGACCCTGTATTTACCTATTTGTAGTTTACAGGAATTGAGCAGCGCTCGTGTTGTCCTGTCTTAGTTACTTTATAATCAATCCATTTTACTTAGACAAGTATCGTAATGGATATTCCCAGTTCCCAGTATTTTGGACTAACATATCATAACTTATGTTGCCCTATTTCCATATTTACTTTTATCCAACCTAGATTTGAACATGTTAATGTTCCTCGCTCTCACCACCTCCTCCTTCAAGTTGTTCCAAGTCTCTATACTCCTATATGGGAAGCTGAATTTCTTTGTGTCCTTACGACATCTGCCCTTCCTCAGCTTAAACTCATGCCCTCTTGTCCTTCCATTATCCCTCACGAATAGATCTTCCCTATCTACTCGTTCCAAACTTTTTACTCCCTTGAACATCGTTATTAAGTCGCCTCGTTCCCTTCTCTCTTTCAAGGTAGGCAGTTGTAGTGTCTTAAGTCTTTCGTCATATGTCAACTCCTTCAATCTTGGGATCATCTTCGTTGCTATCCTTTGGACTTTCTCTAATTTGTTTATATGTTTTTTCAAATGTGGTGACCATATCACTGCTGCATATTCTAATCTTGGTCTTATCATAGTCATTATCAGTTTTCTTAACATTTCTTCATCCAAATAGTTAAATGCCACTCTCATATTGGTTATTATTCCATATGCTCCTCCAATGATCATGTTAATATGCTTCTCCGGGGATAGATCATCTTGTATAATCACTCCAAGGTCCTTGGCTGCTGCTCTGCGCACTCCTTTTTCCCCTGCCCCTTCTCTGGCAGTTGCGGCATCTCTTGTCGTTCTGCCTGGGTGTGGGTTGGGGTTGGGTGCCCAGACCGTCTCCGTTCCTTCCTTGGGGCGGTATAAGATCCATACACGAAGGTATCCTTCCCTGTACTGGTTCGACCGACCTATGGTTGCCCTACTCTCGGCAGGTTATCCATATCGATGCCCCTGCTCTGTCAGCCATCGCTGGGATCCCTCTAGTCAAGCGTGCCCGGGATCAGAAGGGAGCCCTGGTTCTGGAGCTCCCGCATCTTGTGGCTGGTCCTTGGGTGGCGTGGCTGGCAGAGGGTGTGGACTTCAGTATGCGTTCTGTGGAAGGTTCTCGTCTGATTCCATCTTTGGAACAAACCTTTGTGTCGGGACTGGTCCGATCGTCATCCGGGGTTCCTGCCAAGTACTGGTCTTGGCTTCATGTCCCTGCAGTTTCTCTTGATAGGATATCTGCTCCCTTCTTCGCGTCCTCGGAGATGGGTGCCCTCGAGCGCGATCACAGGCTTAGACAACGCACTGCTCGCCTGCTCTCTACCTTCTTGATGTAGTTTCAGTTGTCTCGGCTTCATCTTCGACTGTATGATGCCCAGCCTCCTGGAGATCTGCGGCAGGGTGGGGAGCACATGCGGCGTGCCCACCTGCTTGTGGCTGCGGAGCGCTTTTGCGCCCCTGGGACAAGGGGCATCGAGGCCATCATCAGCTGTTTCCTCCTTCAGTCGGGGGTGGGACGGCTGGGCCGTCGCGGGGACGCCAGTCCTGGAGTGCTTGGACGAGCAAGGGCCTGGGCGGGTGATCGTTTAGACCCTCCGATCGTCGCTCACCGCCTCATCCTTCCCTGCAACTGTGTATCGAGGCTTCCTCTAGGCGGTTCGACCAGAGGACGGAGTCTTCTCGGCAGGCGCAGGATACTCGTCGTCCGTTTCGTACAGGTGGCAGGAATCCGGGGAGAGGTGGTCGTGGGGGCTGATCCCTCCACGACAAGTCTGGGGGGCACTCCGCATCTACCAACGCGTAATACCACTGGGACTATCCCCTCTCTGGCCCGTTTGGCGGATTCGGTGGTGGGCCTTACTCAAGACACTCACACCGGTTTCTTCCATCACCACTCTCGGCAATGGCCCCGCAGATCGTGGGGATGTCGGGTTGTACAGCGGGGTCTGTCCTGGAGGTGGCGGTCACGACCTTTCCTCAGGCGACCTCTCCAACATCGACCAGTGTCTCAAGGCGTTGCCAAAGTGCTTCGGTCTATGCACGAGGATGGAATGATTCGAGTGGTCACGTCTCAGCAACGTGTCTTCCTCTCGTATGTTTCTCTACTTACAGTTTCTTACAGTTTCTTACAGTTTCTTACAGTAGATCCTCTGGAAAAAGGCAAACTAGGCCTGTGTATCCAGCTCAGTGCCAGTACTTGCACTACTGCGGTCGTTCACTGTGTTGGCGGCGGCGGCAGCAGACGCAACATTTTTACTATTCTGTATTTTTGCTTTATATACATACATAAAATTTTAAGACTGAGTGTTCCACACATAAGTGCAGCTCCAGTCTCTTATCCTAATGGCAGCGTTCCAGGCAACCCTGTTAAGGGCTGCTTCACTTGTCAAGTTCTTGGATTTGAGATCGGCACGTATAGTCCGATCCCAGGTCTTCCTCGGTCCACCCCTTGGTGCAGCTCCCTCCACAATCACAGACCTGCATTTTTTCACCCAATTTTGTTCATCCATTCTCTCCACATGTCCATACCATCCGTCTACTTGTACGCATCACCTCGCTAATACTCTTTATACCTAAACGTCTCCTCAGCTCAACATTTGTTATTCTATCCTGTAGCTTGGCCCCACACATCCATCTCACCATTCTCATCTCATTACGCTCCATTCTGTTGACATCCTCTATTTTAACGGCCCATGTTTCTGAGGCATACGTCATTGCACTTCTAACACATGAGGCATACACCTTTCCCTTCAGGGGGAGAGGCATTCTTTTCATGGTCAGGATTGGCATCAATTCTCTGAACTTCCCCCAGCCACACCTAATTCTAGCAACAGTGGCAGCCTCGGCCCCACCACCGGCAGAGATGGTATAATAATAATAATAATAATAATAATAATACTTTATTTCAGACTCACACAGTACAGAGGGGACCATACCTGGGGTCCATATACTGTATACCTTACAGTAACATAAATATATATAAGCTACTGTACATAGGCTACATTAAATAAAAAGAAATTAAATAATACCCAGCTTGCTATCATGTATGTATGTGTATGTGACAGCCTGTTGTGAAGGCGGAGCTGGACGGCGTGTGGAGAGGGGGTCTGAGGGATGAGGAATGTCGTGAGTGGTCGTTGCCAGTGGCTTTGCAACCTGAGTTTGGTGGCAGAGTCCGTGTGTGTGTTGATTGCAAGAGTTTGGAAGCATTATCCCTGACAGACGCCTATCCATTACCCAGAGTTGACGACACCATAGACCGCTTCGGGGCTGCCTCGCTCATCACGAAGGTAGAACTAGTGAATGGTTATTGGCAGGCCCTGTTGCCGGAAAGAGCGAAGAGAAGTGCCAGTCTTGCGATGAACTGGACAGTTTATCAGTGCCAGGTGTTGTTGTGCTGCCGGAACACAAGTTGGATGTGTGGCATGCTACGGGCACTGATAATGTTTTGGCTTTGTTTGCAGGAGAACCCTCGCTGCTCAGTCAGTGTCTGTCGTGGGTGGAGGATCCGGGGTAGGCTACCACAGTATGTTGGTATAGCCTCCTGTCTTGGCTCGCGGTGTATTTTTGCGCTGGTGCTTGTTGGCTCGCGTGTGTAGCATCAGCGTAGGGTCGCAGGGCAGGAGTTGTTGGCTTTGATTAGACGAAAATTAGGCTACATCTATAGTAGCCACCAAAAACAACATTAAAATAAAGTATGAAAAATTAAATAAAAACTCTTTCTTTTTAATAATTAATTTTAAGATAATATTGTAGCTGAGTACTGAGTGCAGATGATTTTCTCTCAGTAGGCTGTGCTTCTTAAAGCTCGCTCTGGGAGCACAATGTTATGAATTAATGTATTATGTTTGGGAAGGGTGATAAGATTTTTCTATATATAAAATGTTGTTGTATTTTTTTTTTTGGAGACTGCGCTTGCATTCCATGAGTGGCAGAGTGGTTAGGAGTGGCAGATTCTAGCGACATTCTGCCTGTTCAGATATGGGCTAATGGTTGAGTGTCCCATATCTTGGGGGGGGTGTGACGCCTCCCGGCGCTAGCAGAATGGTTGCGTGGGGCATTGCAGCTCGCTAGCGCTCGCCAGGATGGGGGGATGGGCTACAGTTGTCCTAGAATGATCTGCTTTCTTTTATTAGTGTCGTGTTGCCACAGACAGTCTAGAAATGGTCTTTGTTTTGGTCTGTGACCGCGCCTTATATTTTATATTCGCTATAATATAAATGTTGCTTGTGTGGGAGGCGAGCGAGAGCGGGTGAGGGAGTACACCTGGCAGCGGGGGGTGAGTCATGACGCGGCTCGCTTGGGCGCTGACGGCGTTGGCGGCCGGGTGGTCAACTAGTCCCTTCCCGTCGCGGCCTCATGTTTTTTACCAAGCTCAGAGCTTGCCTGACACGCGTATCGTCTACATCCTTTGCAATTCTGTCCCCCATGCTCGCCACTTTGCATACTATTTCTCTCTCTCGACTTCTCCTTTCTCATTCTCTAATCTTTATTAAACTCAACATCCCTTCTGGTTTCAGCATAGACGTTCACCGTCGGCCAGTCGTATTGTACGCGAAGCTCTCAGATATTTCCATGTATTAGGCTTTAATGAGGTTTGGAGAGACGGACTTTTCCGTGTGTGTCCTCTCTCGGGAAGGTTGTAGACCGGTATATGTCTCCCTGGCAAGGTGTTGAGTGATTCTGCTGGGTTATTTAAAGCTAGACTAGGGGTAAGGTTACTGTGTCGTTGTCTCCGATGTGTGCAGTGTTAGCTAAGCCCTGCACGACATCGACAGGTACTGTGGGAGCCTAAGTTGTCTTCGGGTGGGTTTACCTTGCGAGCACAGCGCTGTGGTGTGAGAGGGCCAAAGCCTATCCCTCACAACATAGTGCTGCCGCTTTGTGTTGACTTCTGAGGGATCGCCAGGATAGAACTAGGTACTAGAGACCTAGATTTATCAAGAGAGCATCCCCGTCATATAACGTAATCTTCATTATACCACCTTCGGACAACGTTAGGCTACGAGCCGCATGCTCGCCCATTGTTGCCCTGCCTTGATACCCCAGCTAGACTTTATTAACTAAGCAGACACTGGTTAGAGATAAGCTCCATTATTATATGTATGCCACATTATTATTCACTGCACTTTTGAGCCGAGGTTGTTGTTGAGTTACACAACCCTAGTAGGCTGTTGCGTTGTGTCACGAAGCATTTCTTTAGTTGTCGAGCATTACTACGTTTGCGCAGTCTTTATTATTCGCCTGCCTATTATTACTATATGTCCTAGCATTTATTGTGACCCGTATTCTGCATTATAATTGTTCAAGATTCTTTACGAACATCTTCCCAGCATCAGACTTATTTCAGAAGTTTCCAGTTGATGTTGCAGGACTAGCATTGCACTTTCTTTAATACAGGAGTGCCAGTTATTTGAGTATCTACCGTAACGTTAATTAATCACGTTAACTATCTTTTCTTTGTGTAACCTAATCGAGTAATCTTTTACTGTTTGAGAATAGGCTGTTTCATCGAGCGTCAGTCTAGTGTGTGTGCACCAGTTACCGAGTCATAGGATACCTCGTTGTCCAGGCACGACTCAGGGCGGTAATGGTGTTTTGTTTTCCAGTGTTTAAGGCAGGGGTTGGATCTAGTGTTACCGTTGTTGCATTTTGCCAGTATCTAGTCCAATGTTGAAGAGCCCTGTGTCTTTGAGAACCTGGATCGTAACATGTAGTTCACAGCACTGCCACAACCAAAAACAGTAGTCATCAAACTACTGTGTTACCAAAACCACTGTCCTAATTGTGTACAGTACCATGCCTCACATCATTTAGCTTCCGGTACAGTATGTTGCTACTATAGGTTTGACTCCTGTAAGGAGATAAAGAAAACCTAATATTTAGTAGTGGCCCCGTAATCATTGACGAACATGTCTATTACATAAGGCACCCTCTTCAAACACTCATCCGCCGTAGTTTGAATCTACCGCGCAGAGCATTTAAAATTTGAGGAGCCTTCATCATGAGCGCACGCGACCTCACTCATGGCTTCAGTCATTATGAATTGGGTTATCACTACGAAAAAACTTCGTAAAAAATAAAAAGAAAAAGAAAATAAGAATAACTATTCAATAAGCTTTCCATCATATCGTGGATGTACTTGTGTGGATCTTTGACCAGACGCTGACTCAGGCGTCATTCTTCCTTCACTGACATATCAAGTAAACCAAAATCCTTAATACATCAACGAATGGGAAGGGGATGGTCGGGAAGGCCCCAGTCGTCAATGATTACGGGGCCACTACTAAATATTAGGTTTTCTTTATCTCCTTACAGGAGTCAAACCTATAATTTATTAGTGGCCCCTCCATCATTGACGAACATGCCTGATTTCTAAGACTGGAGGGGACATTCGTAATCATATCATAACTCTAGAAAAGCAGATAATCAAACAACCACATAGTATTCTTACTTTAAAAAATATATATTTGAATGGCGCAGCACATATATACAAAAGGGGGTCAAGCAGGGGCGTGCTTCAAAGAAGCCTGCTTGATACAAAAGGTTAACTCTTGAGACTCTGCGAACAGATCTGTAAGTTAAAAAGGCACCCCACTCACATAAGTGGTGAAAAATAAAAACTTATAAGTTTACATGTGCACATATAACCCCATAATACTTGTGGAAATATTTTGCAAAATATATCCAATGCTTAAACTAAATTGCTTTCACAGCTAAACTACTATAACAACACTGTTGTTTGTACTGTACTATCATTGTACTAGCACAATTTCCTGCACTGAATAGTACAGAGAAATTTTCATATCAACAATACCCATAAGTAGTATCACAGCTCTTATACTACGGCGGGGTCTAGGGTGTCCTATGTTACCTGACTGCACCCCCCCCCCCCCTTTCCTTGAAATTAAAAACAAAAGTGACTTAAGGGCCACCTAGACCCTCTGCCTTAAAGCTATACAGTACATGGCAAGGAAGGTTTGTCTAGAGCTACTGACAGGTATCGAGTCAAAAACGTATGATTAGAGGCCCACAATTGCGTGGACGTAATATCTTCCACAGAAAAATTCTTCAGGAAACGTAAAGAGGTTGCCCATTTGCGTAAATCGTGGGCCCTACCCACAACGCCGGGATTACTCTCTTTAATGACTTCGACTAAAAGAGAATCCAATCTACGTTTGAGCAAGCGCTTACCCGTACTCGCTACCCATAAAGCACCCTGGGGGTTTAGAGGAGCTACCCTCAAATATTTGGTTAGAGCCTGCACTGGACATAAATTATGGTGCACCTTTCCCCTTTTCAACGCCGGCACAGTGAACTCAGAAAACACGTGTGCACTGTGCTCATTCTTGGCTACAAACCCTGGGGAAGGTGCAATGTGAATACATTCATTAAGCCTACCAAACCTGAGGCAATTAGGTGTGTTGCTCATCGCCGCCAGCTCAGACACTCTGTTTCCGGTGGCCAAAGCCAAAAGGAATACCGCCTTTTTTAAGAGTAATGTAAAATCTGCAGTATTTTGGTACAGACGAGAGTGAAGTAATGACAATGCTTTGTCCAGAGACCAAGTAGGCATGAGCTGACGGGGAGGTGGGCGGAGTTTAAAACATGCCCTCATAAAACCTGTCTCTTCCGCCACTGGGATGGAGAGACCGGTAAGGTCCCAAAATGGTATTCTAATCGCTGTTAAGTGATTTTTTAACGTTACTACAGATAAACGTTTTTGTTCAAATAGATAATTTAAATAATTAAAAACTAACGCCACCGATGGCACAGTCTGTTCCGTTCTAAGGATCCAAGAAGTAAAGGCTTGCCAATGTGATTGATACTGACGTTTTGTAGACTGACAGCTCAACAAAATAAAATCAGAAGTGGAAACCCTGGGGAACCCAACACCAAATATTATATGGCTAGGAGACTTTAACCTACCAAACATTAAATGGAGACAACTAGAAAACCAGTTAGTGGCAAATAACACCGGAGAAGCAAATACTAATACGAGAGAGCTTTTTGAACTTTGTGATTTTTTTTAGTCTTACCCAACATATTGCTGAACCCACACGGGAAAACAATATCTTAGACCTGGTCTTCACTAACAACGACTCTCTAGTACACAGCATTAACATATCGGACACAACATACTCAGATCATAAATTAATTGAGATCAAAACAACCTTAGAAAGTGTACAGACAACCTCAGAATCGAGAACAAAAACCGGCCCCTTCAGTAAATTTAACTTCAATAACAAAAACATTAGGTAGGAAGAGGTAAATCAAGAAATGGAGGAAATAGACTGGGAAGATTTAATGGATAACCTGACACCAGCAGAATGTCTAGTCTTAATAACAGAAACCATGACCCAAATCTGTAGCCACCATATACCTGCAAGACAAACAAAACGAAGAAGAAGCAAACAAGATCGGGAAAGGAGGAGGCTGTACAGAAGAAGAAAATTACTCACACAAAGACGCACACATCAAAATCTACAGGATAGGCAAAAGGTCAAAATAGATAGAGAAATTGTGGAAATTGAACAAAGGCTAAGAATATCATATGAACTACAACATATGGAAGAGGAGAGGAAAGCTATTGCAGGTATAAAGGAAAATTCCAAATACTTCTTTTCATACGCCAAACAAAAGGCTAAAACAACATCAAACATCGGCCCACTGAGCAAAGGGGACGGCTCTTTCACAGGGGACAAAAAGGAAATGAGCGAACTCTTAAGTAGGCAGTATGAAATGGCATTCAGTGAGCCTGATGAAACAAAAGTCATCAGAGACCAAAATATATTTTTCATGGAAACCTCCCCCACGGAAACCCCTCAGATGCTGGATATTGATTTCGGTCCAAAAGACATAGAAGAGGCCATTTCCAACATGCAATCCCACTCGGCACCAGGCCCGGACTCATGGAATTCGATCCTAATGAAAAAATGTAAGGAAAACCTCTCAAAACCCCTGGCTATAATGTGGAGAAGGAGTCTAGACACTGGTGACATACCAGATAGCTTGAAAAACGCAATAATTGCCCCACTGCATAAAGGAGGGAGTAAAGCACTACCAAAAAACTACCGCCCGGTAGCTCTAACCTCTCACATCATTAAAGTTTTCGAGCGAGTCCTGCGAAGCAAAATTTCAACATTCATGGAGGCAAATGAACTACACAACACCGGTCAACATGGGTTCAGAGCGGGAAGATCATGTCTCTCACAACTTTTGGAACACTATGACAAAATTCTTAAAGCGCTAGAAGAAAAGAAAAACGTGGACGTCATTTACACCGATTTTGCTAAGGCATTTGATAAATGTGACCATGGTATAATAGCCCACAAACTGAAAGTAAAAGGTATAACTGGGAAAATCGGACGGTGGATATACAATTTCCTCGTAAACCGAAAACAATCGGTAGCAGTAAACCAAGTATTCTGAGCCTTCGGATGTCAAAAGCTCAGTGCCCCAAGGAACAGTGCTAGCGCCCCTTCTGTTCCTCATACTAATTTGCGACATAGATACCAACACCAGACACAGTACGGTGTCGTCTTTTGCTGATGACACAAAATTAAGCAAGATAGTAAACACACAAGAGGACACGGGCCGACTGCAGGAAGACATGAATGTAGTGTTCCAGTGGACCAGGGAAAACAACATGCAATTCAATGAGGAAAAATTCCAATTAATACGGTACGGAGATAATAATGGTGTTAAAGAAATTACAAATTACTTAACAGAATCTAACCACATAATAGAACGGAAAGACAGTGTGAAAGACCTTGGGGTATTAATGTCTGAAAATATGGGTTTCAAAGTACATAACCAGGTCAAAGTGGCGGCTGCGAAACGTCTAACGGGTTGGATTCTGCGTACTTTTAAAACACGCGGTGAATTGCCTATGATAACGCTCTTCAAATCTCTAGTGCTACCGCGGCTTGAATACTGTAGCGTATTAACATCCCCATACAAAGCAGGTGAAATAAATGACGTAGAGAGTGTACAAAGAAATTTCACTTCGCATATAAGTTCGATAAAACATCTACACTATTGGGAGCGTTTAAGAGCACTGAACCTGTACTCACTGGAACGTAGAAGAGAACGTTACCTAATAATATACACATGGAAAATCGCAGAGGGTTTAGTACCAAACCTACATACTCCGATAGTCATGAAATTCAGTGATAGGAGAGGCTGGGAATGCGAAATCCCCGGATGAATAACATGGGTGCTATGGGCTCTCTGCGAGAGGGCTGGTTATCACACAGAGGCCCACGTCTCTTCAACAAACTCCCACGGCGAGTAAGAGACATGAGGGACATCTCGTTAGACAACTTCAAGAGAGCCCTAGATGTCGAACTGCAAAAAGTGCCAGACGAGCCCATCCTCGCAAGGGAGCGAGCTGTCGCTTCAAACAGTCTACTGCACCAAATCACCAACCATAACGAGGGGCGTCGCGCTCCTTGGTGCCGCTAGAGGAGCGGCGAACACATCCAAAGGTATCCAAAGGTAAGGTAAGGTAATTGATTCAATAACTTATTGGTCACATCTCTACCATACGGTGCTAGCCACTTTGCCTCCTGAATGTCCATAATGCAAAAGTCAGCGAGGTCGCTAGGTTGCCAATCGTGTCTAAGTGGAGATACCCGACCGGGAGCGACACCGGGTGCGGGCACCACGTTTTCAATTGCTGGTACCACAACTGCGCCGGCCACAGGGGCGCGATCATCGAGACTAAGCCCTGATAATCCCGTAGTTTGTTTACTACATGGCACATGAGAGATGCGTCTGGCGGCGGAAACAGATAGATGGAACTCCACCTGTTCCAGTCTGTCATCAGGGCGTCTGGCCCCCCTGCCGGCGTTATCGTCCGGCGAGTGAGGTACAGTGGGAGTTTGTGAGTCTCCTCGGATGCGAACAGATCCACTTGTGGATGGTAAAGCTCTGCAATCATTAGGTTGAAAATGGGTTGCTTGAGCGCCCATTCTACTGTTGTGCTCTGTCTCCGAGACAGAGCGTCTGCCCAGACGTTTGCTACGCCTGGGAGATAAGATGCGTGAAGATGAATGTCCAGCCTGTTGGCTAGAATAAAAATCTCTTCTGACACGTTTAGCAACGTCCGAGACCTCGTTGACCCTTGTTTCTGAATACAGTGAACTGCATTCAGATTGTCCATTCTGAAGGCCACCGACTTGCCCCGTAAAGTAGAGCCATGAGCCTGAAGGAAATATAAGGGGACTAGTAATTCTTTGACATTGATGTGGGAGATTTCCAAATGGGACCAAAGCCCTTGACCCTGGTGTCCTTGGTTTGACTGAAAACCCCAACCTATCGTTCCTGATGCATCCGTGTCTACCCATACCGTCGGCGGAGGAGAGGTCCATGACATTATTGAGTGCAACATTTCCCGCTTCGCCCAGACCGCTAGTAAGGTGTGGATTAATTTCCGTATGGGCCATAATTTGTCCGCCGGTAATAGTGGAAAATATTTGTTGCCCTCCAATATTAAGCGCTTTACTTTCAACCGGCCCAACATTACAGTTAGTTGAATCCAGTTGAGAGAGCCGACCAGAGACTCCCAGACTCTCCGTGTCGTAGTCAGACTGTGAAGGAACATGAACAGTTTCCTGCGAAATCTGTTCCGATTGTCCACACTCTGTTCAGAGTGAGAGCAGCTGTGTCCCAAACCAGCCCTATCCACTGACCTACTCGTGAGGGAACAAGGTTTGACTTTACCAGATTTACCTTGAACCCTAGAGTTTTGACATGTTTTAATGTTATGTTGACATGATTTATGCATACCTGCTCTGTCTCTGCCGCCACTAGCCAGTCGTCTAGGTACCACAAAATCCTGATCCCTTGTTTTAACAATGGCATCAGTACTTGCCGGACTAATTTCGTGAATAACCGAGGTGCCAGGTTCAAACCGAATGGCATCCTTTGAAAAACATAAGTTTGATCCCTGATCCGTAAGGCCAGGAATCTTTGAAATCTTTTGTTTACCGAGACGTGCCAATAAGCGTCTGTCAGGTCTAAGGAACACATCCAACCTCCCGGCGGAAGTGTTAGCCTGATTTGGTGCACCGTTAACATCCTGAAAGACTCGTTGTGAATATGAAGGTTCAGATACGACAGGTCTACGACGGGTCTCATCTGAACACTGTCCCTTTTGGGAACCAAAAATAGCTTGGACGTGAAGACTGGGTAATTTTGAGGGACCGGGATGATGACATTCTTGGCGATCATTTCCTTGACCAGTGACTCCACCTCTAAAGAAACTAGATTCGCCGTTGTCCCCTGACGTAAGCGAGGTCGCCGGAGCCACTGCCAAGTGATGCCTTTGCGTGCCACCATCCTTGCCCAAGTGTTTAACGGCCATGCTTGGTGACACGTTCGGAACGACCCAGTTAGCAGACAAGGGTTCGCCGGCTATACTACCCTCGGATCCACTCGCCTTGAGACCGGCCCCGGGAATGAGAGAGACATTAGTTTTTTGATGGTGGTGGAGGTGGTGGTGGTGGACGCTTCGCCGGCTGGCTGGCGTTGGCAGAAGACGAGCCCTGACCTGGTTTATTATAGCCTCGTCCTTTCTGACCTGTAAACTTACCGTGTCTATACCTGTACTGACCTTGAGGGGAGGAGGACTTAGGTAGATGAAAGGGCTTAGATCCCCCCGGCTGTGCTTTTGCGACTGGCTTGGGTTTGGGGAAGTTAAAGGAAGGTTTCTTAGAAGGGGCGGGACTATGTTTAACGGTCTGAGCCATATTAAAAACTGTTCTCCACACCTCAGGGGACATTAAAGAGGGAGTGAGCACTGGTGACATAACCACCTGATTCGCAATACGATCAGGAAGCTTCCGAACCAAGGACATCCTGAGATCTTGTCGAGCTCGCACCGCCTCAAGCAAGGCCGTGCGTATGTCACCCAATGACTGAATTGACGACTGAAGAAGCAGTCGCCGAGACAGTTCCACCGATCTTCTGGCATCCGCGTCTGCGATTGCCTGAGTGGACCGGAGCATCGATTTAGCGACCTGTTGCGTCACAATGTACTGTGAGAAAAGTCTAAATGCTTTCCCCCGTAGCCTAAATTCTCGGTCTAGGTGAGTTGAGGTAGGGGTAGTGAAAGGGTCCTTGAGTTCACATAAATTGATTTTAGGGGCAGCTAAGAAATCAAACAAAGCCGAAGGGACTCCGCCGGCAGAACACACTGGCATAGAGAACCACGAATGACTATCCTGAGGGATCTGGTGGGAAGATTTTGAGGTGAAGGTGGTCGCAAAGTTCTGAGCCTCCGTCTCCCAATCTACCCAAGGGCCCGGACCCATCTGCCCCACCTTCAACACTGGATTAGCGGCTGAGTCTGTGACGGTTCGCAAATCGAGTTCTGGTGTGAGAGCTGACAGAGTCTTTATGTCATTAAAACCATCCTGTTTGGACCAGTCAGAAAACAGTCTCGAAGCTGAGGCAGGGGGCAGGGCAGGTTTAGCAGTATAAACAAAATAGTCCTGGTGATAATAGTTAGGAATGGCCTTAAAATTAACATCTAGTACATTCCCCAAAGTATCCAAGGCCCGTAATTTTTTAGATTTATTGCCTTGTATTACCCACTCTCGTGGCACTGGAAGTTCCCCTGACAAGGTAGGTTGAGCGACCTCTGGTTTAGTTGGGATCAAGTGAACCCATGACTCATCCGGACCGTACAGTAAGGGCATAGCTACCTTTTTCATAGGTGCTTTATCTAAAGGGGGCGGATTGACATCCGTTATAACCCTGACATTAGAAGTAGTCAGTGCCGCCGTAGCAGGCCTAGTGACCACCGATGGTGATATAGAGGGAGGGTGAGGGATCTGAGTTAAGGCAATAGAAGTCATCAGAGGCCGGACATTAGAACTTGTCCTAGGAACTCCCAGGTCCACTGTAGGAGTTTCTGGCTGTTGGCCAAAAAATTTAGAGAGAGCATTAACCAGCAGCCCATCTATTTCCTCTGCTGTGACAAACTTATTCGATGATGAACTCAAAGGTGAATCATTACGTTCCTGTGCGGCGTCTAAAACTGAACCCGACTCCTGCACTTCCACATCTGAGATGATAGATACCTCGTCTTTGTCATCCGGCTCATCATGAGAGGATTCCGCCGAAGCCGGAGTCCCATCTTGTTGCCACGACAAGTCAGGAATAGATGATGGGATCGCCGCGTCCCGGTGGACTTCAGCCACTGTTTGTATAGTTTGAGCCATAGGTTGAGAATACCGCCAAACACCCAGGCCTTGGACTGCACTCCCTTGGGAGTCCGAAATACCCTCAATCATGGAGCCCCCTCTGGACTCTGCCATTGGACGATCACTGTCCACTGAACTTTCCAATTCTAGGGTTAAAATACTAAGAGGTAAACTGTCTTTTGGTACTGGTACTAAACTATCTCCATGAGATTGAACACTAGCTCTGTCGGGGGTAGAGGTATGACGAGAGGCACTAGACTCCGGTGAACGCCGGGAGGTCTTTCGATCATGTGAGTCTTTTCTGGAAGACTTGTGGCTACGGTGCGACCGCGAACTGCTCTTGGATTTAGAAGATTTCTCGCTATATCCACTTGTTGACCCCTCCGTCTTACTCTTCTTGCTCGTTGGTGAAGTAGAGCGACTCAGCGGCTGCTGTCTAAGCGGGGACCGTGACCTAGATCTCGCCCGTGACGAGGAGGCTGCCACCGGGGGCGTCGGTTCTCGCTGTCGTTTAGATGTGCCTGGGGCTGGAGCAAGTAAAAAACCCTGTCTCCGCCGGTTTACGAACAGTTACTCTAGATGGACGTTTAATGGGAGGGTGCTCACGAAGTAACTTATCCCAAAGCGGGACGTTGTCGCATTGAAGTGACTTATGCGCTACAATAGTAGTATAAGCAGTCATTTGCTGTCTGACCTCCCTTAAGGCGACCGCTGCTGTCTTATCATTGTCTTGTAAAACTTTAACGCTGAGCTGCGAGAAAAAGGTACAGTTTCGCATCACCCACAGACCCCTTGAGCGGTCTAGACATTTAACACATTTTATACAAAGGGTGTGCGCAAAAATAGGGATACCTGAACAGGAGGGCGTAATGCATAAAGCAAAAACCGGGGCAAAGGTAGCCATGACAGAGACTGGTGGGAAACTTACTCCAGGTTCTCTAAGACTCGCCGGGGCCCAGCTCTGGAAAAAAAGAAAATTTCCAGGAATTAATGCTCATAAGGTTAACCCAACATGTTCGCACACAAGTGTTAATAACCCGCCGGGTAACGAGACGTGATACTCTACGATCACAGCTCGCTACGCGGTGGGGTTCCTATGTAAAGATATCAGAAAGTCTGAACTTGTCCAAGAGATATAAGCATAACCTCTGACCCAATATAAAAAACCAGCATGGTGTTTCTAATTGAAATAGTCTTTCCGGTGGTGTCTGATTCAAGATTCAATTTTGGCACAACAACCCCCCAAAAAGACGCCGGCCCCTGAATTATCTCGCAGATAAAAAACTGGGGAGGCTGACAAAATACGAGATCTGACTTCTAAAGAATTGTCTTAGGATCGCCGTACGTCGAAGGCGGTGGTACACAACAATATCCCTCAATTGTCTTGGTCAACTAAACCGAATTGTAAATTCGTTATTCCACCTTACCAAGGAGCACCCGCCGGGTGTGAAAGTAAGTTTTATTAACAGTTAACCCCAATTGAGCCCTCAATCGCCGTATGTTGAAGGTGGTGACACAAAAGGTAACCCTTAATTGTCCGGTTAACTAAACTGAATTACTAATTCGTTCATCCCACCCTTTCAAGGTGCACCCGCCGGGTGTGCAAGATGTTAAAAGTTAACTCCAATTGTTCCTGTCCCCACTTCTTTGTAAAAGATCGCCGGGGAGGAAAACCAAACAACAACAGCTAGATTCTTTCCTGGTTTTGCAAAACCGGGGAAAACAGCTTCACAACACGTGTCCGCATGAACACTGTTAGATGGGTATAGCCATTCCGCCGGGAATCGTAGGGAGCCTGAAACAGGCACCACCACAGAGACGCAGTCCTGGGGAACCACAGACACCTCCTCGCCGGGGAAACAAGCCTGTTTTTGAAACCACGTGTGGCCCAAACACGGCACTCAGCCGGGTTTTTCAAGGTGAAACCGAGAAAAAACCCGCCGGGAAACAACCCACCTCGTCCAGATACCATCTGAACGCCACAAAGGACCAAAGAGTTAGCCAAAACACAACTAACCCCGGGCCCACAAATAGTCCGAGGAATTAGCCAATACACAACTAATCCAGGAAACAAAATTAGTCCATGGAATTAGCCAATACACAACTAAACCAGGACACACATGACACAATAGTACATATTTATATCATAAATCAATAACACTTGTACATGTGGCAAAGCTACAAGAGGCTGGCTAGGCCTAGGCAGACGGAAAAGATAACATGTCGGAATATAAACAAAAAGCACTGAATTATATCACAACAGGAACCACCGCCAACACACCACTGTAGCAGAAACTTCCAGCAAAGGGAAGACTGACTCGGGACCCAGAAAAAACTTCACCAAGTGAAGAAAAATACGCTGGGAACGTCGGCAAAACAACACTACCTCATCAGCAAGATAAAAGGCAGCGAAAACGCGTAATGAAAGCCGCCTGCATCACAAGCTAACTAACTGTGAAAAAGTTCACATGTCCACAACAGGACCACGAGGGTACGTCCGAAATAGACGCCCCAAACAAACGACCCAAAATACACTGCACTGCGGGCAACCAGCCCAGGACACTCCTGCTACGCATATCCTAACCTTACTCGATACATCCCGGAGTAAACAAATGAGAAAAAACTCACTAGGGACGCAGCAAATGCGGAACCAGCGGAGCGTGGGGAGACACGTCCGGGCAGGCTGATCGCAGAGCAGAGAAGGAAGAATGACGCCTGAGTCAGCGTCTGGTCAAAGATCCACACAAGTACATCCACGATATTATGGAAAGCTTATTGAATAGTTATTCTTATTTTATTTTTGTTTTTATTTTTTACGAAGTTTTTTCGTAGTGAGAACCCAATTCATAATGACTGAAGCCATGAGTGAGGTCGCGTGCGCTCATGATGAAGGCTCCTCAACTTTTAAATGCTATGCGCGGTAGATTCAAACTACGGCGGATGAGTGTTTGAAGAGGGTGCCTTATGTAATAGGCATGTTCGTCAATGATGGAGGGGCCACTAATAAATAGTACAGTATAGGAATATCGGTACTGTACTGCACTATGAGGTTCAGTACCGGTATGCTAATTCTGTAGAGTAGCAGACCTGAAATCATTACTTAAGGTTAAATATAGAGCAACTTCCTCCAGTGTGCCTGGATCCTAGAGGTGTACACTATGCTTGGAGTTTGTAGCATTTTAATGATACTGTTCTCAGAAGTGTTAAGGCGCTGAATGAATTTATATGTTAGCTTTCTAATGAGTGATTGGTAACAGTGTAAGTTCATATAGGCACATAGCGTACTTGTACTCTCATATTTTGAGAGCCCCAGAAACATTTTCATGATATTGTGATATGAGATACTTTGTCTATTCACTGTCATTTTCTTATAGTTCCACCATAGTTGTGCTGTATACATTGGTGAGCAGTAGGAGTTGAACAATGTTATTTTTGTATCCCATGTGCACATATGAAATTTTCTTAATATTGAATTTCCCTGCATGTAAAGTTGCCTTCGCTGACGACCCATATCCTCATCATCTGAGCGATCACTTGAAATATAGTGTCCTAGATACTTTACTTTACTTACTTCTTCTATAATTTCTTCATACAAATGGAATTTAGGTAGCTTTGATTTCAATAGAAGGTTAGATTTAAATATTATGATATTGCTCTTTATAGGATTAAATTTGACTGAATGTTCGATTCCAAATTTTTCACATACTGTACTCTTAATAATTTATCCAGTCCTGCTCCAGAGGGCGCGATTAAGGCTAGGTCATCAGCATACATGAGATGATTTACAATGGTGCTGCCAATGCAGCACCCAGTGCGAGTCTTGTTCAGCTCCAGACTAAGATCATCCATGTAGACGTTGAAAAGATACGGAGACAATATCCCCCCCTGCCTAACACCATTGGTTACGGCGAAAGAGCCTGACAGGATGTTGCCCCATCTTACACACATTTTTTGATTAGCATACCAGAAAATAAGTATCCTAACAATATAGCTAGGCACTCCCCTGTTAACTAATTTTTCAAATAAGGTTTTGTGACACACCCTATCAAAAGCCTTACTTGCATCAAGAAAACAAGAGAAATTGAGCTATTTAGCTTGTTGTATGTATCAATCACTTCTTTCAGCACATATATGCATTGGTCTGTGCCGTGATTTTTCTTAAAGCCAAACTGATTGCTGCTGGTGACAATATATGCAGACATTCTTTCTAGCAATATCATTTCAACTACCTTACTCACCACACTAGCAAGTGCTACTGGTATCTCCTAGGTAACAAAACTTGTTCACCAGCTCCAAAGACTCATTTCCAAAATTCACAGCCACAGGATCATCACTTAACACAAGCTCGCCTTTGCACACTACGCACTCAAATTTATCTATTTCTGACTTATCCTTCGGCAGGGGCCCCTTTATTCTACTACAGCGCTTACTCCCATGGTGTACCCAACATCGACAGATGCTACATTGAATTGAGTTAACGCCCACTCCCTTTCCACACACTGCACATGGGTATGCACCGCTCTTTTCCACATTGCCTCGTCTCAATCTACAATGCATAACCTTGGTTTTGTTAATATTGACTCTTAAACCCTTGCTCGCCATGCCCTCTCTCCACTCACTGAATTTGGCCTCAGCATCCTGCATACTGTCAGCTATTAGGACTAAATCGTCTGCATAAAACAGTTCCAACGGGAGTCCGCCTCTAAAAACTCTAGAAAGTGCCTCCAAGACCATAATAAAGAGGAGGGGGCTTAACACTGAACCCTGATGGACTCCAACATGGACTGCGAACTCATCACTCAGTACACCCTTCACCCTCACCGCACTTCGCGAATCCTCATACATCTTCATTATCACACGCACCAGCCACTCTTCCACACCAAGTTTCCTCATAGCCCACTGCACAACATCTCTAGGCACCCTATCAAAGGCCTTCTCCAGGTTCACAAACACAAAGTAAAGATCCCTGCCTTTTAGTAAGTATCTTTCCTGTATCTGCCTGACTATGAAAATAGCATCGGTTGTACCACGTCCTGGCATAAAACCAAACTGCATATCATCAATAGAGATGCTTTGCCTGATCAAACCCTCAAGGACTCTCTCACAGACCTTCATGATTTGGTCAAGCATTTTCAGGCCCCTATAATTTCATCTATCTAGCGCATCCCCTTTTCCTTTGTATAGGCCTATAATTACTATTACACTTTTGAGCCAATCCTCTGGGATTTTCTCATCTTTAATAATGATGTTTATTAACTCAGTGACTAAGTTTACACCAATCTCCCCTGAGGCTTTTATCATCTCAGCGACAATGTCAAACCAACCTGGAGCTTTACCGTCTTTCATTTTATTGATTGCGTCGCTCACTACAGCTGGTGCTATCAAAGGAGGGGGCCCAGATATTGGTTTTTCGATACTAAGCTGTTCCTTATCCCATTCAAACTCTACATTTAGCAATCGTTCATAGTGTACCTTCCATGCTTCTCTGATTTCATTTTCTGCATACACAATCTTCCCATTATCATTTCTAACACACTGTTCACCTATAATATCCCTACTGTCATTTTTAACTCGCCTAGCTAGGTTGAAGATCCCATTGGGATTGTCAGTGTTACACACTTGTTCGAGGACCAGGTCCTTAATGCGATTTTTAGCATTGTAAATAACTCTTTTGGCAGTTCGTTTAGCTGCCTGGTATTCCTCCCTGCTGCCTCCTTTCTTCCATGCTTTGAAGCATCTCCTTTTCTCTTTCACAGCATGTTCTACCTCATCGTTCCACCACCAAGAGGTCTTATTCCTGGGGTGACCCTTTGTTTTCCCACAGACTTTGTCAGTGGCAGCGATAAGGCTATGCTTAAGAAAGTTCCATTGGCTATTTACATCATTAGGCCTAGGTTCCTTATTTCTATTCATTTCCTCCAGTTCACTATGAAACCTATCCCTAACTTCCTTGTCCTTCAGCAGCCACACTTTCCTTTTGGGTATGTAAACCTTGCGCTTAGGATCTCTGTATAAGCTCATGTCGCACACAAGTAGCTTATGATGGGGGATACATTCTTCGCTCGGGATGACCTTTACATCTCGAACTAGTTTCCAGTTTTTCCTGTTAACCAAGAAGTAATCTGTCTGGCTACTGGAGACCCCAGAGTTATATGTGATCAGGTGGCTCTGTCTTTTCTTGAACTTTGTGTTACACACAACCATGTTGAGTGCAACGCAGGACTCCAATATATATTCGCCTTCTAGATTTCTCCTTCTGTAACCATTTCCTCCATGTACCCCCTCGTATCCATCTGCAGATGCTCCCACGTGACCATTGAGGTCCCCCCCCCCACGATTGTTATTTCGTTCTCCGAGAGGCCTGAAATGACACTGACGGTGTCATTCCAGAAGTCCTCTTTTATCTCTTTCTGTAAACCAGCCTGTGCAGATATCACATTCAGAATTCTTTCACCAACTTTCAACTTCAAAACAATCAGCCTTTCACTAACTCTAGTAATCTGAAGCACACTTCAAACTTCAAATCTTGTGTTCCCCCATGCTTTATCAAGATTACTTTCAAACTTCCTTATTGATTCGGAATCGACTACATACTGGGGCAGTGCGTTCCACCCATTTACCACTCTATCACAAAATGAGTTCTTTGCCTTTTCAAACCTATTTCTTTCTTTGTAAATTTTCTTAGAGTGTCCTCTCGTTCTTGTTCCCTCCCGCATCAAGAAGATACCTTCACACACATCCTCATCATACTTTCCTGACAATATCTTAAAAGTCTCTATCATATCCCCTCTCTTTCTCCTACTGTATATGCCAGTGTCGGAAGTCCCAGTATCCTCAACCTCTGCTCATAGCCCACGTACTTCAACGTTGGTATTAGCTTGCTAGCTCTCCTCTGCACTTTCTCCACTGCTTCTATATCCTTTACCATATATGGAGCCCACACCTGGTTCACATATTCCAGGTGCGGCCTAACCAGCGCTGTATAGAGATTCCTGAATATTTCTTCGTCAAGTGACACAAATGTCGTCTTTATCAGCCCTACAATTCTATTGGCTTTGTTTATCTTTTCCGCTAAATGTTCTGAGAAATTTAACTTATTGTCTATCACTACTCCTATATCCTTTTATGCATTCACTTCCTCCATCGCTTCATACATACTGTATCCTACCTTGTCTATCTTGCTTGTCCCAATCCGCATGTACTTGCATTTTTTTGGATGAAAAGGCATTAACCAATGTTCAGACCATCCCTTCATGCCCTCCACATCTCCTTGAAGAAAACCTACATCTTCCTTACTCCTCACTCTTCTATACAGCTTAGTGTCATCCACATACAGGTATATCTCACTTCCATTGGTTATAACTTCAGGTAAGTCGTTGATAAATATAACAAACAGTAGTGGTCCCAACACAGATCCCTGAGGTACCCCACTTGTAATTTCCCTCCACCCCGAGCCTATTCCATTCACCAGTACCCTCTGTCTCCGATCTTTCAGGAAGGCTTCTATCCATTTCACACATTTCTTCCCTATACTATAGCTTCTAACTTTCTCTATTAACCATTTATGTGGGACCTTATCGAAGGCCTTCATAAAATCGCAATATACCACGTCTATAACATCACCATCCTCCAGAATTTGCATCCAATAATCTACCACCTTAATTAGCTGTAGTACCGTCGACCTCCCCGGCAAGAATCCGAACTGTTTCCCACTGAAAAGTTGGTTTGATTTCATATGCTCCATTATTCCTTCTCTAATTACCGTTTCCATTAGTTTACACACAACACTTGTCAAACTGACTGGTCTATAATTTCCTGGGTCATTTCTCTTTCCCTTCTTAAATATAGCTGTTATTTAGTATTGGTTCCTTCGTCAATGACGAAGAGCCTATACACTCTAACCTCCATTTAACGGACTCTGATTTAACGGATATCGGCAATAACGGTCAAAAAATGTAGGCCGGACAATGGACCAGCAACGGACAAAGTCCGTTGGTCGAAAAAAATTGGAGCAAAGTCCGTTGCTCTATCTATTTATCTCTCTAATGCACCTACCTAAATCCCTTATACATTAACATAACTATGTCTTATTTGGACTTTTTGTAATCTTTGAATCATTTCTAATATGATGGAATTGAAAAATATAATATCCTTCCAGCACATAGATAAATAATAAATGAGATAGTCAACAAAATATTTCAACCCTCCCCTCCGTGCCAGCAGAGACGGAAGATTTACGTTTGATAGATTTTTTGTTTTGTTTTTTTCCCTCGATATACACACTCTTTCTATTTATCTATCTCTCTAATTCATCTACCTAAATCCCTTGTACATTAACATAACTATGTCTTATTTGGACTTTTTGTAATCTTTGATTAATTTCTAATGTGATGGAATTGAAAAATATAATATCCTTCCAGCACATAGATAAATAATAAATAAGATAGTCAAAAAAATAGTTCAACCCTCCCCTCAGTCTAGGCGCCGAGCTTCCGAGACGGAAGATTTACGTTTGATAGATTTTTTGTTTTGTTTTTTCCCTCGATATACACACTCTTTCTATCTATCTATCTCTCTAATTCATCTACCTAAATCCCTTATACATTAACATAACTACAGTATGTCTTATTTGGACTTTTTGTAATCTTTGAATAATTTCTAATGTGATGGAATTGAAAAATATAATATCCTTCCAGCACATAGATAAATAATAAATGAGATAGTCAACAAAATATTTCAACCCTCCCCTCCGTCTAGGCGCCGAGCTTCCGAGACGGGAGATTTACGTTTGATATATTTTTTTTTTTTTTTTTTTTCCCACGGTATACACAAAATGATGGGGAAATATTATAACATGTTTTTAATTGACATTTGTGTCGTTTTTGCTGATTATGAGTTGGTGGAAAATAAAATCTTTAATTCTATCATATCGGAAATGATTCACAGATTATATAGAGACCAAATGTTAAGTGTGTTCAATAGTTTTGCATTATCAATAGGGTGTAGCACAAGGGATTACCAGGATTTATTTCAGGTACAGTAAAAAAAAGGATGCATAACAGTTAAATGTCACGATCCGGACACCTGTACTCAACACCGGATTTTTCTCAAGGAATTTCCGGATTACATCCGGACTGGACAGTATTTAGCAGCAACGGACATTTAGCAGGAACGGACAGGTGCTTGCACGCATTTGTCCGTTAAATGGAGGGTCGAGTGTACTATATATAGGCTGAGATTCCGGGACCCGTTCGGGATTCCCCGGAGTTCTTATCACAACCGTTGCGTATATAGCATAATAAACAATCATTGGTTAATACCCATTAAATCTTACCAATGGCTCGTCATTGAAAATGAATACCACTAGAAATAAGAATTTAAAGAAGAATCTATCATTTCGAACCTCCCGGTGCCTCTGCCCTCCAGCTATGCTGTCGTCATGCTTCCCTTGCACGTGATGCCAGATTTTCTAGCGTGTTTATCTGCCTCTTTACGGTTGTGATCCAGGCGAGTCGGACGTGTGCCCCCTTGCTCTGGGCGTCTCAGTGTTTGCCTAGCTTCCTCACTCCTAGTGAGTCCTTGTTATATATTATTTGAGTTAGGTTCAAACATGAATTGAGTAATCGCCTGTATGTTTCAGAGGGCCACTGTCCATGCCTGTCCACACCGAAAGTATATGAGTACCGCTTCGCCATATCTTAATATGTGTTATTCGTCGTAGTAAGTGATTATTGTTATAATAGGCTATATCCTATACAATGCTTGCATTTAATTATTTACTTATTGTAGACTATTATTCACCTTATTCGTGTGCCCTCAGGCTACACGTTGAACTCTTAAGATATTATTAATTCAAAGTTTTCTTTATCGTAAAGTAGCCTACATTATTTCCTGAAATTCTACTTGTATAAAATTTTCAAGATCACTTCGCTTTTATAGTTTGCTTGCTTCTGACATTTTATAGTTTGCTTGCTTCTAGCATTACTTCGAGCTGATAGATTCTTAGCTAAGAATTATTAATTTCCTTATGTGTCACATGCTAGTACTAGTTACTTATTTATAGGGCCATGCTTCTTCGCCACCTCGAGCAAGTGTCCACGAGGCGGCCAATAGGCCTAACCAGCTCGGCTTCCCTCTACTGAATTTTACATAAGAGACCAATTGTTCTCTTCCTATACGAGTGTTATGTTATGAAGTGCTTCAGATTCCTACACAATTATGTGTTAATTTCTTAAAATAGAAGGAGTTTGCATGAAATCAAAGTGAGCAACAAAAGTTTCCTCTAGTGCAAGAGCACCACTAACCCTATACAATTTCATGCTTCGAGTCCCGGAGTCGGCGGGGCTCCTGTGTCCCTCCGTTCTCTCCGGGTCTCCGGGTTTTAGACCTCCGGGTACTAAATGGTTTCAAGGAAACCGAGGAACAATAAAAAAAAAAAAAAAAAAAAAAAAAAAAACGATGCACAAAGAAGTTCCGGTTAAATGGAGAAACAAAGTTTTCCTCCAGGTGCACAAAACACCAACAAAACCAAGGAACCAAAAGGTTCAGGTTAACGCAAAGGAACGAGTGCTTCCTCCGGGTACTCCGAGTAATACAAAAAACCAAGGAACCAAAAGTTCAGGTTAAATTAAGGGACGAGAGCTTCCTCGGAATACTCCGGGTACTCCGGGTACTAACAAAAACCAGGGAACCAAGAAGTTCAGGTTAAATTAAGGAACAAGGCTTCCTCCAAGTACTCCGGGTACTAGGGGTACTCAGGGGTACTCAGGGTACTCCGAGCAATACTGAAAACCAGGGAACCAAGAGGTTCAGGCTAAATTAAGGAACAAGAGTTTCCTCCAAGTACTCCGGGTACTCAGGGTAAACACTGACAACCCAGGAACCAAGAGGTTCAGATTAAAATAAGGAATGATAGCTTTCGCCAAGTACTCCGGGTACTCAGGATAAACACTGACAACCCAGGAACCAAGAGGTTCGGATTAAAATAAGGAACGATAGCTTCCTCCAAGTACTCCGGTACTCAGGGTAAACACTGACAACCCAGGAACCAAGAGGTTCAGATTAAAATAAGGAACGATAGCTTCCTCCAACAACTCCGGGTAATACTGGAAACCATGGAACCATGAGGTTCAGGTTAAATTAAGGAACAAGTTTCCTCCAAGTACTCCGGGTACTCCGGGTACTCCGGGGGAGGGGGGGGGGGGGGACAATGTTTTCCTTCAGAAACAAATATCCGATGTACCAAAAGGTTCCGGTTAAATTAAAGACCAACGTTTCCCTCCGAATTCTCAATGTAGAACAATGAATGGAAAAAGAAGGGAGGAGAGTACTCCAGTGGCATTTATGATAGCCTATAGAATATCCCACTTAAATCCATTCTTATATAAGATGTAGCAAATATGCTACCCGACTCTAAAAAAAAAAAAAAAAAAAAAAAAAACATTCATAGGGCCAACAGGCTACTAGATATTGCATGGGCCTTATACATAATGAACTGGTACATGTTTTTGTTCTTTGCTCTTATATTATGTAACATTGATTCTTGGCCTTTTCTCTGACAGGTGGGCCACAGCTCTCCACAGTAATCTACGCCCCCTCACCTGAGTCACAACTGTGATCAGCTCCAGGAGTCACCCACGTCCTGGATCGCCGGACAGGCGCGTGGCCCTCTCCAGTGGAATCAGAGAGTGGCTTCTCAGGTTTTTCTACACCTGAGAGGATGTCGGGACCTGAAACGGCGACTTCAACCGCGACCAGGGTGCAGTGGTGCGGGGTCACAAGATGTGACAAATTTCCCCTTCTTGGCCATACGAGATGTGTACGCCATGTGTCTTGTGTGGATCGTACATTGGCTAAGTGGGCTCCTAAAAAGTGTACAAATTGTGCACTCTTCGTGAAACACTACCACAATCCGAGTGGCAACATAACAGCAGCGGGTGCGACTCAGGTATTGCTGAACATTTGGGATGAGGTAAGAGTATATATCATCAACTTTGAAAAGAGTCCCAGACATTGCCAGTAGGGACTATGTTTCCTTCTTAAACATTCCAGAACACACGTCCCAATGCTCTCGAAGCTCTGTGTCTTCCCTAGCAACCTCTAAAAAGAGGTCTATACCTACAAAATCAAAAGACACTTCCTTCCCTCTCTGTCCTCTCCCCAAATGTGTTAAGCTTGACCTGTTCTACTGCTTGTTCTACTGCTGTCCGCAATAAGGAGGAAGCATTCAAACGGTACCGACGCCTTAAAACTCAAGACTCTCATTCTTCATATGTTTCTGCCCGGAATCAAGCCAAATCTGTTCTTCGACTTGCCAAACACTCTTTCATCAATAATAAATGCACTGAACTATCCAACTCTAGCTCTTCCCAAGCTTTCTGGCATCTAGCCAAAAACCTCTCCAACAATTTCTCTTCCTCGTCTTTCCCTCCCCTTTCCCACTCTGATGGCACAACCATCACTTCTTCCTCTGACAAAGCTAAACTCTTCGCTCAAACTTTTGCTAGAAACTCCACCTTGGATGATTCCGGTGCTATTCCTCCCTCTCCGCCCTCCTCTCTCTTACTTATGCCTAATATCCTAATCTCTTCTAAAGATGTACTTTCTACCCTCTCTGGGCTTAACACTAATAAGGCGTACGGTCCGGACGGTGTTCCTCCTGTTGTTCTCAAAAACTGTGCTTCCGTGCTGACTCCCTGCCTAGGCAAACTCTTTCGTCTCTGTCTATCCTCTAACGTCTTCCCTTCATGCTGGAAGTTTGCTCACATTCAACCTGTCCCAAAGAAGGGTGACCGCTCTCAACCCTCCAACTATCGTCCAATTGCTCTTATCTCTTGTCTTTCTAAAGTTTTTGAAACTATTCTTGCTTCCAAATTTCTTAAGCATTTCTCTTCTCATAATCTGCTCTCAGATCGCCAGTATGGCTTCCTTAAGGGTCGCTCTACTGGTGATCTTCTTTCATATCTTACTAACTCTTGGTCATCCTCCTTTCGGGACTTCGGTGAGACTTTTTCTATTGCACTAGACATATCGAAAGCCTTCGATAGAGTCTGGCATAAATCTTTAATTTCTAAACTACCCTCCTTCGGTTTCTATCCCTCCATCTGTGCCTTTGTCTCTAATTTCCTTTCCGGCCGTTCCATAGCCGCGGTTGTGGACGGCCATTGTTCACTTCCTCACTCTATAAACTCCGGTGTTCCTCAGGGCTCTGTCCTATCTCCTATTCTCTTTCTAATTTTTATAAATGATCTCCTTAACTGTACCTTAATTCCCATCCATTCATACGCAGACGACTCAACCTTGCACTACTCCATTAGTTTTTCAGAACGCCCCAGCCAGCAATCCCTCAACGACAAACGTAATGAAGCCATAGAACTCTTAAATTCTGATCTAAATACTATTTCCAATTGGGGCAGAGAAAACCTTGTTAACTTTAATGCTTCCAAAACCCAATTTCTCCATCTATCTACCCGTCAGGATCTCCCAGCGGACTATCCCTTATTCTTCAACAATACAAAAATCAACCCTTCATCTTCTCTCAATATTCTTGGTGTCTCTTTTTCTTCTGCTCTCATTTGGAAGGACCATATTACCAGTCTTGCTAAGGCAGCCTCCCAGAAGCTGGGTGTGCTCAACCGCCTTAGGGGGTTCTTTTCCCCTGCACAGCTTCTTGCTCTGTACAGGGGCATAGTGCGCCCTTGTATTGAGTATTGTTCACATGTGTGGGGAGGTTCCTCTCACACTGCTCTCCTAGACAAAGTTGAAAGGAAGGCCTTTCGTATCATTAACTCCCGTCCACTCACCAACTCTCTGCAATCTCTCTCTCTCCGCCGCAATGTTGCATCTCTCTCGCTATTCTATCGCTACTATAATAATCAGTGTTCCTCAGAGCTATCCCAGTGCATACCACCTCCTTTACGTAGGGCACGTGGTACCCGTCTTGCAACTCAATCCCACCCCTACTCTGTGCAACTCTCCAACCCAAGAGTGAAACGTTACTCTCAAACTTTCTTCTACTCAACGTCTGAGCTCTGGAACTCTCTCCCAGAATCAGTCTTTCCCTCTTCCTATGACTTAAATTGCTTCAAACTCCGTGTGTCCAGGCATTTTGGCTCGAACGTCCCTTGATTTTGGCCCTGTCACTCTTTCAACTATGGGGGAGGCACTCGCTATAGGCAGTTATGCCTTTTGCCTCCCTCAATCACATAGAAAAAAAAAAAAACAAAAAAAAAACAAAAGATAAAGATGTGTCATTTAGTAGCACTGCTGATACGGTGCACCTCTCAACAAGTCCTACCCCACCACCTTTTACCACTGCCGAGGTCCATCACTCACAATCATCCTCAGTGGAACAAATATTTTCAGAGTTTATTGAACAGGCCCTCCCCGTACAACTAGAACCACAACAACCCCAGCCCGATCCCTTTCAATCAGAAACGTCAGGTAGTGTGGAGGTGGAGGTGCCTTACGATGATTTTAATGTGAACTATATAGATGATAGCGAGGGACCGGATGGGACAGAGTACCTCAGAGAGAAGGGGGCTCCGGTTCTTTCCGACCCAGAGGACAGGGGGCCCCATGTCTCTGATCCTTCCCCAGCTTCCTGTAAGGAGCAACCAAACCTGCCCTCTGACACTGAAATTCTATCTTTTGATGAACTTGTAGAAAGGGCGGCAGTAGCCACGACGGATAAGCTTACCTTCAGATTAGAAACTTTGTTCCAAACAGAAGTGCTCAATGCAATTGATTCTAAATTTAGTCAGATACAAGAGTCTCTGACGCCCCAGGTTAAGCTGTCGTCTAGGCTAGTGCCCCCTACGCTGCCAACTATTCCCTTTTTTTTTTTTTTTTTCTTTTTTTTTTTAAGAGACTATGAACGGAGGAAGGAAAAACACAGATAAAACAAAAAGGTCCATGTGCCTAAAGGCATCCTCCATTCATAAAATGTTTGTAACAACTGGATTTAAACATTTGTAGATTGTAAGTTTGTGGAAAGCAATTCGAGGGAAGTGAATTCCAAAGAGTAGTAGCTCTGGGGATAAATGAATTCTGATAAGCAGAAGTTCTGCATTGTGGAGGAGAAAGTGTAAATTCATGGGCGCTCTCAGCTGCCCTAGTTCTACGGGGAAAGATGTGGAGAGGCGGCACAATTGAAGCAAGTTCCTCGGAACAATTGCTGTGAAAATATCTGTAGAATAATGCAAGGGATACAACGTTTCTTCGTATGGATAATGTAGGAAGGTCCTGTGTGATTGCAGGGTTATTGATTAATCTAATAGCTTTATTTTGAATTTTGTCCAACTGCCTCAATGCAACCACTCCACTTCCACCCCACAGAGGTGAACAGTAATCCATCTGAGAACGCACATGACTTTTATATATCACGGCCAACTGCTCGTCAGTGAAGAATTCTCGAACGCTGTACAGGAGTCCCAGTTTTTTAGAGGCATTCTTAGCAATGCTTCTAACATAATGTGTCCAGCTCAAGTTAGTAGTTAATGTTACACCGAGAATGTCAATACTAGGGGAAGTGGGAATATTTACATCATTAAAAAATATATGGGAACAACCTGTCCCTGTACAATTTAAGACCACCACGCCGCCTCGCCCCTCGGAGTCAATTGACCGTAGTGCTCCTAAACCGATGAATCCAATAATTTCCACCCTTGACAGGTCGGGGCTATTCCTAGCTCCGATCACTCCAGTTGCCCTGGAAGTGGACCCAGAGTTGCCCAAAAAACCAATGCCTCTGCTGTATGGCCCTGCCCGAGTTTGGAAACCAGTAACTGGACCTCTGACACCAGAAGGTGCGTAAACGGGGATCGCAGAGCTTTACCCGGTACCTCCATCATGGGTCGTTGAAATGAATGAGTTAAAACAACCGCGGGCAAAAGACTATGAGGGACGAGTGCTGGATGTGGTCGTGTCTCCTTTCCCTTCCATATCTGATATTCAATTTTTTGTAAACCTTCTCCAGTATTTTCTGCCATGAAATCCTTGAAGCCTTGGTCTGATTTCTCGAAGCTTGACGCTCATAATGCCATAAAGTCACTTTCCTCAGTGTGTTCTACAAGGATAGAAACTGTTGCTACGGACCCTCAGTCTCCCATGTTTACCTTAGAAGGTGTGGACCAAGGTCCGTGGGTGGAATGGGCAGCAGAGGCTGCAAAATTTGCTTTATCCCTTACTGACAGATCCTCTGGTAAGCTTCCAAATGAGGACCATAAATTTGCTTCATGTCATTTAAGATCTGACGATTCCCTACCAACTAGCTTCTGGGAGTTTCTACGGGGCCCCAAAATAATTTGTCGTCCGCTAACTGATCCTCTGCTGTCTACCCCCTCCCAGTTTCTTCTTGAGAAGGACCTGAAAGCACGTCAAAAGGCCCATAGGCTTCTTTCTAATTTTCTACTAAATAGGCACCTGTCTGAATGTATGAGAGTAGTGAGGGATTCCATTACTAACAGTGGTTCTGGAACCGCTTTGACTCTCGTCCGAAAAGCTCAATTAGCAAACTCTCTTATGCTGGGGGGGGGGGGGGGAGACATTAGATTATCCCTGTTTGAAGCTGTCAGAGCGAGACAAGACCTTCGGCTACAACTCTCTCATAACCTACCTAAAGATATTAAAGCACACATTCTTTCTTCCCCCATCTTCTCTAACAGACTCACGTCAATTGACACATGGCAGGCAGTTAGTACACTCCTCATGTCCCCCTCTTCTGCTGCTTTCAGAGATAACTTCAGTAAATATCAACCTCGGAAACCTAAGCGGGACTGGCCCCCACACAGTAGTGGATGGAACCCCTTGGCTTCCGTTGAGACTCCCCGAGGGGCGAGCCAGATGCCCTTTCGAAGTAGAGGGCGAGCCAGAGGCAGGGGTAACTATGGGCAACAAAGTCGGGTTAGAGGCTTCACGCCTTCAGGCTCCACGTATGTTGACCAACCCCAGGCAGGCCGAAGCCAGCCTAGCCAGGATCCGCCCTACCAAAAACAACAAACACGACAGCCCTACCAACAACAACAAACACGACAGCCATACTACCAACACCAACACCGGGGTCAGTCTAATGAGCCTCCCCAGCAGAAACAACAACAACAACGCTCCGAGTATGTCAACATGTAATAAATCTAGGAGTTCAAATAAATGTGGTGCCCATCTCCAGTGGAAATTCCAATCTCTCAATTCCATTTGGACCAAATTGGAAACCTAAGACTTGTCTAAATTTTGCATTATGGACGTTTTCCGGGCCAAATGGCTGAGAGAAAAGTACGATCCTATGTTACATCCTAAACTCAAAGCCCAATATACGGAAGCATCCCCCAATTGTTTGCAATTCCAGGCCCAAAACCAAAGTGTACCTATAGCCCCAGCTCCGGATTTAATAGCAAACAACGAACACGAGAGACACATTTTTACTCCTTTTACTATTCCTGCCTTGAAACAGGGCAATCGGCACCAACCCCTTTGTCCTGTTCGGGTATTGCACTCTTACATTCAGGCCCATAAGATGAAGGTTCTTACGGTGCATGGTTATGCCTTCCTTCTTCGAGTCTCCAAAAGGGATAGGGGGGGAAGGTAGAACAAAACGAAGTAGGAAGACAATGGTTTTTCCTTACATAATGAATAAATATAAACTGTATGTGAGGAACAAGTATAGACAAATAGTTTATGTTATACTGGCTACCATACAAGCACAGAATTTCCTTGTATCATACTAATTTTGTACAGGCTTAAGGAGCCTGGCAATGTTTATTATAATTTTACGTCTTGTTCTCATCACCATAGAGTGATCAAGTAGAAATACAAAGGGTCCTCTTCTATAATGAATAAGCATACGTTATAAGTATGACATACATGATTTCCGTTTTATACAAATACGAGAACAATTTTCTTTTGTTATACTATTGTTTGTCCAAGCTCTAGGAGCATCATGATATAAGAATATTTTGTGACCTGACAACATAATGTCATTTGTATAATTGTACATCTCATTCTCATCAACAAGTTTGATTAAATAAGAGGACGAAGAATCCTCTTCTAGAACGACTCAGTAGGAGTTGTATATGTTGTATAATTGTGAACGAATAGTTTATCGTACACCAATGCACACAAAAGATTTTATTACTATTCTGTACAGCTCAGGGAGCTTATAATTTGAGAGAGTTTTATGGAATTAAAGCATACTTTCATAAAAGATTTTACATCTAATTCTCCTCGTCCACAACATTCTAAGTTATAACTATTCCTACATCTTTCTTTCTTTCTGAGGCTTCCCAATGTACCCGCCTCTTCTTTTATAATTAAATTTAAATTTTTCCCGGTGTCAGCCTATCTGTTAATTGGTTCTCTCGATATACGTTGAGCATCTGATGTCCCACCTACGGTCGTGATATTCTAGGCTCTTCGTCATTGACGAAGGAACCAATACTAAATTACGGGTTTGACAACCCGTAGGGAAGGAAGGAAAACCTTCTATTTAGGAGTGGTTCCGTAGTCAATGACGCAAAGGTTCCCTCCCACCTTCCCCTTCCCATGCACATGCCCAACTTGATATAACATTTGAGGCAGATAAACACGCTAGAAAATCTGGCATCACGTGCAAGGGAAGCATGACGACAGCATAGCTGGAGGGCAGAGGCACCGGGAGGTTCGAAATTATAGATTCTTCTTTAAATTCTTATTTCTAGTGGTATTCATTTTCAATGACGAGCCCTTGGTAAGATTTAATGGGTATTAACCAAGGATTGTTTATTATACTATATACGCAACGGTTGTGATAAGAACTCCGGGGAATCCCGAACGGGTCCCGGAATCTCAGCCTATACTGTATATAGTATAGGCTCTTCGTCATTGACTACGGAACCACTCCTAAATAGAAGGTTTTCCTTCCTTCCCTATGGGTTGTCAAACCCGTAATGTTCGCCTCTCTCCAGTCCATCTGGATTTGTCCTGTATTAACCCTCCAGCCCCGGCTACGCATTACATAAATATTCCCCGAAACCCGGGTGTTTTGGCCGAAAAACGTCTAGGCTAGGCTACCGTATATTTGTTATTCTGACAGCTTCCCGCATTCCCACTCATCCCCAAGCGTAGCTGTGTTATTTACCTGTAGAATGGCGTTAAGTAGAGCTCTCTAAGTCAACTGGTTGAGTTGTGATGATGATTTCATTGGAGATAACTTTATGGCAAAAACAGCCACTTTACACTACTTTTCGATACTTAACAACAACATACAGGCACACACGAACAAGCGACGCTCTCCTTCTTGTGGCCGGAGATGCGGGGCGTCGGTCCAGCCGGCTGTTGTTTACATGCGTCGGACCGACGCCTCGCACACCAAGCTCAAAGGCTTTGAGCTCATGGGTGTTTAAGAGCCCTTCCGGGCAGCTCGTGTATGCTTTTTTATGGGCGTTCAAGAGCCCTTCCGGGAACAGAGGGTTAAAAGATACCTCAAATAAATTTTGTAATGGCTCTACTAACATCTCACCTCCTTCCTTTATGATTCTTGGATGTATCCCATCCGGTCCTGGGGACTTACTTCTGTTCATTTTTTCTATAGCCCTCCTTATTCTAGCATGGGAAAACTCTAGTCCACAAGAGGGACTGCGATGCGATGTGACCGGTGGTAGGTCTGTCCTGCTTCAACCAACACATCGGGTGCTCACCATTGGTCACGTGCGACTGACGCACCAGCCCTGGGTCTCAAGATCGCTTCTTGGCATGTGACTATGGCCCCTCGGTTCCAGGGTTATCTGACGCTCCAGTCGCACGAGCGGGTGTTCACGTTCGACATATTGCCGTTCGCCCTCAATATCGCTCCGCGGATCTTTACGACACTCATCACACAGGCTCTGCCTCCTCTGCTCCATCAGGGGTTTCAGATCCTGTTTTACTTGGACGATTGGCTCATCGCTGCAGCCTCTCAGACACACTGTGTACAGGACACACTACTGGTCATCCGACTTATCACTTCAGTGGAATCGAGGAAAACGTTCCCAAGTCGTGCCTCACACCATCGCCGGAAATGACGGGGGTGGGCCTAGACTGGGACATGACGAGCGCGACTGTCAGACTGAGGCCAGTGCATGCAGCAAAACTTCGCAGGAAGCTTTTTGCCACATTGCACTCGGTCTAAATTTCCAGGACGATCTGGGACTCGCTAATAGTGTCACTCATTTGGGCGTCACTGACCATTCCCCTAGGGAGGCTCAGGCTGAAGTGCCTCATACAGTTAGGCAACAGAGCGTTTCCTCTGTTGCCTCCCAATCGGCTTTGGCCGGTTCCGCGATCAATTCATTTGAGATTCACACACTGGGTCGCTCGGGGCACACTCACAGCGGTTGTGCCATGGTCCGCTCCACCGCCGACCATCTGGGTAGATCCGATGCGTCGAGCGAAGTGGGGTAGGGCTACCGATCCAACATGGGTCGTCCGGATCGGGGCAGATGGCCGGGTCTCGCCCTTACTCATCATTGTCTTGGGTCTGTTAGTCCCGTTGTTCTTCCTGAGGGATCACGAACGGGCCCTCCCCGGCAGGTCGGTAGCCGTCAGGATAGACGTTCTGACGGCGGTTCCCTGTCTTCATGCCCTGGAGGAGATGTTATTTTATCAAGCCGACAATCACGGCATCGCCCTGCATGCGACTTAACCTGCCATTCTTTGAGCGGATGCTTTGTCGCAGGGACGACGCACCTGAATAGAATGGTCTTTCATACAGTACGTATTCGATGACCTGGCAGCCTCCTGGGGCGTTCTACATGTGGCCTTATTCGCCTCGCTCGTACCGACCAAGTTGTCTGTCTTCCTGAACCGCTGTACTCGCCCCTCAGCATGGGGTGGGGGGACGCGTTCAGCGAGGACTGGAACAGGTGGCAGTCCATATATGTATTTCCGCCACCTGGCGCACTTTTGCTGTGCACGGTCCTCCACAGGCTGCGAAGGGTACCGAGGCAGAATTTGGTTGTTCGCGCCCTTATGGCCGGCGCAGGCCTGGTCCACTCAGCTGTAGCGATGGTAACCATGTCCCGTTCCCCTGTCGGTCTCCAACTTCCACTTAGGGCCGATTGGTGACCTGGGGTCCTCGTTGGCTTTCGCATCGTGGACTGCTTGTGTGGCAAAATAGCCACCACAGTTTGGTAGACTCTTAACACGCAGGTTTCTTCTGCTTTGGACTGCGACGACGTGGACGACTTACATGTCTCACTGGGTGTGTTTTCCTAAATGGTTTACTGACCCTGCCCACACAGTTCCGTCGGTCACATTGGTGTTTCACTACCTTAACTTTTCCTTTGCATTCCGTCGCAACTTGTGCGATGCTCTTCGGAACTGCCTGTCTGCCATATGGGTGCCTTTTGTGGCCTTTGGCTGGGTTGGCCGTCCCTCAACGAGGGCTGAAATTTTTCATGGACGCGTTTTCAGCTTCGGCCGCCCCCGTGCCAGATTCCGCCTCAGTGGTCTCTGGCGGAAGCTCTAAAGCTACTCCCTACACCTGTTTCCACTACCTACCCTACACCTGAGCCCTTGCTTGAAACGACATTGTTTCTTCTTGCGTTCGCTATGGGGGAGAGTCTCGGAGCTGGCTGCCTTGTCTGGGGCCCTGTATTCCTTGCTTTTTTATCCCGTCCTCAGGGCGGTGAGTTTGGCCCCGTTTGCTCGTTTTGTGGCTACGACTGGACGTGAGGCACACGTTTTTCAGCCGTTCGTTGTTCCCAAAATGAGAACGTGTTCCTCATATGCTATGCCCGGTGAAAGCCCTGCATACGTCTGTGCGCTCCGCCAGGCCGGTGTCGGGTGTGGCGCTGTGGGTGGCACCACAGGCCGGTAAGGGCCTCGGCAAACGTACGGTGGGGATTAGCTTGTTTCGGGTGCTTCGTGCCAGTCATACATACATAAAATTTTAAGACTGAGTGTTCCACACATAAGTGCAGTTTCAGTCTCTTGTCCTAATGGCGGCGTTCCAGGCAACCCTGTTAAGTGCTACTTCACTTGTCAAGTTCTTGGATTTGAGATCGGCGCGTATAGTCCGATCCCAGGTCTTCCTCGGTCCACCCCTTGGTGCAGCTCCCTCCACAATCACAGACCTGCATTTTTTCACCCAATTTTGTTCATCCATTCTCTCCACATGTCCATACCATCCCAGTCTACTTGTACGCATCACCTCGCTAATACTCTTTATACCTAAACGTCTCCTCAGCTCAACATTTGTTATTCTATCCTGTAGCCTGGCCCCACACATCCATCTCACCATTCTCATCTCATTACGCTCCATTCTGTTGACATCCTCTACTTTAACGGCCCATGTTTCTGAGGCATACGTCATTGCACTTCTAACACATGAGGCATACACCTTTCCCTTCAGGGGGAGAGGCATTCTTTTCATGGTCAGAATTGGCAGCAGTTCTTTGAACTTCCCCCAGCCACATCTAATTCTAGCAACAGTGGCAGCCTCGGCCCCACCACCGGCAGAGATGGTATCTCCTAGGTAACAAAACTTGTCACTTGTCATCCTGACATTCAAGGGTTGGCTCACGACATACGATCTTATGCTGCTACGATTTGTTTTCTTCTTGCTCGTTCACTCACGGACTTCGCCGACACAGGGCTCTTATCTCGTATATGTACTAATTACCTAAGGTTCATCCTTGCTTAGGTTAAGGAATTGATTTATTCTAATCTTAAGTATCCTTAATTGTACTTCGGTATGTCTCTGCCTCATACCAATTTCTTTCGGGAAATAATTACGTGCTGGTCATTTATATTGTGTATCACGCGATTCGTGCTGTACTAAATTTGTACTGTACTGTATATGTATGTCTTCCACTCATTATATTTTTGGGTATTCTTACTGTCTTCAGAAGGGGGGAGCATCCTGTTATTCATAATCATCTATTTATTAGTGGCCCCTCCATCATTGACGAACATGCCTATTACATAAGGCATCCTCTTCAAACACTAATCCGCCGTAGTTTTGAATCTACCGCGCAGAGCATTTAAAAACTGAGGAGCCTTCATCATGAGCGCATGCGACCTCACTCATGGCTTCAGTCATTATGAATTGGGTTCTCACTACGAAAAAACTTCGTAAAAAATAAAAACAAAAAGAAAATAAGAATAACTATCCAATAAGCTTTCCATCATATCGTGGATGTACTTGTGTGGATCTCTGACCAGACGCTGATTCAGGCGTCATTCTTCCTTCTCTGCTCTGCGTTCAGCCTGCCCGGACGTGCCTCCCCACGCTCCGCTAGTTCCGCATTCGTGGCGTCCCTAGTGAGTTTTTTCTCATTTGTTTACTCCAGGATGTATCGAGTAAGGTTAGGATAGGCGTAGCAGGAGTGTCCTGGGCTGGTTGCCCGCAGTGCAGTGTATTTTGGGTCGAGTGTATGGGGCATCTATTTCGGATGTACCCTCGTGGTCCCGTTGTGGACATGTGAACTTTTTCACAGCTGTGTTAGTTTGTGATGCAGGCGGCTTTCACTACGCGTTAGTTAGTGCTGCCTTTTATCTTTCTGATGAGGTAAGCTTTGTTTCTGACATTCCCAGCGTATTTTTCTTCACTTAGTGAAGTTTTTTCTGGGTCCCGAGTCAGTCTTCCCTTGGTCGGAAGTTTGTGCTACGGTGGTGTGTTGGCGGTGGTTCCTGTTGTGATATTTCCAGTGTTTGTGTATATTTCAACTTTTATTATGCCGTCTACCTAGGCCTAGCCAGCCGCTCGTAGCTTTGCCACATGTACTAGTGTTATTGTTTATTATTTATAAATATGCCCTACTGTGTCATGTGTATCCGGGTTTTAGTTGTGTATTGGCTAATTCCTCGGACTATAATTGTTTCCTGGTTTAGTTGTGTATTGGCTAATTCCACGGATTATTGAGTGACCTTGGGGTTGTCGTGCGTGGCTCTCCTCGTGTCTCTTGTTGTTCAGATGGTGTCTGTTCAGGGTGGGTTGCCTTCCGGCGGGGTTTTCTCGGTTTCACCATGAAAATCCCGGCCGCGAGCCGTGTTGGGCCACACGTGGTTGTTAACACTGGCTTGTTTCCCCGGCGTTGGGGTGTCTGTGGCTCTCCAGGACTGCGTCTCTGTGGGTGCCTGGTTTCAGGCCTCCTTTGATTCCCGGCGGGATGGCTGTTCCCATCTATAAAACGTTGTTCATGCGGACATACGTTATGTAGTTTTTCTACCCGGTTTTACAAAAACCACTTGAAAAACCTAGCTGTTGTTTTAGGCTTTCCTCCCCGGCGATCTTTTACAAAGAAGTGGGGACAGGAACTTATGGGGTTAACGTTTGGACATCTCACCCGGCGGGTGCACCTGGGTAGGGTGGGATGAACGACTTATGTCTTTCAGTTAGTTAACCAATCCATTTTAGTGATACTATGTGTATCGCCGCCTTTACTCTTACGGCGATTGAAGGTTCAAATTAGGTTAATTTATCGATTCTTCTCACCCGGCGGGTGCTCCTAGGTGGAGGAACTAAGGAATTTACAAAATTTGATTTCGATTTAACCACTTAATTTAGTGATACAAGTAGGTATCGCCGCCTTCAAACTTACGGCGATCTTTTGTGACAATTCGTTAGACATCAGATCTCGTATCATCCTGCCCTGTGCTATTCTACTAAAATATTTCAAGGGCCGGCGTCTTTATGGGGGGTTGCTTTGTTACAAAATTGAATCTTGAGACAGTCACCACCACCAAGAGACTATAAGCGCCATGCTGGACCGTTATATTATATCAGAGGGTATTCTTCACTTTCTTTAACAAAAGATTTGTTTAGATTTTCTGAACCCCGCCGCGTAGCGAGCTGTGTTTGTGTCAATTACATCTCGTTACCCGGCGGGTTATTAACACTTGTGTGCGAACATGTTGAGACTTTTAAGATGTTGGGTTAACCTTATGAGCATTAATTCCTGGAAATTTTATTTTTTTCCAGAGCTGAGCTCCGGCGGACCAATACAGACCCGGCGGTAGTTTCCTCCCACCAGTCTCTGTCATGGCTACCGTGGCCCCAGTTTTTGCTTTGTGCACTACCCCTGCTTGTGCTGGTATCCCTATTTTTGCGCATACCCGTTGCATAAGGTGTGTTAAATGTCTAGACCGTTCAAGGGGTCTCTGGGTTATGCGTAATTGTTCTTTTTGCTCCCAATTAGCTTTAAAGGTCCTTTGTGATAATGATAAGACCGCGGCGGTAGCGTTGAGAGAGGTTAGGCAACAGATGTCAGCCTACACTACCATTGTTGCGCATAAATCACTTCAATGTGACAACGTCCCACTTTGGGATAGATTGCTCTCCGAACACCCTCCCCCTAAACGTTCCTCTAGAGTCACGAGTATTAAGCCGGCGGAGACTGGTCAGGGTTCTGTATCCTCTGCTGCTACACCTAAACGCCCAAGGGAGCCTACACCCCCGGTATCCGCCTCCTCGTCTCGGGCGAGATCCCGGTCTAGGTCTCCTCTTAGACACCAGTCATCTAGTCGTGCCTCTTCACCGGCGAGTAAGAAGAGTAGGACGGAAGGTTCCACCAGTGGTCACGGCGAGGATTCCTCCAGATCTAAGAATAGTTCGCGGTCACACCGTAGCCATAAATCCTCTAAAAAGGATTCACATAAACGGAAGTCCTCTCGACATTCACCAACTTCTAGTGCATCTCATCGTACCTCTACCCCAGACAGAGTTTGTGTTAAGGCCCAAGAGTCCAGTGCAGCGCCTGTCCCAAAAGAGGATTTGCCACTTAATATTTTAACCCTGGAATTGGAAAGTTCAGGGGGTTCAGTAATTGAGAATGTTTCAGACTCTCAAGAGAGCGTAGGCCAGGGCCTCGGTGTTTGGCGGTTTGCTCAACCAGGGTCTGACCACCCACGTCCGACTCAAACGAGTCACACAGTAGCCGATGTCCACAGGGACGCGGCGATCCCATCCTCTATCCCAGACTTATCTTGGCAACAAGGTACCCCTGCCTCGGCGGGGTCTTCTCAGGAGGATCAGGAGGAGAAAGACGAAGTTTCTATAATTTCGGAGATGGAAGGACAAGGGTCAGGCTCAGGCTTGGACGCCGCACAGGATACTAATGATTCACCTGTAAGTTCTTCATCAAACCAGTTTGTTACGGCACAAGAAATTAATGGGCTGCTTACTCATGCTTTATCTAAATTTTTTGGCCAACAACAGGAAAACCCCACAATGGACATGGGGGCTCCCAAGACAAGTTCTACGGTACGGCCTCTGATGACTTCGATTGATTTATCTAAGATCACTAACCCTCCCACTCTGTTAACCTCAGGGATCACGAGGCCTGCTACGGCGGCATTGACAACTTCAAATGTCAGGGTCATAACGGATGTCAATCCACCCCCTCTAGACAAAGCGCCCCTTAGAAAGGTAGCTATGCCCTTACTTTATGGGCCAGACGAGTCATGGGTTCTTTTGAACTCCTCTAAACCAGAGCTTGCCCAACCTACTTTGTCAGGGGAACTCCCGGTACCGCGTGAGTGGGTCATCCAGGGCAATAAGTCAAAGAAATTAAGGGCCGTGGATACTTTGGGTAATGTTCTGGACGTAAACATCAAGGCTATACCTAGTTATTATCACCAAGATTATTTTGTGTATGCTTCTAAGCCTGCTTTACCCCCTGCCTCAGCTTCAAAACTATTTTCAGACTGGTCTAAGCTGGATGGGTTTAATGATATTAAGACTCTGTCAGCTCTCACTCCTGAACTAGATTTACAGACCGTCACAGACGACGCAGCTAATCCAGTTTTGAAGGTGGGACAGTTGGGACCAGGACCTTGGGTAGATTGGGAGGTAGAGGCTCAAAACTTTGCAACCACTTTCACTTCTAAATCTTCCCACCAGATACCTCAGGATACTCATTCATGGTTCTCCATGCCGGTGGGTTCTGCCGGCGGAGTCCCGTCAGCTTTGTTTTCATTTCTAGCTGCCCCTAAGATTAATCTTTGTGAGCTGAAGGACCCGTTCACTACCACTACCCCTACCCCTACTCACCTAGACAGAGAATTTAGGCTACGGGCAAAGCTTTTCGCCTGTTCTCGCAGTACATAGTATCTCAGCAGGTGGCTAAGTCTTTACTACGGTCCACTCAGGCAATCGCAGATGCGGATGCTCGAAGATCGGTTGAGTTATCCCGGCGACTGATTCTTCAGTCGTCAATCCAATCCTTGGGTGACATACGTACCGCCTTGCTTGAGGCGGTACGAGCACGACAAGATCTTAGGATGTCGTTAGTTCGCAAGCTACCTGATCGCATTGCTAATCAGGTGGTTATGTCACCAGTGCTTACTCCCTCTTTAATGACCCCTGAAGTGTGGCGAACAGTGTTCAATATGGCACAGGCCGTTAAGCACAGTCCCACCCCTTCTAAGAAACCTGCATTTAACTTCCCCAAACCCAGGCCTACTACTAAAGCTCAGCCAGGGGGATCTAAACCTTTTCTTCCGCCTAAGTCCTCCCACTCCCCCCAGGGTCAGTACAGGCATAGACAGAGTAGGTTTTCAGGTCAGAGAGGACGCGGCCAAAATAAACCAGGTCAGGGCCAGTCTTCGGCCAACACCAGCCAGCCGGCGAAGCGGCCAGCACCAACCCCACCATCAAAAAACTAAAGTCTCTCTCACTCCCGGCGCCTACCTTAAGGCCGGAGGAACCGAGGGTAGTACAGCCGGCGAACCCTTGTCTGCTAACTGGGTCGTTCCGAACGTGTCACCAAGCATGGCCGTTAAACACTTGGGCACGGATGGTGGCACGCAAAGGCATCACTTGGCAGTGGCTCCGGCGACCTCGATTACGTCAGCCGACAACGGCGATTTTTGTTTCTTTAGAGGTGGAGTCACTAGCCCAGGAAATGATTGCCAAGAATGTCATCATCCCGGTCCCCCCAAATTACCCTGTATTCACGTCCAAACTATTTTTGGTTCCCAAAAGGGACAGTGTTCAGATGAGGCCGGTCGTAGACCTGTCTTATCTGAATCTTCACATTCACAACGAATCTTTCAGAATGTTAACAGTACACCAAATCAGGCTAACACTTCCGCCGGGAGGTTGGATGTGTTCACTAGACCTGACAGACGCCTATTGGCACGTATCGGTCAACAAAAGATTTCAAAGGTTTTTGGCCTTACGGATCAGGCACCAAAATTTTGTTTTTCAGAGGATGCCGTTCGGCTTGAACCTGGCACCTCGATTATTCACAAAACTAGTCCGGCAAGCCCTGATGCCATTGTTAAAACAGGGGATCAGAGTGTTGTGGTATCTGGACGACTGGCTGGTGGTGGCAGAGACACAACAATTATGCATAAAACATGTCAATATAATTTTAAATCATGTCAAAACTCTAGGCTTCAAGGTAAATCTGGTAAAGTCAAACCTTGTTCCCTCACGAGTAATTCAGTGGATAGGGCTGGTCTGGGACACCGCCGCTCTCACTCTGAGTCAGAGTGTGGACAATCGCAACAGGTTTCGCAGGAAACTGTTCAGGTTTCTTCACAGTCTGACTACGACGCGAAGGGTCTGGGAGTCTTTGGTCGGCTCTCTCAACTGGATTCAACTAACTGTCAAGTTGGGCCGGTTGAAAGTAAAACTATTAATATTGGAAGGCAACAAATATTTCCCGCTCTTACTGGCGGGAAAATTATGGCCCATCCCGAAATTAATCCACACCTTACTAGCGGTCTGGGCGAAGAGGGAAACATTGCACTCAATAATGTCATGGACCTCTCCTCCACCAACGGTATGGGTAGACACGGATGCGTCAGGCACAATAGGGTGGGGATTTCAGTCAAATCAGGGGCACCAGGGTCAGGGGCTTTGGTCCCACTTAGAAATCTCGCACATCAATGTCAAAGAATTACTAGTCCCCTTGTATTTCCTTCAGGCTCACGGCCCGGCGTTACGGGGCAAGTCGGTGGCCTTCAGAATGGACAATCTGAATGCAGTCCACTGTATTCAGAAACAAGGGTCAACGAGGTCAAGGAAGTTGCTAAACGTGTCGGAAGAGATTTTTGCTCTAGCCAACAGTCTAGATATTTATCTTCACGCATCTTATCTCCCAGGCGTAGCGAACGTCTGGGCAGACGCTCTGTCCCGGAGACAGAGCACGACAGTAGAATGGGAGCTCAAGCAACCCATTTTCAACCTAATGATTGCAGAGCTCTACCATCCACAAGTGGATCTTTTTGCGTCCGAGGAGACTCACAAACTCCCTCTATACCTCACCCGCCGGGCGAAAACGCCGGCAGGGGGGCCAGACGCCCTAGTGACAGACTGGAACAGATGGAGCTCCATCTATCTGTTTCCACCGCCAGATGCGTCACTAATGTGCCACGTAGTGAACAAACTACGAGATTATCGAGGCTTAGTCTCGCTAATCGCGCCACTGTGGCCGGTGCAGTTGTGGTACCAGCAATTGAAAATGTGGTGCCCGGACCCGGTATCGCTCCCGGTCGGGTATTTCCACTTAGACACGATTGGCAACCTAGCGACCTCGCTGACTTTTGCATTATGGACATTCAAGAGGCCAAGTGGCTAGCACCATACGGTAGAGATGTGACCAATAAATTACTCAATCAATATACTCAGTCTACAAAACGACAGTATCAATCACATTGGCAAGCCTTTACTTCTTGGATCGTTAGGACAGAACAAACTGTACCCTCAGTGGCATTAGTTTTTAATTATTTGAATTATCTGTTTGAGCAGAAACGTTTATCTGTGGTAACATTAAAAAATCACTTAACTGCGATTAGAGTGCCCTTTTTAGACCTTACGGGTCTTTCCATACCGGTGGCGGAGGAAACAGGTTTTATGAGAGCATGTTTTAAACTACGCCCACCTCCCCGTCAGCTCATGCCTACTTGGTCTCTGGACAAAGCTTTGTCTTTGCTTCACTCTCGTCTGTACCAAAATACTGCAGACTTTGCATTACTCTTAAAAAAGGCGGTTTTCCTTTTGGCTTTGGCCACCGGAAACAGAGTGTCTGAGCTGGCGGCGATGAGCAACACACCTAATTGTCTTAGGTTTGGTAGACTTAATGAATGTATTTCCATTGCACCCTCCCCAGGTTTTGTAGCCAAGAATGAGCATAGTGCACACGTGTTTTCTGAGTTCACGGTGCCGGCGTTAAAAAGGGGAAACGTGCATCATAATTTATGTCCAGTGCAAGCTCTAACCAAATATTTGAGAGTAGCTCCTCGAAACCCCCAAGGTGCTTTATGGGTAGCAAGTACGGGTAAACGCTTACTTAAACGGCGATTAGCCTCTCTTCTGGTAGAAGTCATTAAAGAAAGTAATCCCGGCGTTGTGGGTCGGGCCCAAGATTTACGCAAATGGGCAGCCTCTTTACGTTTCCTGAAATTTTTTTCAGTTGAAGACATAGCGTCCACGCAGTTGTGGGCGTCTAATCATACGTTTCTGTCTAGATACTTGTCAGTTGCTCTAGACAAACCTTCCTTACCATGTATAGCTTTAAGGCAGAGGGTCTAGGTGGCCCTGCAGTCACTTTTGTTTACTTTCACGGGAAAGGGGGGGGGGGGGGGGTGCAGTCAGTTGACATAGGACACCCTAGACCCCGCCGGAGTATGAGAGCTGTGATACAATTTAAGGTTAAAATGTGATATGAAAATTTCTCAGTGAGAAATTGTGCTAGTACAATGTTAAGTACAAAACAACGGTGTTGTTAGAGTAGTTTAGCTGCGAAAGCAATTTAATATTAGAATAATGGAGTTCCTTTGCAATTTATCTCCAAGTTTATGTTGGGGTTTATTATGTGCACATATAAACTTATAACTTGTTATTTTTTGTCACCACTCGTTGAGTGGGGTGCCTTTGTAACTACAGATCTGTGTTCAGAATCTTCAGGGTTACCCATTTTTTTGTCAGGCAGGCTTCTTTGAAGCACGCACCTGCCTGAACCCCCTTTTTCTTGTATTTTTTCGGCCTACGCCGTTGTTAAATATATTTTCAAAAGTAAGAATACTATGTGGTTGTTTTTATTATCTGCTTTTCTAGAGTTATGATATGATTACGAATGTCCCCCTCCAGTCTTAGAAATCAGGCATGTTCGTCAATGATGGAGGGGCCACTAATAAATTATAGGTTTGACTCCTGTAAGGAGATAAAGAAAACCTAATATTTAGTAGTGGCCCCGTAATCATTGACGACAGGGGCCCTCCCGACCGTCCCCTTCCCATTCGTTGATGTATTGAGGATTTTGGTTTACTTGATATTTCAGTGAAGGAAGAATGACGCCTGAATCAGCGTCTGGTCAGAGATCCACACAAGTACATCCACGATATGATGGAAAGCTTATTGGATAGTTATTCTTATTTTCTTTTTGTTTTTATTTTTTACGAAGTTTTTTCGTAGTGAGAACCCAATTCATAATGACTGAAGCCATGAGTGAGGTCGCGTGCGCTCATGATGAAGGCTCCTCAGTTTTTAAATGCTCTGCGCGGTAGATTCAAAACTACGGCGGATTAGTGTTTGAAGAGGATGCCTTATGTAATAGGCATGTTCGTCAATGATTACGGGGCCACTACTAAATATTAGGTTTTCTTTATCTCCTTACAGGAGTCAAACCTATATTATGAAATGCGTCTATCTTTGCCTTAGGCTAAGTTCTTCCATTGTATTGGCATGACTGTACTTGACCATTCTTAATATGCACCTGTCAGTACGCTCTCTTAATATAAACACATTTGTTTATGTCAGTCTTTCCTTGGTCTTGATCTGTTACTAATGGCTAAAGTTTTGTTTGCTGCTTGGATGTCCGCCTCCAATTTGGTACTCTAGCTTTACGTTGGAAAACGTAGAGGCTACTACTAAATTGGGAGGTTTGACGCCTCCCAAAGAACCAAATAACCAAGCCCTCTATAACCCATCATCTCCTGACATCACCTTTTGCTCCCCAGAACTCGCCCCCACAACATCCTGGTCAGAACCTTAGGCTCTGACCACCTCCCGATCATTATCACCACCAAAACCAGACTCACCGCAGCTAGCCACAAACACACATACACCAATTATAAAAGAGCTAACTGGGAAGCATTCACAAATGAGACAGAACAACACTTCACAACTCTAAACAGTACACCCATCACTAACATCAACAATGCTGTACACATACTCAATAAAACGATCCAAAACGCTGACAAGAAACACATTCCAAGAGGTAACAGGAAAAGACACAACCCCAACTTCACACCAGAAATTCAAAACCTCATCAGACAACGGACATACTGAAACACTCCCCAGCACCCCACACACAAGACATCACACAACAAATTCAAGCACTCAACACCCAAACTAACAACAAAATACAAGAACAACAAAAACTAAATTGGAATAACTTCCTACAAACACTTGATCACAAAACAAACCCCAAAAAACTCTACAAAACACTAAACAGCATCACACTTTCCAACAGCAACACAACACAATCACATGCTGCAATCACAACAACAGACTCTACTCCTTCATGTAAACAACAAGCAAACACTCTCATCAATCACTTTTCACATGTCAGCCACCTAAAACCTCACAAAGACGACCGACGTGTCATCCGACGTAAGAGACAATTCCCCACAGACCCTGACTATACACCCTTCACCAATCACCAGACAAAGCATATCATCAACAATCTCAAGCACTCACCCGCCTGTGGCCTAGACAACATAAGCAACATACACCTCAGACACCTGGGACCACAAGGCATACAAGCACTCACTAACATATCAAACTACAGCTATTCACACAACACAATACCAGACATTTGGAAGCATGGTATCATCATCACATTCCCCAAACCCAACAAAGACCCCACGCTACCCTCCTCGCACCGCCCCATCACACTTCTTTGCTCCCCCTCCAAAGTCATGGAACGCCTAGTATTACAACTAATTACACCTGACCTACCCCTAGCTCCAACACAACATGGCTTTAGGCCACTGCATTCCACAAACACTCTTCTCACAGACCTTACACAAAGAGCTTTCGACGGCATCAACTCAGCTAGACCACCACACAGATCACTATTAGCCACACTCGACATTAGTAAAGCCTTCGATGCCATCCCCCGCCACAACCTAACAAACAAAATCTACAACACAAACATGCACAACAACACAAAAAGGTGGCTGGCCAACTTCCTAGCAGGCAGATGTGCACACGTATCTTTTGCCGGTCAGTCATCTAAAATCAGAAACTTTCCAAACGGAGTCCCACAAGGATCCGTCCTATCGCCCGCACTCTTCAATCTGTACATGCACGATATAACTACACCCAATATGCCCCAAATAAACTTAGCCTCCTATGCAGATGACATAACACTCACATGCACACACCATGACCCAAAAAGAGCAACAGATCTCCTTCAACCCTATCTCAACACACTACATGGTTGGTGCACTACAAACAGACTTAATCTAGCCCCAGCCAAATCCACCGCAACCCTGCTCACAAGTTGGACAGGAGAACACGAATACATCCCTCAACTCACCATAAACAACACACCCCTAACACATACACACACACCCAAAATCCTAGGAGTAACATATGATACTCATATGACATTCAAACAGCACACCACAAACATTAAAAAGAAACTGACACCCAGACTTAACGCCCTCAGGTCACTTGCTCACACAAAATTTGGACACAACAAAGAAACTACCACCACAGTATATAAACAATACATAAGATCAGTGATGGAATACGCAAGCCCAGCCTGGGCTTCTAACCTAGCTGAAACACATCATAAGACCTTACAGACTATTCAAAACAAAGCCCTGAAGATCATTACAGGCTGCACAGCTACTTCACCCACAGATCACCTACATCAAGAAACCAAAATTCTCAAAGTCAAAGACCATCTGGACATGAGAGGCACTCAATTCCTGGCAGCAGCCTCCACGAACCAAGACCACCCACTAAACTACATGGCAACACACCCACAGACACCAAGAAATATCAAAACAACACCCAGCACACGGTATCACACACAATTATTGTCCTCTCTCCTCCCTCCCTGCCCACCCCGAACCAACTTCCAGAAGCACATCCATACTCATATCTCTCACCGATCCATCCACTCACTCACAGACAACACGCAGCTGCATGCACGACCTCCCGAAATCCATCCTTCCGAATCCTCCCTTCCTCGCGAGGACAGAGTCCACCTGGCCAGGCTGAGATGCGGACACCATCCAGCTCTCCTGAGCTATCAGAAGAGACTGGATGACTCCGTTGTCGACGCCTGCCCGGGATGTAACACAGCACCCCATACCATTAAACACATCATAGAAGACTGCATTTCACACAACCACTTACGCCAACAACACAATCTACACTCAATGAGAGCTCTGTGGGAAAGCCCGATCGTGGCCATGGCCTTTCTCAGGGACTCGGGGCTGTTCGGCCAGGCAGCTTAGGGAACAACAACAACAACAACAACAACAACAACCAAATAAGGAAAACCTTCTATTTGGTAGTAGCCTCGTAGTATCCAACGTCATAGTATCCCTGCTCTTGCGCCGTACCCCTGCCCATCCAATCTAGTCTATTTAACTTGATACCAGGATGATCTAATTAACCCGGTTGGGTTGCACGGGAAGCTCACAAAGAAGTCGTAAGGAGCCTAGATCGCAGATGGGCAAAATTCTTCAATTTTCTCTTCTCTTTCTCACCCATATTTTCGTTATTTCTTTAAACTAGTGGTCTCAAAAGTGTGTACAATATACCTCATAGAGAATGTAGGTGCTACTCTAGAAGTTATCGATTAATCGCGCTAGTGGTTTTGATAACTGGCCGCTCCCAGAGCGGAGTGGAATTATACAATAGTATATAGCTCTACGTTGGATACTACGAGGCTACTACCAAATAGTAGGTCTTCCTTATTTGGTTCTTTGGGAGGCATCAAACCTCCCAGTGGAGAAATATCTGGAGAAGCAACAAAAGCTGTATGTTGCCTTTATGGACTTGGAGAAGGCCTATGACTGAGTGGATATAGAAGGTATTTGGAAAGTACTTAGAATATACGGAGTAGATGGCAATTTGCTGAAAGCAGTGAAGAGCATGTATAAGGGTGCAAAGGCGGCAGTACATGTGGAGAATGAGCAGAGCGAGTTCTTTGATCTGAATGTTCTACATGTGACGAATGTTGGGTTGAAACGGGTGTGTGATGTCCCCGTGGTTGTTTACTGTATATATGGATGGAGTCATGAAAGAAATACAAGGAAGAGCAGTGGATGTTGGTGTATTGCTGATAAGGGAGGGAAATGATTGGAAGCTATCTGTACTGCTGTTTGCTGATGATACAGTTCTGATGAGTGATAATGAATGGGAGTTGCAGGTTCTGGTAAATATGTTTGGAACAGTGTGTGAAAAACGGAATCTGAAGGTAAATGCGGGGAAGAGCAAGGTTATGGTCTTCGAAAGGGGTGAAGCCACAGAGTGCGAAGTGAAGTTGAACGGTCAGGATATGGAGATTGTCAGCTCATTTAAGTATCTGGGCAGTGTGTTGAGTAAAGATGGGACTATGGATGAAGAAGTGTGGGAGAGGGTGCAACAGGGGACGAGGGTTGCAGGAATGCTGAAAGCAGTAACAAGAAATAGGGTGGTCACTATGGAAGTGAAGTGGTAATCCCGACACTGACTGACGGAAGCGAAGCATGGACGTTGGTGGAGAGACTCAGACCAAGTGAGAGGGAAGGAAATGAGTTACTTGAGTAGTGCGTGCGGAGTTACATGGAGGGATAGACAGACGAATGAGGAAGTAAGAAGTTGTGGTGTGGAGGTAGATATGCTGGAAAGTGTGAAAAGGAATACTTTGAGATGGTTCGACCATATGGAATGTATGGGAAGCGAGAGAATGACTAAGAGGGTGTACGAGAGCGAGGTGGAAGGACAGAGAGGGAGAGGTAAACCGAAAGAGAGGTGGAAGTATGGAGTGAAGAAGTATATGGATGAAGGCGGTGCTGGTCGACTGACTGGGGACAAAGGTGCATGGGGGCGTTTCGTTCGTGACTGCCCCTTCGGGGATCACGGCATCAGGCAATAGATAGAGATAGACAGATATATATATTAACCCGGGAAAGGTGAGGGTCCTCATAAGAGGTTTGGTGGGCAAAGGCGAAGGTCCTCATAAGAGCCAAGGCCTAAAAAAAAAGCCTTTCAAAACACCCCACTGACACTCAAAACAAAGCAATATGTGATTAGGTGAGATAAATCCCCTCCATTACTTTCTACCGCTCCTACATATGTGTCTAGGCTCTCATGTCATTGATGGAGAGAACCACTACTAAATTAGGGGATTGACAACCCAAAGGGAAGGAAGGAAATCCATATATTTAGCAAGTGATTCCGTAGTCAATGACGTCTAAGGCCCTCCCACCTCCCATTTCCCATGCACATGCACAACTTGCTATTCAGTATGAGAAGGAATCAAGCTCGAGTCTGAGCAAGAGGCCTGCGCATGGTAAGCCTGCCTGTTTATCGGGGCGCTATGAATTTGTATATCCTTATGCTATCTTTTATTTTATTTTTTTCTTGGTGGTATCTGGGCAGTGTGTTGAGTAAAGATGGGACTATGGATGAAGAAGTGCGGGAGAGGGTGCAACAGGGGAAGAGGGTTGTAGGAACGTTGAAAGCAGTAACAAGAATAGAGTGGTCAATATGGAAGTGAAGAAGTCCTTGCATGACAGTGTGGTAATCCCGACAATAACTTACGGAAACGAAGCATGTACGTTCGGGAAGAGACTCAGACCAAGAGTGAGAGCGGTGGAAATTAGTTACTTGAGAAGTGCGTGCGGAGTTACATGGAGGGATAGACAGACGAATGAGGACGTAAGAAGGAGGTGTGGTGTGGAGGTAGATGTGCTGGAAAGTGTGAAAAGTAACAACTTGAGATGGTTCGGCCATATGGAACGTATGGAAAGCGAGAGATTGACTAAGAGGGTGTACGAGAGCGAGGTGGAAGGACAGAGAGGGAGAGGTGCACCGAGAGAGAGGTGCACCGAGGGAGAGGTGCACCGAGGGAGAGGTGGAAGGATGGAGTGAGGAAGTATATGAATGAAGGCGGTGCTGGTTGGGAGGAGGGGCGTCGACTGACTGGGGACAGAGGTGCATGGGGGCGGTTCGTTCGTAGCCATCCCTTCGGGGGTCACGGCGTCAGGCAATAGATAGATAGATCCGATACGATGGCGTTCCCTAGGAACTATGTATGGGGTATCCCCTGGGATGTTCTTTTTCATTTATTCGGGTTGCATAAGCATTCTCCGGGTGCCCCTAGGGGATCCGGGGAGCCCTAATACTTGATTGGTCTCTCACGTCATTGACTACGGAACCACTTACTAAATTATAGGTTTGACTCCTGTAAGGAGATTAAGAAAACCTAATATTTAGTAGTGGCCCCGTAATCATTGACGAACATGCCTATTACATAAGGCATCCTCTTCAAACACTAATCCGCCGTAGTTTTGAATCTACCGCGCAGAGCATTTAAAATCTGAGGAGCCTTCATCATGAGCGCACGCGACCTCACTCATGGCTTCAGTCATTATGAATTGGGTTCTCACTACGAAAAAACTTCGTAAAAAATAAAAACAAAAAGAAAATAAGAATAACTATCCAATAAGCTTTCCATCATATCGTGGATGTACTTGTGTGGATCTTTGACCAGACGCTGATTCAGGCGTCATTCTTCCTTCACTGACATATCAAGTAAACCAAAATCCTTAATACATCAACGAATGGGAAGGGGACGGTCGGGAGGGCCCCAGTCGTCAATGATTACGGGGCCACTACTAAATATTAGGTTTTCTTAATCTCCTTACAGGAGTCAAACCTATAATTTATTAGTGGCCCCTCCATCCACCCCGGGCAGGCGTCGACAACGGAGTCATCCAGTCTCTTCTGATAGCTCAGGAGAGCTGGATGGTGTCCGCATCTCAGCCTGGCCAGGTGGACTCTGTCCTCGCGAGGAAGGGAGGATTCGGAAGGATGGATTTCGGGAGGTCGTGCATGCAGCTGCGTGTTGTCTTGACGAACATGCCTGATTTCTAAGACTGGAGGGGGACATTCATAATCATATCATAACTCTAGCAAAGCAGATAATCAAACAACCACATAGTATTCTTACTTTGAAAAAATATATTTAATTACGGCGCAGACCATATAAATACAAAAAAGGGGGTTCAAGCAGGTGCGTGCTTCAAAGAAGCCTGCTTGACAAAAAAGGGGGTAACTCTGGAGATTCTGTGAACAGATCTGTAGTTACCAAGGCACCCCACTCAACGAGTGGTGACAAAAAATAACAAGTTATAAGTTTACATGTGCACATAATAAACCCCATAATATTCGTGAAAAATAATTTGCAAAAAATCTCCACTGTTTAATACTAAATTGCTTTCACAGCTAAAACTACCATAACAACTCCATTGTTTTGTACTAACATTGTACTAGCACAATTTCTCGCAGAGAAATTTTCATATCACATTAACCCTAATTGTATCACAGCTCTTATACTCTGGCGGGGTCTAGGGTGTCCTATGTTACACTGACTGCACCCCCCCCCCCCCTCCCTTTTCCTTGAAATTAAACAAAAGTGACAGTAGGGCCACCTAGACCCTCTGCCTTAAAGCTATACATGGTAAGGAAGGTTTGTCCAGAGCAACTGACAAGTATCTAGTCAAAAACGTATGATTAGACGCCCACAACTGTGTGGACGCAATATCTTCTACTGAAAAATTCTTCAGGAAACGTAAAGAGGCCGCCCATTTGCGTAAATCGTGGGCCCTACCCACAACGCCGGGATTACTCTCTTTAATGACTTCGACCAGAAGAGACGCTAATCTCCGTTTCAGTAAGAGTTGACCCGTACTCGCTACCCATAAAGCACCTTGGGGGTTGAGAGGAGCCACTCTCAAATATTTGGTTAGAGCCTGCACTGGACATAGATTATGGTGCACCTTTCCCCTTTTTAACGCCGGCACCGTGAACTCAGAAAACACGTGTGCACTGTGCTCATTCTTGGCTACAAATCCCGGGGAAAGTGCAATGTGAATACATTCATTAAGTCTACCAAACCTAAGGCAATTAGGTGTGTTGCTCATCGCCGCCAGCTCAGACACTCTGTTCCCGGTGGCCAAAGCCAAAAGGAATACAGCCTTTTTTAAGAGTAATGCAAAATCTGCAGTATTTTGGTACAGACGAGAGTGAAGTAAAGACAATGCCTTGTCCAGAGACCAAGTAGGCATGAGCTGACGGGGAGGTGGGCGGAGTTTAAAACATGCCCTCATAAAACCTGTTTCCTCCGCTACCGGTATGGAGAGACCTGTAAGGTCCAAAAAGGGCACTCTAATCGCAGTTAAGTGATTTTTTAACGTTACCACAGATAAACGTTTCTGCTCAAACAGATAATTTAAATAATTGAAAACTAAAGCTACCGACGGCACAGTCTGTTCTGTTCTAATGATCCAAGACGTAAAGGTTTGCCAATGTGATTGATACTGTCGTTTCGTAGACTGAGTATATTGATTTAATAATTTATTGGTCACCTCTCTACCGTATGGTGCTAGCCACTTGGCCTCCTGAATGTCCATAATGCAAAAGTCAGCGAGTTCGCTAGGTTGCCAATCGTGTCTAAGTGGAAATACCCGACCGGGAGCGACACCGGGTGCGGGCACCACGTCTTTAATTGCTGGTACCACAACTGCGCCGGCCACAGGGGCGCGACTAGCGAGACTAAGCCTTGATAATCTCGTAGTTTGTTCACTACGTGGCACATAGTGACGCATCTGGCGGCGGAAACAGATAGATGGAGCTCCATCTGTTCCAGTCTGTCACCAGAGCGTCCGGCCCCCCTGCCGGCGTCTTCGTCCGGCGGGTGAGGTATAGAGGGAGCTTGTGAGTCTCCTCGGATGCAAACAGATCCACTTGTGGATGGTAGAGCTCTGCAATCATTTGGTTGAAAATGGGTTGCTTGAGCTCCCATTCTACTGTCGTGCTCTGTCTCCGGGACAGAGCGTCTGCCCAGACGTTTGCTACGCCTGGGAGATAAGATGCGTGAAGATTAATGTCTAGTCTGTTGGCTAGAGTAAAAATCTCTTCCGACACGTTTAGCAACTTCCTTGACCTCATTGACCCTTGTTTCTGAATACAGTGAACTGCGTTCAGATTGTCCATTCTGAAGGCCACCGACTTGCCCCGTAAAGTAGAGCCGTGAGCCTGAAGGAAATACAAGGGGACTAGCAATTCTTTGACATTGATGTGGGAGATTTCTAAGTGGGACCAAAGCCCCTGACCCTGGTGCCCCTGATTTGACTGAAATCCCCAACCTATTGTGCCTGACGCATCCGTGTCTACCCATACTGTTGGCAGAGGAGAGGTCCATGACATTATTGAGTGCAACGTTTCCCTCTTCGCCCAGACCGCTAGTAAGGTGTGGATTAATTTTGGGATGGGCCATAACTTTCCCGCCGGTAAGAGTGGGAAATATTTGTTGCCTTCCAATATTAAACGTTTTACTTTCAACCGGCCCAATATTACAGTTAGTTGAATCCAGTTGAGAGAGCCGACCAGAGACTCCCAGACCCTTCGCGTCGTAGTCAGACTGTGAAGAAACATGAACAGTTTCCTGCGAAACCTGTTGCGATTGTCCACACTCTGACTCAGAGTGAGAGCAGCTGTGTCCCAGACCAGCCCTATCCACTGAATTACTCGTGAGGGAACAAGGTTTGACTTTACCAGATTTACCTTGAACCCTAGAGATTTGACATGATTTAAAATTATGTTGACATGTTTGATGCATAATTGCTCTGTCTCTGCCACCACCAGCCAGTCGTCTAGGTACCACAACACTCTGATTCCTTGCTTTAATAACGGCATCAGGGCTTGCCGGACTAACTTCGTGAATAATCGAGGTGCCAAGTTCAAACCGAATGGCATCCTTTGAAAAACAAAATTTTGGTGCCTGATCCGTAAGGCCAGAAACCTTTGAAATCTTTTGTTTACCGATACGTGCCAATAAGCGTCTGTCAGCTAGTGAACACATCCAACCTCCCGGCGGAAGTGTTAGCCTGATTTGGTGTACTGTTAACATACGGAATGACTCGTTGTGAATGTGAAGGTTCAGATAAGACAGGTCTACGACTGGTCTCATCTGAACACTGTCCCTTTTGGGAACCAAAAATAGCTTGGACGTGAATACAGGGTAATTTGGGGGGACCGGGATGATGACATTCTTGGCAATCATTTCCTGGACCAGTGACTCCACCTCTAATGAAACAAAATTCGCCGTTGTCGGCTGACGTAAGCGAGGTCGCCGGAGCCACTGCCAAGTGATGCCTTTGCGTGCCACCATCCGTGCCCAAGTTTTTAACGGCCACGCTTGGTGACACGTTCGGAACGACCCAGTTAGCAGACAAGGGTTCGCCGGCTGTACTACCCTCGGATCCGCCGGCCTTAAGACTGGCACCGGGAGTGAGAGAGACTTTAGTTTTTTGATGGTGGTGGAGTTGGTGGTGGTGGACGCTTCGCCGGCTGGCTGGCGTTGGCTGAAGACGGGCCCTGACCTGGCTTATCATAGCCGCGTCCTCTTTGACCTGAAAACCTACTCTGTCTATGCCTGTACTGACCTTGAGGGGAGGAGGAGGACTTAGGTGGAAGAAAGGGCTTAGATCCCCCCGGCTGAGCCTTAGCGACTGGCCTGGGTTTGGGGAAGTTAAAGGCAGGTTTCTTAGAAGGGGTGGGATTGTGTTTAAAGGCCTGAGCCATATTGAACCCCGTTCGCCACACGTCAGGGGTCATTAAAGAGGGAGTGAGCACTGGTGACATGACCACCTGATTCGCAATGCGATCAGGCAGTTTTCAGACTAAGGACATTCTGAGGTCTTGTCTCGCTCGTACCGCCTCAAGCAAGGCGGTGCGGATGTCACCCAAAGATTGGATTGACGACTGAAGAAGCAGTCGCCGGGACAATTCAACCGATCGTCTGGGGTCCGCGTTTGCGATTGCCTGAGTGGACCGGAGCAATGACATTGCTATCTGTTGAGACACTATGTATTGAGAGAACAGGCGAAAAGCTTTTCCGCTTAGCCTAAATTCTCGTTCTAGGTGAGTTGAGGTAGGGGTAGTGAAAGGTTCTTTTAGCTCACAGAGATTAATTTTAGGGGCAGCTAAGAAAGCAAACAAGGCTGAAGGGACTCCGCCGGCAGAACACACTGGCATGGAGAACCAAGAATGAGTATCTTGAGGGATCTGGTGGGAAGTTTTGGAAGTAAATGTGGTCGCAAAGTTTTGAGCCTCTGCCTCCCATTCCACCCAAGGTCCTGGACCCAGCTGCCCCACCTTCAAGACTGGATTAGCTGCTGCGTCTGTGACGGTTAGCAAGTCGAGTTCTGGGGTGAGAGCTGACAGAGTCTTAATGTCATTAAATCCGTCATGCTTAGACCAGTCTGAAAAAAGTTTTGAAGCTGAGGCAGAGGGTAAAGCCGGCTTAGCAGCATAAACAAAATAATCTTGGTGATAATAACTAGGTATAGCCTTGATGTTGACATCTAGTACCTTGCCTAAAGTATCCAAGGCCCTTAATATTCTAGATTTATTGCCCTGGATGACCCACTCACGCGGTACTGGGAGTTCCCCTGACAAGGTAGGTTGGGAAATCTCTGGTTTAGTGGGGGTCAAAAGGACCCATGACTCGTCTGGTCCGTAAAGCAAGGGCATAGCCACCTTTCTGAGAGGCGCTCTGTCTAGGGGGGGTGGATTGACATCCGTTATCACCCTTACATTGGAAGTGGTCAATGCCGCCATAGCAGGCCTAGTAACCACTGATGGTGACAGAGGGGGAGGGTGAGGGATCTGAGTTAAAGCAATAGAAGTCATCAGAGGCCGTACCGTAGAGCTTGTCGTGGGAGCTCCCAAGTCCACTGTGGGAGTTTCCTGCTGTTGGCTAAACATTTTTGATAAAGCATTACTGAGTAGCCCATCAATTTACTGTGCAGTGACAATTTGACTTGATGATGTACTAACTAGGGAGTCATTAAGATCTTGTGCGGCGTCTAAGCCTGAACCTGACTCTTGCCCTTCCATATCTGAGATAATTGAAACCTCGTCTTTTTTATCCTGTTCCTCCTGAGAAGAGCCCGCCGAAGCTGGGGTATCACCTTGTTGCCAAGATAAGTCAGGGATAGAGGATGGGATCGCCGCGTCCCGGTGGACGTCAGCCACTGTGTGAATAGTTTGAGCCGGAAGTGGGTGGTCAGGTCCTGGCTGAGAATAATGCCAAACACCTAGGCCTTGACCTACACTCCCTTGGGAGTCCGCAACACTCTCAACCCCTGAGCCCCCTGAATTCTCTAATTCCAGGGTTAAAATGTTAATGGGTAAATCATCTTTAGGTACAGGCACTATACTGGACCCTTGAGCCCGAACACCAACTCTGTCTGGGGTAGAGGTACGATGAGAAGCACTAGAAACTGGTGAATGTCGTGAGGCCTTTTTATCATGGGAATCCCTCTTTGAAGATTTATGGCTGCGGTGTGACCGTGAACTACTCTTCGATTTATAAGATTTATCGCCGTGACCACTGGTGGAACTTTCTGTCTTACTCTTCTTACTCGATGGTGAAGAGGCAAGACTAGATGGCTGGTGTCTGAGAGGTGATCTAGACCGAGATCTCTCCCGGGACGAGGAGGCTGCCGCCGGGGGTGTAGGCTCCCGTCGACGTTTCGCAGTAGCAGTAGGGGCAGACACAGAAACTTGACCAGTCTCTGCCGGCTTACGACTAGTTACTCGAGAGGGACGTTTAGGGGGAGGGTGCTCAACAAGAAGCCTATCCCAAAGAGGGACGTTGTCACATTGAAGTGACTTATGAGCCACAATCGTAGTATATGCTGCCATCTGTTGCCTAACCTCTCGTAAGGCGACCGCTGCGGTCTTATCATTATCGCAGAGGACTTTGACACTTAATTGGGAGCAAAATGAACATTTGCGCGTCACCCACAGACCCCTTGAACGGTCTAGACATTTAACACGCTTGATGCAAAGAGTGTGCGCAAAAATAGGGATACCGGCACAGGTAGGGGTAATGCATAAAGCAAAAACTGGGGCAAAGGTAGCCATGACAGAGACTGGTGGGAAACTACTGCAGGGTCTGTATTGGTCCGCCGGGGCCCAGCTCTGGAAAAAAATAAAATTTCCAGGAGTTAATGCTCCTAAGGTTAACCCAATATGATCGCATACACACACACACACCACTGTGTCAGTAACCCGCCGGGTAACGAGCCTTAATGTCACCACGATCACAGCTCGCTACGCGGCGTGATCCTATAAAGATTTCGCATATCGGAACATGTCCTAAGAAAGTTTAGAATACCCTCTGACATAATATAAAGGACCAGTATGGCGTTTATAACATAGTCTTTCTGGTGGTGACTGTCTCAAGATTCAATATTGGAAAAACAACCCCCCACAAAGACGCCGGCACCAGAATTATTTAGCAGAATAAAACAGGGCAGGCTGATACGAGATCTGATTTCTAACGAATTGTCACAAAGGATCGCCGTAAGTTTGAAGGCGGCGATACATTAACGTATCTCTCAATTAACTGGTTAACTATATGGAATTGTAAATTCCTTATTTCCTCCTCCCAGGAGCACCCGCCGGGTGTGAGAAATTTGTAAAAAGATGTTAAACCTAATTGAGCCTTCGATCGCTGTCCGGCTGAAGGCGGAGATACCTAAAGTACCACTTAAAAATGGATCGGTTAACGAAATTGAATGACCAAGACGTTCATCCCACCCCCTACCAAGGTGCACCCGCCGGGTGAGATGTAAACCACGTTAACCCCATAAGTTCCTGTCCCCACTTCTTTGTAAAAGATCGCCGGGGAGGAAAGCCCTCAATCAACAGCTAGGTTTGTTCTATGTGGTTTGTAAAACCGGGTAGAAAAACTTCATAACATCTGTCCGCATGAACAAAGTTAGATGGGTACAGCCAGACCGCCGGGGATCATAGGGAGCCTGAAACAGGCACCAACACAGAGACGCAGTTCTGGAGAGCCACAGACACCTCCTCGCCGGGGACACAAGCCTGTGTTGAAACCACACGTGGCCCAACACGGCTCTCGGCCGGGTTTTTTCATGGTGAAACCGAGAAAAACCCGCCGGAAAGTAACCCACCCCGTTCAGAAACCAACTGAACGCATAACGGACCTGGGAATAAGCCAAGCACAACTAGCCCAGGGCCCACACAATAATCCGTGGATTTAGCCAATACACAACTAATCCAGGAAACAAACATAGTCCGTGGAATTAGCCAATACACAACTAAACCAGGATACACATGACATAGTAGGACATATTTATAAATAAACAATAACACTTGTACATGTATTTACCTAATTGTATTTACCTAATTGTAGTTTACAGGAGTTGAGCTAAGCTCGTGTTGTCCCGTCTCTCAGTCTACTTTTTATCCAATTTTGTCTTGAAAATATGGATGTTCCTTGCCCCTACCACCTCCTCCTCTAGCCCATTCCATTTGTCAATACATCTATAGGGGAAGCTAAACTTCCTGATATCGTTCTTGCAGGTAGGTCTTTTTACTTTGTAGCTGTGGCCTCTAGTTATTCCTGTATCCATAATTAATATATCCTCCCTATCCAGCCTCTCCAGCCCCCGGGTACATTTGTACATCATTATCATGTCTCCCCTCTCTCTCCTCTCTTTTAGACTCGGTAGATTTAATTTGTCTAGCCTCCCTTCATATGGCAGACTTGGAACCAATCTAGTGACTGCTCTCTGGATTCTTTCTAACTTGTGAACATGCTTCTTTAGATGCGGGGACCACACCACTGCTGCATACTCCAATCTTGGTCTAATCATACTCTTCATAATTTTCGCTACCATGGTCTCATCCAAGTAGTTCAGAGCAACTTTCATATTCCCGGCCATTGCATACATTCCGCTAAAGAGCTTGTTAATATGTTTCTCTGGCGACAAATTATCTTGTATAATCAACCCTAAATCTTTTTCTTTTTCGGCCTTGCTAATTATATTATCTCCCATCCTGTACTCCCAATTTGGTCTATTCACACTTCTTCCCATATTTAACACATGGCATTTACTTATATTAAATTTCATTTTCCACTTGGTGCTCCATTCGTATATTTTATCTAAATCCCCTTGCAGCTCCTCACAACTACTTTTATTTGTTATTTGTCTCATAATTTTTACGTCATCTGCAAACATTGACATGTAAGAGTTTATGCCTATCGGCAGGTCATTCACGTACATAAGGAACATAAGGAACATGAGAGGTGCCAACACAGATCCCTGCGGCACACCACTCTCAACTTTCCGCCACGATGAGTAAGTTCCTCTAATGTTGGTCCTCATTTCCCTATCTGTTAAATAGCTCTCCATCCATTTCAGCAAACTCCCCCTGACACATCCTAGCGTCTCAAGCTTAGATAACAATCTCTTATGTGGTACCTTATCGAATGCTTTGGAAAGGTCTAAGTAGACGCAGTCCACCCATCCGCCTCTCTCTTGGAGTACATCTATCACCCTACTGTAATAACATAGCAAACTGGTAACACAAGATGTCCCTTCTCTGAATCCAAATTGCTTTGGGGTTATTATCTTCTTTCTCTCCAACATTTTCATCCATCTCTTCCTAATTAACTTTTCACAAATCTTGCATACAATACTAGTAAGTGAAACTGGTCTATAGTTTAGAGGGTCCTCAGGGTTTCCATTCTTGTATATCGGAATGATATTAGCTCTTTTCCATTCAACAGGAACCTGTCCTTTATCTAAGGAAGCTTGAATTATGTCCCTCACTGGCTCCACTAATTGCTCTGCACACTCCTTTAAAACCCAGGCAGACACTTCATCCGGTCCCATAGCTTTCCTTACTTACATGTGGCAAAGCTACGAGCGGCTGGCTAGGCCTAAGCAGACGGCATACGAAAAGTTGAAATATAAACAAAAAAACTGGAAATATAACAACAGGAACCACCGCCAACACACCACTGTAGTAAAGACTTCCGACTAAGGGAAGACTGACTCGGGACCCAGAAAAAACTTCACTAAGTGAAGAAAAATATGCTGGGAACGTCAGAAGCACAGCTTACCTCATCAGAACGATAAGAGGCAGCATAAAATAACGCGTAATGAAAGCCGCCTGCATCAAAAGCTAACTCAACTGTGAAAAGATCACATGTCCACAACAGGACCACGAGGGTACATCCGAAATAGATGCCCCAAACACACGACCCAAAATACACTACACTGCGGGCAACCAGCCCAGGACTCCTGCTACACATATCCTAACCTTACTCGATACATCCTGGAGTAAACAAATGAGAAAAAACTCACTAGGGACGCAGCAAATGCGGAACCAGCGGAGCATGGGGAGACACGTCCGGGCAGGTTGAGCGCAGAGCAGAGAAGGAAGAATGACGCCTGAATCAGCGTCTGGTCAAAGATCCACACAAGTACATCCACGATATGATGGAAAGCTTATTGGATAGTTATTCTTATTTTCTTTTTATTTTTATTTTTTACGAAGTTTTTTCGTAGTGAGAACCCAATTCATAATGACTGAAGCCATGAGTGAGGTCGCGTGCGCTCATGATGAAGGCTCCTCAGATTTTAAATGCTCTGCGCGGTAGATTCAAAACTACGGCGGATTAGTGTTTGAAGAGGATGCCTTATGTAATAGGCATGTTCGTCAATGATGGAGGGGCCACTAATAAATATATGTTTTTCCTTCTTTCCTTCCGGGTTGTCAAGCCCGTAATCTAAGCCTTTTAAAATATTTGTTTTATTTTTGGTGTAGATTTTGAGCAAATCCTCTCCTACTACTGTATATGTTTCTCACCTTGGAAATTGACCATGCTATGATTACATTTATGCCTGGAATTGTATAAAAAATTTTAATGAGTTGATGATATTTATTGATAAACAAAATGTAGGCCTATGTGTTTGTGTAGAGTAGTGAGTTCGTTAAGGAAAATACAGCCTTAAAGCGAGGTGTTTAATATCCTATTCCTTTAAATGATTTTACTGTACAAAATTCCAGTGGTAACCTATTGATTGAATTCCAGACCCCTGACACTGACTGATGTGGAGTCCATGCAGCAGCAGCAGGAGAGGAGCGGGGTGGAGTCTCGCAGATCTCAGTTTGCTGCTCTAAGGGACAAACAGTCATCTTTCCAGAGTGAACTCTCCGGGTTGTCCTTTAATAGCAGGTAGGGAACATATAATTCTTGATAGACCAGAGAAGGGACGGATGTACACTCACGAACCATGATAAATATACATTAATTTGTATTAAACCCAAACAAAATAACATATTGCTATAGTAAACCCTCTCTAACTCGGACTAATTGGGGGATAAGCAATTCCGAGAAGTCTGATTTTCCGATATGTCAGACTCCGACTTACTTTCGACTTATACAAACAAAATACTCCTTCCTAAAGGGGGAAGTCCGCACCAGCATAGAAAACAGAGATCACCCTACCAGTCACTACACTTTACAATACAGGTGAAATTCATCATATTATAGACAAATAAGAATATTATCATATCACCGGACAGTATATTATAGTACAGTACATTCTGACTACATATCTGACTGTTCCTTTAACTTATATATTTTCTAGATCTCAAGTGACGGCGTCTCTTCCGTGGATTGATCTCCCAATCTACCAAGATTGGAAGCCAAAGCGTCACATTTTTCCCTTGCCCCTCAACTTTCTCTTCATAATTGCTGAGGGGCACAGGGCCCTGGGTGGTGCTTTGGTTTCCCGGGCGTTTCTGCACCCTCCTCAGCTCCCCGCCATGGAGTGGCTTCGGTCACCCAGGCTTTATTGTGGTCGGCAGGGAGGGTTCTGTGGGGGCGCTCGGTTATGGCCTTGGAATTGCTCGGGGCCTTGGGGCTGTTCGGCCAGGCAGCTTGGGGAACAACAACAACAACAACAACAACAGTACATTATTGTACAGTACATAGAAATAAATAATAACACAATAGTTAAAAGGCACAACAACACACACACACACAATCCAAGTTTAATCCATAATCCATGATCAATAATCAATAATTGAAGGAGAAGAACAAACTGAAGCCCTAGGCACCTCACCCGCGATCAAGCAACCGAACGAGTTAAGTCACAAGGTCTAACCATTGATATTTATGCCCTCTATTAGATATCTATGGGTCTAACCCCCACAATAATATATCCTGGGACTCCTGATATTACCCCAAGTGCGGCAAATCTATCTATCTATCTATTGCCTGATGCCGTGATCCCCAAAGGGGTGGCCACATCTAACCCTAGTATTTTCACCATTAAAACTGAACCAAAATCACAATACTGTTTCCAGATTTTCACTGAATTTCGTTCGTGTGTGCTTATATGCCACGTTTCATGAGAACGTTAAACTAAAATAATTAAATATACAGTATTACAGTTTAGGATATGCATGTTTGTCTGTTAATTGTAATTCAAATAATCTATCTATCTATCTATCTATCTATTGCCGGACGCCATGATCCCCGAAGGGGTGGCCATGAACGAAACGCCCCCATGCACCTCTGTCCCCAGTCAGTCAACGCCCCTCCTCCCATCCAGCACTGCCTTCACTCATTTACTTCTTCACTCCATCCTTTCACCTCTCATTCGGTCTACCTCTCCCTCTCTGTCCTTTCACCTCACTTTCGTACACTCTCTTAGTCATTCTCTCGCTTCCCATACGTTCCATATTGCCAAACCATCTTAAGGTGTTCCTTTTCACACTTTCCAGCACATCTACATCCACACCACACCTCTCGTACTTCCTCATTCTTCTGTCTATCCATCCATGTAACTCCGCACGCACTTCTCAAGTAACTCTTTCCACCCCTCTCACTCTTGGTCTGAGTCTCTCCACCAACGTCCATGCTTCGCTCCCATAAGTCAATGTCGGGATTACCACACTGTCATGCAAGGACTTCTTTACTTCCATGCTATTTATTCTATTCTATTTACTCAGGCCCATTCTCCTTTTTTTTTTTTTTTTTTTTTTTTCTGGGGATGGTCGACTCGAGACAAGAGCCCGAACAGGGACGACACAAAAAAAAAAAAAAAAAAAAAAAAAAAAAAAAACAATGGGTCACCCAGTAGAAGACTCAGAGACCCAGGCCCATTTGGGGCCCCCAGCATAAGATTCCCAGGTCCCAGGCCTCCCGGAGAGGTTCCGGTCTCAGCAGGCAGACACGCAGCGAAGCTTTACCAGCACAATGCCCGCCCACCTCATATCCAGGCATGACCCTTCATATACTGTACACCGCCCTTCCAGGCCAGGCGTCTGACGGACTATTATCTAGTCCAACTGGCGCCCGACCCCCTCTCCCAACGATCGCGTTATCGCTCATCTATTCACAAGAAGAGTATATATGCATGTAATGTGCATATATTTATGTATATGTATGTCTGTGTGTATGTGCTGTCAATGGTTCGAGCCCGGCTGAGAATATAAGGTATATAATATATATATGTACTGTACGTGTATTTGTATAATCATATGCACATATGTATGTAAATATACGTACATATGAGCGAGAACATTATAGGTTTGATTCCTGCAAGGAGATAAAGAAAACCTAATATTTAGTAGTGGCCCCGTAATCATTGACGATTATGCCTATTACATAAGGCATCTTCTTCAAACACTCATTTACTGTAGTTTGAATCTACCGCGCAGAGCATAAAAAATTGAGGAGCCTTCATCATGAGCGCACGCAACCTCACTCATGGTTCGTCATTATGAAATTGGGTACTCACTACGAAAAAACTTCGTAAAAAATAACAAATAAAAAGAAAATAAGAATAACTAATCATAAGCTTTCCATAACTTCGTGGATGTACTTGTGTGGATCTTTGACCAGACGCTGACTTCAGGCGTCATTCTTCCTTCACTGACATATCAAGTAAACCAAAATCCTTAATACATCAACGAATGGGAAGGGGATGGTCGGGAGGGCCCCAGTCGTCAATGATTACGGGGCCACTACTAAATATTAGGTTTTCTTTATCTCCTTGCAGGAGTCAAACCTATAATTTATTAGTGGCCCCTCCATCATTGACGATTATGCCTGATATCTAAGACTGGAGGGGGACATTCGTAATCATATCATAACTCTAGCAAAAGTAGATAATCAAACAACCACATAGTATTCTTACTTCTTTAAAAAAGATATATTTTTGTGCATAAACTTTATACAGCATATAAATATACAAAAAAGGGGACAAGCAGGAGCGTGCTTCGAAGAAGCCTGCTTGGACAAAAAAGGGGTTAACTCCGAGACTCTGTACACAGAGCTGGTAGTTAAGAAGGCACCCCACTTAAAGTAAGTGGTGAAAAATAAAAACATCAAAGTTTACATGTGCACATATAAACCCCATTAACTCGTGGATATATATCTAAAATTATACCCTAAAAATAAAAGGAACTCGTGTACTGTCGCAGAAGTACTGAACTCTTGTACTTCTGCAGAGGTACTTACATTACAAATACAAGTTGCGGCCGCAACTACTAAGATTACTTAAATTTATATTGCTTCACAGCCAAAACTATTTACAACAAGCATTGTCGTTCTACTATGATTGTACGTTAGCACAATTTCCTGTAATGAATACTACAGAGAAATTTTATATCACAGCACCTACACCCTGTATCACAGCTCGTAAGCTCCGCACACATACTCCGGCGGGGTCTAGGGTGTCCTATGTTACACTGACTGCACCCCCCCCCCCCCCTCTCTCTTTTCTTCATCTAAACACTAAGTGACCCAGAGGCCACCTAGACCCTCTGCCTTAAAGCTATACATGGCATGGAAGGCCTGTCTAAAGCTACTGAAAGGTATCGAGTCAAAAAAGTATGATTAGAGGACCAGAGGTGCGTGGCTGCTATGTCCTCAACAGAAAAATTCTTAAGGAAACGCAAAGAGGTCGCCCATTTGCGTAAATCGTGAGCTCTACCCACAACGCTGGGATTACTTTCCTGAATGACGTTAACTAAGAGAGAAGCCAGTTTACGTTTCATTACGCGTTTACCCATACTTGATACCCATAAAGCACCTTGTTGATTCCTAGGTGCGACTCTCAAATATTTGGTTAGTGCTTGCACTGGACATAAATTATGGTGCACCTTTCCCCTTTTCAACGCCGGCACCGTGAACTCTGAAATCACGTGATCACTGTGTTCATTCTTGGCGATGAACCCCGGGGAAGGGGCAATATGAATACAATCATTGAGCCTGCCAAACCTGAAGCAATTAGGTGTGTTGCTCATCGCCGCTCAGACACCCTGTTCCCGGTAGCCAAAGCCATAAGGAATACTGCCCTTTTTAAAGGTAAGTCAAAATCTGCAGTATTTTGTTACCGCCGGGAATGAAGTAATGACAACGCTTTGTCCAGAGACCAGGTAGGCATGAGCTGACGGGGAGGTGGGCGGAGTTTAAAACATGCCCTCATGAAACCTGTCTCCTCCGCTAGTGGTATGGTTAGACCTGTAAGGTCAAAGAATGGCATCCTAATTGCTGTTAAGTGATTCTTTAACGTTACTACAGATAGACGTTTCTGCTCAAACAGATAGTTTAAATAATTAAAAACCCAAAGCCACCGAAGGCACGGATTGTTCTGTTCTGAGTATCCAAGAAGTGAAAGACTGCCAATGCGATTGATACTGTCTCTTAGTAGATTGTGTGTATTGATTCATGAATTTATCGGTCATGTTTCTACCATACGGAGTTAGCCATTTGGCCTCCTGAATGTCCATAATGCAAAAGTCAGCGAGGTCTCTAGGTTGCCAATCGTGTCTAAGTAAAAATACCCGACCGGGAGCGACACCGGGTTCGGGCACCACGTTTTTAATTGCTGGTACCACGCCTGCGCCAGCCACAGGGGCGCGTTTAACGAGACTATGCCCCGATAATCCTGTAGTTTGTTTACTACTTGGCACATCAGAGAAGCGTCTGGCGGCGGAAACAGATAAATGGAACTCCACATGTTCCAGTCCGTCACCAGTGCGTCGGGTCCTCCCGCCGGCGTGGTTGTCCGGCGGGTTAGGTACAGCGGGAGTTTGTGAGTCTCCTCGGACGCAAATAGATCCGTTTGTGGACGGTAAGGCTACGCAATCATTAGGTCGAAAATGTTTTGCTTGAGTGCCCATTCTACTGTTGTGCTCTGTCTCCGAGATAGAGCGTCTGCCCAAACGTTCGCTACGCCGGGGAGATAAGAAGCGTGAAGCTGAATATCCAGCTTGTCGGCTAGTACAAAAATCTTTTCTGACACGTTTAGCAACCTCCGAGATCGCGTTGACCCCTGTTTCTGAATGCAGTGAACCACATTCAGATTATCCATCCTGAAGGCCACTGATTTGCCCCGCAAAGAAAAGCTGTGAGCTTGAAGGAAATACAAGGGGACTAGTAACTCTTTGACATTTATGTGGGAGGATTCTGAATGGGACCAAAGCCCTTGACCCTGATGCCCTTGGTTTGACTGAAAGCCCCAACCTATCGTGCCTGACGCATCCGTGTCCACCCATACCGTCGGCGGAGGAGAGGTCCATGACATGACTGAGTGCAATGTTTCCCTCTTCGCCCAGACCGCTAGTAAGTTATGTATTAATTTTGGGATGGGCCATAATGTTTCCGCCGGCAATAGTGGAAAAAATTTGCTGCCCTCCAAAATCAAACGTTTGACTTTCAACCGGCCCAACTTTACAGTTAGTTGAATCCAGTTGAGAGAGCCGACCAGAGATTCCCAGACTCTCCGTGTCGTAGTCAGACTGTGAAGAAACAGAAACAGTTTCTTGCGAAACCTGTTTCGAGTGTCCACACTCTGACTCAGAGTGAGAGCAGCTGTGTCCCAGACCAGCCCTATCCACTGGACCACTCGTGAGGGAACAAGGTTTGACTTTACCAGGTTCACCTTGAATCCTAGAGATTTTACATGATTTAATGTTATGTTGACATGATTGATGCATAACTGTTCCGTCTCCGCCACCACCAGCCAGTCGTCTAGATACCACAAAATCCTGATCCCTTGTTGCAATCAGGGCTTGCCGGACTAATTTCGTGAATATGCGAGGTGCTAGGTTTAATCCGAACGGCATCCTCTGAAAGACATAAGTCTGATGCATGATTCGTAAGGCCACAAATCGTTGAAACCGTTTGTTTACCGGGACGTGCCAATACGCGTCCGTCAGGTCTAAAGAACACATCCACCCTTCCGGCGGAAGTGTTAGCCTGATTTGATTCACTGTCAGCATCCGGAAGGACACGTTGTGAATGTGGAGGTTCAGATAAGACAGGTCTACGACCAGCCTCATCTGAACACTGTCCCTTTTGGGCACCAGAAAAAGTTTGGATGTAAAAACTGGGTAATTTTGAGGAACCGGGATGATAACATTCTTGGCAACCATCTCTTGGATCAGTGACTCCACCTCTAATGAAACAAAATTTGCCTTTGTCGGCTGACGTAAACGAGGTCGCCGGAGCCACTGCCAGGTGATGCCTTTGCGTGCCACCATCCTCGTCCATGTGTTTAAAGGCCATGCGCGATGATTCGCCCGGAACGACCCAGTTAGCAGACAAGGGTTCGCCGGCTGGACTACACTCTGATCCACCCGCCGGAAGATTGGCCCTGGGAGTGAGAGAGACCCTAGTTTTTTGGTGGTGGTGGTGGTGTAAGTTTAGACGACTGGCCGGGTTTGGCTGGAGACGGGCCCTGGCCCGGCCTTTGATACCTCTGTCCTTTATGATTACCTGAAGACTTTCCTTGCTTGTATCTGTACTGACCTTGGGTGGAAGAGGATTTAGGCAAATGAAAGGGTTTTGCCCCACCAGACTGAGCTTTAGCGACTGGTTTGGGCTTGGTAAAAGTGAAAGCAGGTTTCTTAGACGGGGCGGGACTGTGCTTCAAGGCCTGAGCCATGTTAAACACCTCCACACCTCCGGGGACATTAAAGAGGCAGTTAGAACTGGGGACATTATTACTTGATTTGCAATCCTATCCGGGAGCTTTCGGACTAGAGACATCCTTAGATCTTGTCTTGCCCGCACCGCCTCTAACAAGGCCGTGCGTATATCTCCCAGTGACTATAGAAGTCTGGAGAAGCAAGCGTCTAGACAGTTCGATAGCCTTTCGGACTTCCGTGTCCGCAATAGCCTGAGCAGATCTTAGCATTGACTTTGCTACCTGTTGCGTAACTATATACTGAGAAAATAGTCTATACGCCTTTCCCCGTAGCCTAAACTCCCGGTCTAGGTGAGCAGTGGAAGGTGTAGAAAAGGGATCTTTAAGCTCGAATAGATTAATTTTAGGGGCAGCTAAAAATGCAAATAGAGCAGAGGGAACTCCGCCGGCAGAGTATACCGGGAGAGAGAACCAAGAATGGCTTTCTTGTGGAATTTGGTGTGAAGCTTTAGAAGTGAATGTAGTTGCAAAGTTCTGAGCCTCGACTTCCCAGTCCACCCAAGGTCCCGGACCCAACTGCTCCACCTTCAAAACTGGATTCGCGGCTGAGTCTGTGAATGTCTTTAAACCTAACTCAGGTGTTAGAGCCGACAGCGCTTTGATATCATTGAACCCGTCATGTTTTGTCCAGTCCAAAAATAGTTTTGAAGCTGACGCAGGGGGTAGGGCAGGTGTAGAAGAATATACAAAATAATCATGATGATAATAGTTGGGGATGGCCTTAATACTAACATCAAGTACATTTCCCAGCATATCTAGAGCCCTTAACTAACTAGATTTATTCCCTTGGATTACCCACTCCCGTGGTACCGGAACCTCCCCTTACATAGTGGATTGTGCTACCTCTGGCTTTGCTGGTACCAATGATACCCAAGATTCGTCTGGCCCGTATAAGAGAGGCATAGCCCCTTTTCTGATCGGGGTTTTGTCTAACGGGGGAGGATTTACGTCTGCTACTACTCGCACATTGGAAGTAGTTAGTGCCGCCGAAGTTGGCCTAGTAACAATAGTAGGTGCTACAAGGGGAGTGAGCGGAATTTGTGTCAAAGCAATGGAAGTAGCCAGAGATCGGACATTCGATGTTGGCGTGGAAGCTCCCAGACCAACTATAGGAGTCTCCGGTTGCTGGCCAAAAAACTTAGTTAAAGCACTCGCTAGTAACCCATTAATCTCATCCGCCGTGACAAATTGAGCAGAGGAAGAACTATTAGGTGAAGCATCCCTATTCTGAGAGTTATCTACGAATGAACTAGACTCGTGAATTCCCACCTCAGAAATAATAGAACCCTCATCCCTTGCCTCCGGTCCCTCCTGAGAGGATTCCGCCGAGGCTGGGACCCCCTCTTGTTGCCATGTTAAGTCAGGGATGGAAGACGGGATCTCCGCATCCCCGTGGACTTCAGCCACTACCTGTGTTGCCTGAGGCGGAAGTGAGCTGTCCCTCCATGGCTGGGAGTACCTCCAAACTCCCCGGTCTTGGCCGGAACTCACTTGTGAGCCAGGCCCCACCCCAATGACTGAGCCCTCACTCGAGCCCTCTAGCGGGTTATCACTGCCGGGAGAACCCCTTAAATCTAAAGTGAGAATATTGGAACTGGGAATAATATTTGGGGACAACCTGTCTGCCGGTATATCCCCCACCACAGTCTCTGACTCCACTTCCGACCTGTCAGATTGGACATGAGACATGTCGGGAGTAGAGGCAGAAAGCGAGGTTCGAGGCTCCGGCGAACGCCGGGAGGACTTTCGTACATGAGACTCTTTCTTAGAAGACTTGTGACTCCGCCTCGACTTCGATGTATCACTAGAACTGTCCTTGGTCTTGTCTGTCCTACTCTTCTTCCGCGAAGGTGAAGTTGAGTGACTATGTGTCTGCTTTCTGAGAGGAGACCGTGACCTGGACCTAGATCTTGTCTCCGAAGCTGTCGCCGGGGGAGACGGCTCTCGCGGTCTCTTAGATGTGCCGGGGGAGGGAAGAAGCCCTTTACCCAGCCCAGTCTCTGCCGACTTATTTACTTTACTTCGGGAAGGAGGACGTTTAATTGGGGGGTGCTGAACCAACAAACGGTCCCACAGAATTACGTTATCACACTGCAGTGCTTTATGAGCCACTGTAGTAGCATAATTAGTAAGAAGTTGTCTGACCTCGCGTAATGCAACCGCCGCGGCCAGATTGTCGTGCTGTAATACTTTAATACTCAGCTGACTACAAAAGGTACAATTCTTCGTTACCCACAAACCCCTTGATCGGTCCAAGTATTTGACACAACGAATGCACAGAGTATGTGCAAAAATAGGGATCCCGGAACATGAGGGCGTTGAGCAAAGAGCAAAAAAAGGGGTGTTACGGCTGGATCGGCAATACATATTCGGGATTCTTGATCGTAGGACAGAAATGGCTTAAGTGACAACGACACGCTCGATTCCAGTCCCAAATACTATATGCTCCAGACAACAAAAGCACCAACGCCCTACAGAGTTATCGTCTACAGTAACGAGGTACCTTAACTCGGCGAAAGTGTACAACAGGGGTAGGCTATGAGGCTAAACTCCCTCAGACATTTATAGGTTACGTTATTACTAAAGAAATGCAATACTCAAGAAACTACGTTAATATTAAGCCTCTAATAATGTAGAATAGAAGCAGGCTAAAGGTATGACAGTGAAATGCTAAATGACAAATGTACACGCCTACTTGAAAGCGCGTGCACTACACTAACTGTCCCCTACTAACATGCACTAGCATGTAGCATACAAGATGTTCATGATCCAGTAGATACCTAATAATACACATGGGAGGAACATAAACAGTAGTCACTTATTATAAAATGAATCTATACTTGGAATAACTAAAAGGTTGCAGGCAACAGTACTGCGCCGGTAGCCTACTACCGCATAGGCTACTTCGCTTCTCTCACTCTGTCTCCCCTCCGAGTCCGTATGCGCCCTACGCAACAGAACTCCGGACACAGCAGCAAAACGACAGTGCAGTTAATTGATACATGAAAGTATTAATAGTGTTGTCTTGTGTGTGAGTAATGTGTATTGTAAAGTGTTATAGATATATACTTAAAGAGAGCTGCAATGCATAGTAAAATAAAGATATATCCCACTCATCATCCCCATGTGTTCTAGCTAGCAGGCCAAGTCACAGGAACAACGAGTCCCAGCACCGAAAGCGAGAATCCAGGAGAAGACTGTAGAGAACACAAGGACAGATAAATTACGTTACTCTGCTATACCGGCACTACGAGCGAGCTGTAGTCTCGGGTGCTACACTCGCTCCTGGCTCGGTATGCAAATCAAGGCTAAGTCCTCGTCCCTCTACAGACAACTCCTGGGCATGGTCGGGCTCTTACACATGGCACCAGTCTAGTCACAAATGGGATGATGAGCGGGGCATATAACTCGTGAACATGTAGAACGTTCACCAACTATCCTCATCAAGAAGATCGCTGTTCACATTAACCCCTTAAATCTAATACATGTAAATATATGCTTGTCCTAAGAGTAATACGAGAGGTGAGTGCTGAAACTCCTTTAGGACCTCAAGGGAAGGTTATGCATTTAAATAGAGAGAAGAATGAAATGAGAGTAATGTCGTCAGAGAGAAAGAGTGCAACCGTGAGAAGTTGGGAGAGAGAGCTAGGGATGTTAGAATCTCAAAGGTTCTAGGCAACCTGGTCATAGAACACGCAGCCAGCCTCCAGGCAATGTGCTGTACGACAACATGGGCCCAGCCCAGGCAGGCAACAATGGACTACCAACCCTATCGCGCCTAGCTATAAGGGCAAGGCTGCCAACCAGTCCATACGTCTGGCAACCACCCGGCCGGCAGCGCGGCGCGTTGCTACCCTCTTGCTCTGAAGCCTAACTCACTCTCTCTCTCTGAACTCTCATTGTATTATCTATCAACTTCTCTATTGATACTACATATTAAATGGAAGGTCTCGACATGGCTTAAAACAAAACCCACCACTGGTTAGCACATGACGAGACCTTTGCAGAGATACAAAGAACATAGTTATAAGTTGTCACACTCAATATACATTGCGGCTGACGGTAGCCAGATCACGGGCGGTACAGTCGAGTACCAAGGAGTACAATCAGGTTGCGTTGCCCAGCACTGGGGTGCGTCACAGCCCCCCCAAGATTTTAGATAATCGACCTTAGAAGCATTATCAAAATCTGACAGGCAACCAACCGACCTGCTACCCTTAGCTGCCACTAATTGCAAAAGGTGCACAACAACTGAAGTGTGAATTATACATAAAACACAATATCGCATGCATCATGCTACAACAATAAAGAGTTACAAAACTAAAAAAAATAAAGTTTTCTCGTTTATTTTATTGTTTTATAATCTTTTTGGACGGCGTTATGATAGCCTAATTTTACTCCTGCTCAACCCACACACCGTGCACGACTATCTTGGATCATCAACCCTTGATAGACAATCTGCTATCACGTTCTCACTCCCGGCAATATGCTGAATGTTGAGATTATACTCTTGGAGCATTAGGGACCACCTGGTCAACCGCATATTCCGATTGTGAAACTGATTTAGGAATTTCAAGGGATGATGGTCCGTATAAATCGTCACTACCGGGCCGTAGGCTGGAACATAAACTTTGAAATGTTTGAGCGACAAAACGATAGCCAGAAGCTCCTTCTCTATAGTCGAGTAATTCCTTTGTGCCGAATTAAACTTGCGAGAAAAGAAGCTCACTGGGTGTTCCAAGCCCTCGGAATCAGTCTGCAGTAACACTGCCCCGGCACCCACACCGCTGGCATCAGTCGCCAGCTGAAAACTCCTGGAGAAGTCTGGGGCCCTCAAAATCGGATGTGTACACAGCAGGTGCTTGACTAGGTCGAAAGCCCTCTGACACTCCGCAGCCCAACAGAACTTCACTGACTTCGACAGTAGATCAGTTAAACGGTGCTAAGACAGTAGAGTATCCCCGGATGAAGCGCCTATAATAGCCCATCATACCTAGGAACCGCATGACCTGGCGCTTAGTGGTGGGCCTGGGAAACATATTGATAGCCTGTATCTTGCTCAGGGGGGGGCACACCCGGCCTAACCCGACCACAAAGCCAAGATACTGCACAGTAGCCTTTACAAACTTGCACTTCCTCAGGTTCACCACCAGCCCAGCATCGTGCAACTTCCTAAACAGGGTCTCTAAGTGCCTTAGGTGATTTTCAAAATCGTCATCATATACTATCACGTCATCAAGGTAGACCGTGCAGTTAGGGATTTCGTCACAAATATCGTTCATCAGGTTTTGAAACGTGGCAGGTGCGTTCTTAAGCCCATAAGGCATTACGTTACATTGGTAGGTCTTGCCATCTACCACAAAACCACAAACTTGCTTAGCTCGGTCCGACAGGGGTACTTGCCAGTAGCCTTTTACAAGATCAATTTTAGTAAGGTACTTTGCATTCCCTATCTTGTCCACGCTGTCGTCAACTCGAGGCAAAGGGTAAGGGTTGGTAGTGGTCAAGCCATTTAGCCTACGAAAATCTATGCAGAACCGCACCTTGCCGTCAGGTTTTGGCTGCAACGTGACGGGTGATGTCCACTTCACATAACCTTCAGTGATCATCCCTCTCTCAACCATGTACTTTAACTCCTCCCGTAAAGCTGGCAACTTTACCGGGGGCACACGGTAGGGCACTGACTTGAAGGGCACATTATCACCGACGTCCACGTCGTGCATTACCTGAGTAGTGAGACCTGGGTGTTCGGCGAAAACAGAGGGGTATGACCTGAACAGGCCTAGGACAGCAGCACCCTGGTGCTCAGGCAGGTGACTTACAACTTGCCTAGCCTCTTGTTCAGTATTCCCCGCCCACTGTTCCGCGGAAATGACACAGTCCCAGCTATCCTCCTCAGCAGCATGACTGTCCCCACCTCCTTCTCCACCCTGGCCGCTGCAGGCCAGCACAGGGACAGTGAGAGGCTCTGAGGGGCGTCTCACATACTCTTTCATGAGGTTAACATGACATAACTGATGTTTTTTCCTACGGTCAGGTGTTGCAACGAGATAATCAAGGTCGGACAGTTTCTTAGCCACCACATACGGCCCAATGAACTTGGCAGAAAGGGGGTGTCCAGGCAAAGGTAAAAGCAACATTACCTCCTGACCCACCGAAAACTCCCGAAGCTTCACCTTGGCGTCATACTGGTGCTTCATGACCGCCTGTGCATTAACCAAGTTATTACCTGCCGCTGCCATGCAACCTATAAGTCTCTCCCGGCTCTCAAGGACATATTTAAGTACAGACCCCGGCTTCTCTTCGCCCTCCCAGATCTCTTTCACCATACTTAAAGGTCCTCTCACATTATGGCCAAAGACTAGCTGATTTGGACTGAACCCCAGGCTCTCTCCTGGGACTTCACGTGCAGCGAACAGAACATACGGCAGACCCAAATCCCAATCAGGGTCATGTTCTGCACAGTAACAGCGTAGCATACTCTTCAGGGTCGAGTGCCACCGCTCCAAGACTCCCTGACTCTCGGGATGGTAGGCTGACGACACTACAGAACATATACCGTGCAACTGAAGGGTTTGCTTGAACAATTTGGATGTAAAATTGCTCCCCTGGTCTGACTGCACCTCACGTGGAAATCCATAGCGGGAACAGAACAATAATAAGTTTTTAACAACTGCCTTTGCCGAGCCGTTTCTCATGGGGTATGCGTCCGGGTATCTCGTAGCCACATCCATGATTGTCAACAGGAATTTATTGCCACTACTAGTAGGCGGGAAAGGGCCAACCAAATCTACTACAACTTTGCTGAACGGAGGCCCGGTGACAGGTATGGGAAACAAAGGTGCCTTCGGGATTGTCTGGTTAGGCTTCCCCGTTGTCTGGCAGGTCGCACACCCAGCCACCCATGCACAGACATCAGCCTTGACCCCAGGCCACCAGAAAAACCTGCCCAATGCCGCCAATGTTTTTGTTACCCCCAAATGACCCGCCACCGGCACATCATGCGCCAGACACAATAAGGACTCTCTATACTTATTTGGAACAACCACCTGGTCTACTACCCTCGCACCGCCCTCCCACTTCGATTTGGGGTCTAAAAATCTGCGGTACAATATCCTGTTGAGCCTAAAGAAATCTCCCGGCTTCGCTTCCCCATCTTCCTCCAACTCTATGGCACCATTGCTATAACGAGCTAGGCTAGCGTCTTGCAGCTGCTGCTCACTTATGTCCCCGGGCGTCAATGCATCAAGATGGTTTTGTAATAAGACATTACCCCGGCTAGTAGGCTCTACTGCCTTAGTGGCTCTCGCTACAGCTCTTGCCTCACGCGAAGTCTTACCCAACTCTGCCTTGTTACACACCATCTCTGGGCCAGAGTCAACTCCCGTGTTTATTATAGGTCCAAGTACCGAATCACCGAGAAGTGCAGCAGAATCAATGTCCCTTTTCCTGCCCTTAGCAACCTTCTCCTGATCCTTCCTCCACTGTCCCCGAGGTTGAGTGCTAGGCTGTGCAGGAGCCGCAGAGCGAGATCGGGTTACCACACAGGCCATCTCATCCTGTTGGCACCTCCCAACCCATTCCCGATTCTCACCATCCACGTCGGCCGCCCTCTCGGCAACGACTAAGGGTGGAGTCCCGGAAGTGGGCACCGCAAAGTTGTTGCCGAGAAGAAGGTCGACGCCCTCAACTGGCAAACACTCAACGATCCCTACATCCAGCTCCCTGCACACCTCTCCCACTCTCAACTCCAACCTCACAAGTGGGTATGACCTCGTAGCATTTATACCCTGCACCACAACAACTCTGGCCGCATTAATCGGTTTCCCTGTGAAGTTCCTCAACAAAGTTTGCGAAGCCCCCGTATCCCTCAGCAAGTCAACCCTCCGTAGTTCACTCCCCCAGCTCACAAACCCGTGTCCCCGATGGCTACAGAAAGTGTCCCGGACAGGTGTCGAGCCTTCCGTACGCTTCTTTACCGCGTGTGCCTCAGCTGCTGACAACCTACCCCGGGCAGTTGCTGCAGCCTTCAGAGACACACCGATACTGTGAACCAATGACACCGGCTTAGCGGGAGTGTTACTAGGGCACTCACGTGAATAATGGCCTAGCTTCTGACATTTGTAACATTTCACATCCCCAATGGGCTTCTTCCCTTGTGCGGGCGAAGAAGGGGCCTGACCTTTAGTAAACGGGAGAGGCTTGTGTTTGTAGGTGTTATTAGGTGCAATGCTTTTAGTGTGGTCATGTGTGTCATAGGATTTGTTATTATCGAAAACTCTGGTGGGTGGGGTACAGCGCCCCTTCTGCCCTGACTCAGCCCTCTGAGCGGCACCGCAACCACGAATCAATGATAATCTGAGGTCTGCCATCTTGGCAGCCTCCTCTACTGTCTTGGGACATTTTTCCTTAATGTTCAGCGTTAGATCGGTTCCAGTACATTTGTAAAACTGTTCCAGATAGAAAAGTTGCTTAATTTCCTCAGCCGACTCTGCGTGCTCGGACCGAAACCAGTTATTACATGCATCTGTTAAGTCCCGTGCGTGCTCCATAAAACTGACGTCGCTCTTCTTATTCACGCCACGGAACTTCAATCTATAAGTTTCGGGTTGCAGTTCGTAGGCCCGGAGCACAGCCTCCTTCACCAGTCCATACACAACACTCTCGTCCAGTGACAGTGCATCGTAGGCTTTCAACCCCTTACCCACTAGACGTGATGAAACTAATGCTGCCCATTTAACCTCCGGCCAGTCATACTCACGACACTTCTTTTCGAAACGAGCAAAAAACTCAGTCACTGCTGTCTCATCAAATGCGGGTACTAACTTAATTAAATGCGAAAGTGAGTCTGTAACCCGGTGCCCACCACCGAGATGACGCCCCGTGGTCTCTACTCTAGACTTCTCGACATCCATTTCAGCCTGGTACCTGGTTGCATCCTGATTGGCTTGGATTCTAGCAACCTCTATGCGTTCTATACTAGCCTGTTGTATCTGAGTCTCCTGCAGCTTAATCCGTTCTATACTAGCCTGTTGTATCCGAGTCTCCTGCAGCTTAATCCATTCTATACTAGCCTGTTGACTCTCTCGCAACTTAAGCTTAGCTAGTTCTAGCTGAAATAACATCTCAGGAGACAGGCCTGGGGGGGGAGAGCACAAAATGGGGGATCCACACCGAGACGTGTTTACGGGTAAGCCAGCTTGCCATTGAGAACCCTCCTGCTGCATCGTGCTAAGACTCGCTGGCTGAGGGCCCAGCTCAGGGGTAGAGTGGAATGGAGGCTTGGAGGGAACCCCCCAAGACCCCACTCCACCCACCGCCCCATCGCCATCACCCAACAAACATGCCACCAAATTCTTCTTGGGCCAACTGTCAGGACAGTCCCGCCCCAAAACCGTGGCTAAACAGCGAAGACCGTAACAATCAATAGCCTGCAGGCGCTGTTCGGTCAAAGGTGTCTGCAAAAATGCCCGGGCATCCCTCTCTCCACTTATAACACTCCCCTCCCTAAATATCTGCTGTACTTGCTGGTCACTAGGCTGTACCGTGTTATCCTCCCTCGTAAATGATGAGTCATTAGACATAGTGCTGGTTATACAATTGCTGTTCATAAACAAAAAAAAGTGCTTATTACTAATTGCAGTCTCGACTCACAAAATGTTAAAGATGCTTGAATGACTCTACTCTAGACACCTAACGAAACAATCTGCAAGTCCACCAATACAATAATGACACAATAAAAATTCCTCCAATATGCAAGAAAATTCTAGCCAGCTCTACTAGGTAGCATAGAATAGTTCTCCAAAAAACATGTGATAGGATACTACTGAATCTTGTGCAAGGTCGCCATTTTGTTACGGCTGGATCGGCAATACATATTCGGGATTCTTGATCGTAGGACAGAAATGGCTTAAGTGACAACGACACGCTCGATTCCAGTCCCAAATACTATATGCTCCAGACAACAAAAGCACCAACGCCCTACAGAGTTATCGTCTACGGTAACGAGGTACCTTAACTCGGCGAAAGTGTACAACAGGGGTAGGCTATGAGGCTAAACTCCCTCAGACATTTATAGGTTACGTTATTACTAAAGAAATGCAATACTCAAGAAACTACGTTAATATTAAGCCTCTAATAATGTAGAATAGAAGCAGGCTAAAGGTATGACAGTGAAATGCTAAATGACAAATGTACACGCCTACTTGAAAGCGCGTGCACTACACTAACTGTCCCCTACTAACATGCACTAGCATGTAGCATACAAGATGTTCATGATCCAGTAGATACCTAATAATACACATGGGAGGAACATAAACAGTAGTCACTTATTATAATAATGAATCTATACTTGGAATAACTAAAAGGTTGCAGGCAACAGTACTGCGCCGGTAGCCTACTACCGCATAGGCTACTTCGCTTCTCTCACTCTGTCTCCCCTCCGAGTCCGTATGCGCCCTACGCAACAGAACTCCGGACACAGCAGCAAAACGACAGTGCAGTTAATTGATACATGAAAGTATTAATAGTGTTGTCTTGTGTGTGAGTAATGTGTATTGTAAAGTGTTATAGATATATACTTAAAGAGAGCTGCAATGCATAGTAAAATAAAGATATATCCCACTCATCATCCCCATGTGTTCTAGCTAGCAGGCCAAGTCGGCACTACTATACCGGCACTACGAGCGAGCTGTAGTCTCGGGTGCTACACTCGCTCCTGGCTCGGTATGCAAATCAAGGCTAAGTCCTCGTCCCTCTACAGACAACTCCTGGGCATGGTCGGGCTCTTACACATGGCACCAGTCTAGTCACAAATGGGATGATGAGCGGGGCATATAACTCGTGAACATGTAGAACGTTCACCAACTATCCTAATCAAGAAGATCGCTGTTCACATTAACCCCTTAAATCTAATACATGTAAATATATGCTTGTCCTAAGAATAATACGAGAGGTGAGTGCTGAAACTCCTTTAGGACCTCAAGGGAAGGTTATGCATTTAAATAGAGAGAAGAATGAAATGAGAGTAATGTCGTCAGAGAGAAAGAGTGCAACCGTGAGAAGTTGGGAGAGAGAGCTAGGGATGTTAGAATCTCAAAAGTTCTAGGCAACCTGGTCATAGAACACGCAGCCAGCCTCCAGGCAATGTGCTGTACGACAACATGGGCCCAGCCCAGGCAGGCAACAATGGACTACCAACCCTATCGCGCCTAGCTATAAGGGCAAGGCTGCCAACCAGTCCATACGTCTGGCAACCACCCGGCCGGCAGCGCGGCGCGTTGCTACCCTCTTGCTCTGAAGCCTAACTCACTCTCTCTCTCTGAACTCTCATTGTATTATCTATCAACTTCTCTATTGATACTACATATTAAATGGAAGGTCTCGACATGGCTTAAAACAAAACCCACCACTGGTTAGCACATGACGAGACCTTTGCAGAGATACAAAGAACATAGTTATAAGTTGTCACACTCAATATACATTGCGGCTGACGGTAGCCAGATCACGGGCGGTACAGTCGAGTACCAAGGAGTACAATCAGGTTGCGTTGCCCAGCACTGGGGTGCGTCACAGGGGCTAGAGCAGCCATGGCAGAGACTGGTTAAAAGCTAACTCCCCCCGGGCCTCACCTGGCCCTCATTGGACCCGCCGGAACTCCGCCCTGGAAAAAAGAAAATTTCCAGGAATTAATGCTCATAAGGTTACCCCAAAATGTTCTAACACAAGTGTTAATGAACCGCCGGGCAACGAGACGTAATACACCACTATTACCTCTCGTTACCCTGTAGGTTCATATGTAAAGATTTTTGAATATCTTTACGTGTCCAAAAGATTTAAGAATATCCTCTGACATGATATAAAGACGAGCAGTTCTTTATAAATGACGCAGTCTTCCCTGTGATATAAAGTTCACCGGGAACCCATAATAAGACGCCGGCCTCCTTATTATAACGCAGTTAACCAGGTTAAGCCCATCTTAATCATTAGATCTGACTCCTCTCGAAGCCTTCATAGATCGCCGTAAGTTGAATGTCTCGATACCCAATTGTATCCCTCAATTGTTTGGCTAATCCTACCGAATTGCAAATCCGTGATTCCCACCCTCCCGAGGTTCAACCGCCGGGTGAAAATTAATAGAAAAGTTAACCCCAATTGTTCCTATCCCCACTTCTTTGCAAAAGATCGCCGGGGTGGAAAGACTAATCAAACAAAACAGCCCAGTTTATCAACGGCTTTGCAAAACCGGGAAAAACTATAGTCAACAGGTGTCCGCATGAACCCCTAGTTGAATCGGGTAAAGCCATTCTGCCGGGAAACACACAGTAAGCCTGAACACAGGCCCCACTACAGAGACGCAGTTCTGGAGAGCCCTCAAGCCACCACTCGCCGGGGGAAACTAGCCTATTTTAACCACGCGTGATTAAAACTCGGCAACCAGCCGGATTTTCTCGGTGCAATCGAGAAAACCCGCCGGAAAAGGCAACCCACACCCACCAGACGCAATCTGAGAACCAGCCGGATTTTCACGGAGCAATCGAGAAAACCCGCCGGAAACGGTAACCCACACCAACCAGATGCAATCGGAGGTACACAAATAGTGCCGGGAATAAGCCAATACACAACTTATCCAGAACACACATGACACAGTAGTACATATTTATACAATAAATCAATAACACTTGCACATGTAAAAAAGCTACGAGAGGCTGGCTAGGCCTAAGCAGACGGAGTATCGCTTAAACATGTAATAAAAACTAAAAGCACTGAATTATATCACAACAGGAACAGCCGCCAACACACCTCGAAGAAATATACCCGGGAGAGGGAAGCACTGACACGGGACCTAGAAAAAACTTCACTTAGTGAAGAAAAATACGCTAGGAATGTCAGAAAACAAACAAATAAGGCAACTTCATCAGAAAGATAAAAAGAAGCCTAATAACGCGTAGTTAAAGCCAACTAAATAACTAGGCTAGCTAGCCGCGAAAACGTTTCACGCGTCCACCACGGGACCACGAGGGTACGCCCGAAATAGGCGTCCCAAACACACGACCCAAATACACTGAACTGCGGGCAGCCCGCCCATGACACTCCTGCTACGCATATCCTAACCTTACTTGATACATCCCAGAGTAAACAAATGAGAAAAAACTCACTAGGGACGCAGCAAATGCAGAACGAGCGGAGCGTGGGGAGACACGTCAGGGCAGGTTGAGCGCAGAGCAGAGAAGGAAGAATGACGCCTGAAGTCAGCGTCTGGTCAAAGATCCACACAAGTACATCCACGAAGTTAAGGAAAGCTTATGATTAGTTATTCTTTTTTTCTTTTTATTTGTTATTTTTTACGAAGTTTTTTCGTAGTGAGTACCCAATTTCATAATGACGAACCATGAGTGAGGTTGCGTGCGCTCATGATGAAGGCTCCTCAATTTTTTATGCTCTGCGCGGTAGATTCAAACTACGGTAAATGAGTGTTTGAAGAGGATGCCTTGTGTAATAGGCATAATCGTCAATGATGGAGGGGCCACTAATAAATATTGCTCACTAGTGCAACTTCTTATTATAAATCTATGCATAAGCATTATCTATTATTAAGTGTTCGTGTATCTTCATCCATATATTTCCACCCTTAACAATAGAATGCCAAGCTTTTCCACATTTCACCTTCTATCACACACACACACACACCTACACTAAAGAATGTCCTATATACTACAATTCCCCCAAGCTGTCTCTACTGTTTTTTATATCCTTGTTTTGTTCTCTACCGAGGATTAACCTCCCATTGTAGTAGGCTTTACCTGACCCTACCTGTACGGACTTGAAGGCCGCTCCCTCTTTACCCTTTTCAACTCCTCACCTGACACTATCAAAACAGTTTTTGTATGTATGTATGTTTGTGTGCATACGTGAGCGTTTGTGTATACGGGCATGTGCACACTTACTGCATTTTCTTATGTTCTTATATATGTATGTTGTATATGTATTCGTGTTCTGTATGTGAGTAAGTAAAATAAATGTGTATATGTACTGTATATCACTTACTCTCATGGTTAATTTATGATAATTTGTATTTTGCACCTGCATCATTATTGTATTTATTTTTTATTTTTTTTTGTAAACTGAGCTTACCATCTTCATATCTGTACATCTCATGTTCATCCACTAAATTGTAAAATGTGTATTTTCAGCTCATGAGGCTGCCATTCTTTAATAAACCGTTTATTATTATTATTATTATTATTAAGTATTCTCCATTCATTCCTATTCATTACCACTTCTCTTGCCTGTTCTACAGTCATCCCTCTATCGTCCAACGCTTGTACTACACCATCTCTCCATCTCAACGAAGGTCTTCCTATCCCTCTACCTCCCCTTGTATCTGACTCATATACTCTCTTTGTAAGCCTTTCATCTCCCATTCGCTCAACATGTCATTTACCAGCACACCACCCTTATGTCCACTCTGGCCGACAAGGATTCCTGCTGTCCCCCTCTCTTACGTACCTTTTCATTCCTCAATCTGTCTCTACGTGTCACTGTACACATACTCTTCAAGCAGTTCATCTCCATCACATCCAACTTTCTTCTCTCTTGTGCCTTCAGAGCCCATGTCTCAGCCCCATACATCACTGTTGGTACAACTATCCCTTGATACATTGCACTTTTAGCTTTCATTCCGAGATTTCTCACCTTCCACATACTTCCCATTGCTCCAAAAACTTTCCTTCCTTCACATTCTCTCTACTATACCTCCATTTCCACTTCTGCGTCCTTGCTTATCATTCCTCCTAGATTTGTAAAACACTCCACTTGTTCCAGTATTTCCCCATCCAGCCTCGCATCTAGATTCACCCCACTAACACCTCTATTACACACCATCACTTTACTTTTATTGATGTTCACCCTCAACTTCCTCCTCCCATATACCACACCAAACTCTTTGACTACTCGCTGCAGTATCTCCTCAGAATCCGCCACCAACGCTGTGTCATCAGCAACTGATTCAACTCCCAATCTCCACCATTAAACCCAATCCTCTACCCATACTTCTCATTTTCACCTCCCTCACCACAATATCCATATATACATTAAACAACCACGTTGACATTATACAACTCTGTCGCAGACCTACATTTACCTCAAACCATTCACTTAACTCATTTTTCCTACTCTAACACACGCTCTGCTCTCTTCATAAAAACTCTTGACTGCTCTTAACAAATTTCTTTCATTTTCATAAATCCTTAGCACTTTCCACATTGCTTCTTGATCCACACGATCTAATCTTCCGTTTCGCCTCTCTCCTTTTCTCCTTGTACCTCTCCCATACTAAAACACTCACCATCCTGTAAAATCCTCTCAAACCCGGGGCTGTTCGGCCAGGCAGCCTAGGGAACAAATACTACTACCTTCTCAAACCACTGTCTCTTTTCTTCAACTGCCTTTCTCACCGTATCATTCCACCACTCGCTTCCCTTCCTTATACCTCTGCCTCCTACTTTCCTTTTACCACATACAGTACTTCCTCTGTGCTTGCTTTCACTCCTTCCTTAAACTGTTTCCATTCATCCTCTACTTCTCTCACTTCCATCCATTTTTAATTTCGTGTTTCCTTTTACTCCCTCTCTTTTGTACTTTTCTCTAACTTACTAACTTGTGTAATGTAATTAAATAAATTGTACTGTACACCAATGAAATTATCTAATAATATAATTTATTAATTTCACTTCTAACACCAAAGACCTCCCAATGAAATTGTAATAATGTTGGAATTGTCTGTAGGTCGAGCATAGACTCCTTACTGGACTCTCGTCAGGCGGACCCGGTGGAGGTGCTGCTCAGTCTGGGGTTTGGTGCTCAGAGTCAGGATGGTGTGGCACGCATCCCAGAGCGCTTCCTCAGACAATCACAGGTACATGCAAAAATTATCTTATTTTATGGTTACGGAAGGAGGAATCTGGAAGGCGAATATATACTGGAGTCCTGCGTTGCATTCAACATGGTTGTGTGTAACACAAAGTTCAAGACAGAGCCATCTGGTCACATATAACTCTGGGATCTCCAGTAGCCAGATAGATTACTTCTTGGTGAACAGGAAAGACTGGAATCTGGTTCGGGATGTAAAGGTCATCCTGAGCGAAGAATGTATCCCCCAGCATAAGCTACTTGTGTGCGACATGAACTTATACAGAGATCCTAAGCGCAAGAAGGTATACATGCCCAAAAGGAGAGTGTGGCTACTGAATAACAAGGAAGTTAGGGATAGGTTTCATAGTGAACTGGAGGAAATTAATAGAAATACGGAAGCCAGGCCTAGCGATGTAAATAGTCAATGGAATTTCCTTAAGCATAGCCTTCTTGCTGCCACTGACAAAGTCTGTGGGAAAACAAAGGGTCACCCCAGGAATAAGACCTCCTGGTGGTGGAACAATGAGGTAGAACATGCTGTGAAAGTGAAAAAGAGATGCTTCAAAGCATGGAAGAAGGGAGGCAGCAATAAAATGAAGGACTGTAAAGCTCCACGGTGCTCTGACATTGTCGCTGAGATGATAAAAGCCTCAGGGGAGACTGGTGTCAGCTTAGTCACTGAGTTGATAAAACACCATTATTAAAGATGAGAAAATCCCCGAGGATTGGCACCAAGGTGTAATAGTAAATATATGCAAAGGAAAAGGGGATGCGCTAGATAGAGGTAATTATAGGGGCCTGAAAATGCTTGACCAAATCATGAAGATCTGTGAGATAGTCTTTGAGGGTTTGATCAGGCAAAATATCTCCATTGATGATATGCAGTTTGGTTTTATGCCAGGACGTGGTACAACTGATAGTATCTTCATAGACAGGCAGATACAGGAAAGATACTTACTAAAAGTGTTTGTAGACCTGGAGAAGGCCTTTGACAGGGTGCCTAGAGATGTTGTGCCGTGGGCTATGAGGAAACTTGGAGTGGAAGAGTGGCTGGTGCGTGTGATAATGAAGATGTATGAGGATTCGCGAACTGCGGTGAGGGTGAAAGGTGTACTGAGTGAGAAGTTCATCAGGGTTCAGTGTTAAGCCCCCTCCTCTTTATTATGGTCCTGGAGGCACTGTCTAGAGTTTTTAGATCCGGACTCCCGTTGGAACTGTTTTATGCAGACGATTTAGTCCTAATAGCTGACAATGTGTAAGATGCTGAGGCCAAATTCAAAAGATGGAAAGAAGGCATGGCGAGCAAGGGTTTAAGAGTCAATATTAACAAAACCAAGGTTATGCATTGTAGATTGAGACGAGGCAATGTGGAAAAGAGCGGTGCATACCCATGTGCAGTGTGTGGGCGCTAACTCGATTCGATGTAGCATCTGTCGATGTTGGGTGCACCATGGGAGTAAACGCTGTAGTAGAATAAAAGGACCCCTGCTGAAGGATAAGTCAGAAATAGAGAAATTTTAGTGTTTAGTATGCAAAAGCGAGCTTGTGTTAAATGATGATCCTGTGGCTGTGAATTTTGGAAATAGTCATTGGAGCTGGTGAACAAGTTTTGTTACCTAGGAGATACCATCTCTGCCGGTGGTGGGGCCGAGGCTGCCACTGTCGCTAGAATTAGATGTGGCTGGGGGAAGTTCAAAGAACTGCTGCCAATTCTGACCATGAAAAGAATGCCTCTCCCCCTGAAGGGAAAGGTGTATGCCTCATGTGTTAGAAGTGCAATGACGTATGCCTCAGAAACATGGGCCGTTAAAGCAGAGGATGTCAACATAATGGAACGTAATGAGATTAGAATGGTGAGATGGATGTGTGGGGCCAGGCTGCAGGATAGAATAACAAATGATAAGCTGAGGAGACGTTTAGGTATAAAGAGTATTAGCGAGGAGATGCGTACAAGTCTATCCTCTAACGTCTTCCCTTCATGCTGGAAGTTTGCTCACATTCAACCTGTCTCAAAGAAGGGTGACCGCTCTCAACCCTCCAACTATCGTCCAATTGCTCTCATCTCTTGTCTTTCTAAAGTTTTTGAAACTATTCTTGCTTCCAAATTTCTTAAGCCTTTCTCTTCTCATAATCTGCTCTCAGATCGCCAGTATGGCTTCCTTAAGGGTCGCTCTACTGGTGACCTTCTTTCATATCTTACTAACTCTTGGTCATCCTCCTTTCGGGACTTCAGTGAGACTTTTTCTATTGCACTAGACATATCGAAAGCCTTCGATAGAGTCTGGCATAAATCTTTAATTTCTAAACTACCCTCCTTCGGTTTCTATCCCTCCATCTGTGCCTTTGTCTCTAATTTCCTTTCCGGCCGTTCCATAGCCGCGATTGTGGACGGCCATTGTTCACTTCCTCACCCTATAAACTCCAGTGTTCCTCAGGGCTCTGTCCTATCTCCTATTCTCTTTCTAATTTTTATAAATGATCTCCTTAACTGTACCTTAACACACAAAGAGCGGGTGGTAGGGTATTTTACACTGTGCCGCCCAGCGTTTTTTTTTATACCCTAATATAGGTTTGACTCCTGTAAGGAGATTAGGAAAACCTAATATTTAGTAGTGGCCCCGTAATCATTGACGAACATGCCTATTACATAAGGCATCCTCTTCAAACACTAATCCGCCGTAGTTTGAATCTACCGCGCAGAGCATTTAAAAACTGAGGAGCCTTCATCATGAGCGCACGCGACCTCACTCATGGCTTCAGTCATTATGAATTGGGTTCTCACTACGAAAAAACTTCGTAAAAAATAAAAACAAAAAGAAAATAAGAATAACTATCCAATAAGCTTTCCATCATATCGTGGATGTACTTGTGTGGATTTCTGACCAGACGCTGATTCAGGCGTCATTCCTCCTTCACTGACATATCAAGTAAACCAAAATCCTTAATACATCAACGAATGGGAAGGGGACGGTCGGGAGGGCCCCAGTCGTCAATGATTACGGGGCCACTACTAAATATTAGGTTTTCCTAATCTCCTTACAGGAGTCAAACCTATAATTTATTAGTGGCCCCTCCATCATTGACGAACATGCCTGATATCTAAGACTGGAGGGGGACATTCGTAATCATATCATAACTCTAGAAAAGCAGATAATAAAAACAACCACATAGTATTCTTACTTTTGAAAAATGTATTTAATACGGCGTAGGCCGGAAATATACAAGAAAAGGGGGTTCAGGCAGGTGCGTGCTTCAAAGAAGCCTGCCTGACAAAAATAGGTAACCCTGAAGATTCTGAACACAGATCTGTAGTTACAAAAGGCACCCCACTCAACGAGTGGTGACAAATAATAAGTTATAAGTTTATATGTGCACATCATAAACCCCAAAATACATGTGGAGATCAATTGCTAATGAACTCCATTGAACTAATGTTACATTGCTTTCGCAGCTAAAACTACTATAACAACACTGTTGTTTTGTACTAAACTTTGTACTAGCACAAATTCTCTCAGAGAAATTTTCATATCACATTTCAACCTTAAATTGTATCACAGTTCTCATACTCCGGCGGGGTCTAGGGTGTCCTATGTCAACTGACTGCACCCCCCCCCCCCCCCCCCTTTCCTTGAAAATAAACATAAGTGACTGCAGGGCCACCTAGACCCTCTGCCTTAAAGCTATACATGGTAAGGAAGGTTTGTCTAGAGCAACTGACAAGTATCTAGAGAGAAACGTATGATTAGACGCCCACAACTGTGTGGACGCAATATCTTCAACTGAAAAGTTTTTCAGGAAACGTAAAGAGGCCGCCCACTTGCGTAAATCGTGGGCCCTACCCACAACGCCGGGATTACTCTCTTTAATGACTTCTACCAGAAGAGAGGCTAATCGCCGTTTAAGTAAGCGTTTACCCGTACTCGCTACCCATAAAGCACCTTGGGGGTTATGAGGAGCTATTCTTAAATATTTGGTTAGAGCTTGCACTGGACATAAATTATGATGCACCTTTCCCCTTTTTAACGCCGGCACCGTGAATTCAGAAAACACGTGTGCACTATGCTCATTCTTGGCTACAAACGCCGGGGAGGGTGCAATGGAATCATTAAGTCTACCAAACCTAAGACAATTAGGTGTGTTGCTCATCGCCGCCAGCTCAGACACTCTGTTTCCGGTGGCCAAAGCCAAAAGGAAAACTGCCTTCTTTAAGATTAAAGCAAAGTCTGCAGTATTTTGATACAGACGAGAATGAAGTAAAGACAAAGCTTTGTCCAGAGACCAAGTAGGCATGAGCTGACGGGGAGGTGGGCGGAGTTTAAAACACGCTCTCATAAATCCTGTTTCCTCCGCCACCGGTATGGATAGACCTGTAAGGTCGAAAAAGGGCACTCTAATCGCAGTTAAGTGATTCTTCAGAGTAACCACAGATAAACGTTTCTGCTCAAACAGATAGTTCAAGTAATTAAAAACCAATGCCACTGAGGGTACAGTTTGTTCCGTTCTAACAATCCAAGAAGTAAAAGCTTTCCAATGAGATTGATATTGTCGCTTAGTAGACTGAGTATATTGATTGAGCAATTTATTGGTCACATCCCTACCGTATGGTGCTAGCCACTTGGCCTCCTGAATGTCCATAATGCAAAAGTCAGCGAGGTCTCTAGGTTGCCAATCGTGTCTAAGTGGAAGTACCTGACCGGGAGCGATACCGGGTCCGGGCACCACATTATTAACTGCTGGCACCACACCTGCGCCGGCCACAGGGGCGCGATTAGCGAGACTAAGCCTCGATAAACTCGTAGTTTGTTCACTACGTGGCACATTAGTGACGCATCTGGCGGTGGAAACAGATAGATGGAGCTCCATCTGTTCCAGTCTGTCACTAGGGCGTCTGGCCCCCCTGCCGGCGTTATCGTCCGGCGGGTGAGGTATAGAGGGAGCTTGTGAGTCTCCTCGGACGCAAAAAGATCCACTTGTGGATGGGAGAGCTCCGCAATCATTAGGTCGAAAATGGGTTGCTTGAGCTCCCATTCTACTGTCGTGCTCTGTCTCCGGGACAGAGCGTCTGCCCAGACGTTCGCTACGCCTGGGAGATAAGATGCGTGAAGATAAATATCTAGACTGGTGGCTAGGACAAAAATCTCTTCCGACACGAGTAGCAACTTCCTTGACCTCGTTGACCCTTGTTTCTGAATACAGTGAACTGCATTCAGATTGTCCATTCTGAAGGCCACTGACTTGCCCCGTAACGCCGAGCCGTGAGCCTGAAGGAAATACAATGGGACTAGTAACTCTTTGACATTTATGTGAGCGATTTCTAAGTGGGACCAAAGTCCCTGACCCTGGTGCCCCTGATTTGACTGAAATCCCCACCCTATGGTGCCTGACGCATCCGTGTCTACCCATACCGTTGGAGGAGGAGAGGTCCATGACATGATTGAGTGCAATGTTTCCCTCTTCGCCCAGACCGCTAGTAAGGTGTGGATTAATTTTGGTATGGGCCATAATTTTCCCGCCGGTAAGAGTGGGAAATATTTGTTGCCCTCCAATATTAATCGTTTTACTTTCAACCGGCCCAACTTGACAGTTAGCTGAATCCAGTTGAGAGAGCCGACCAGAGACTCCCAGACTCTTCGTGTCGTAGTCAGACTGTGAAGAAACCTGAACAGTTTCCTGCGAAACCTGTTGCGATTGTCCACACTCTGACTCAGAGTGAGAGCGGCGGTGTCCCAGACCAGCCCTATCCACTGAATTACTCTTGAGGGAACAAGGTTTGACTTTACCAGATTTACCTTGAAGCCTAGAGTTTTGACATGATTTAAAATGATATTGACATGTTTTATGCATAATTGTTGTGTCTCTGCCACCACCAGCCAGTCGTCTAGATACCACAACACTCTGATTCCCTGTTTTAACAATGGCATCAGGGCTTGCCTGACTAGTTTTGTGAATAATCGAGGTGCTAGGTTCAAACCGAACGGCATCCTTTGAAAAACAAAATTTTGGTGCCTGATCCTCAAGGCCAGAAACCTTTGAAATCTTTTGTTGACCGACACGTGCCAATAGGCGTCTGTCAGGTCTAGGGAACACATCCAGCCACCCGGCGGAAGTGTTAGCCTGATTTGATGAACTGTTAACATTCTGAAAGACTCGTTGTAAATGTGAAGATTCAGATACGACAGGTCTACGACCGGCCTCATCTGAACACTGTCCCGTTTGGGAACCAAAAACAGTTTTGACGTGAATACAGGGTAATCTGGGGGTACCGGGATGATGACATTCTTGGCAATCATCTCCTGGACCAGCAGCTCCACCTCTAATGAAACACAATTTGCCGTTGTCGGCTGACGTAAGCGAGGTCGCCGGAGCCACTGCCAAGTGATGCCTTTGCGTGCCACCATCCGTGCCCATGTTTTTAACGGCCATGCTTGGTGACACGTTCGGAACGACCCAGTTAGCAGACAAGGGTTCGCCGGCTGTACTTCCCTCGGTTCCTCCGGCTCTAAGGTAGGCACTGGGAGTGAGAAAGACTTTAGTTTTTTGATGGTGGTTTTGGTGGTGTTGGCCGCTTCGCCGGCTGGCTGGTGTGGGCCGAAGACTGGCCCTGACCCGGCTTATACTGGCCGCGTCCCCTCTGTCCTGAAAACCCTCTCTGTCTATGCCTGAACTGACCCAGGGGGGATTGGGAGGACTTAGGCGGAAGAAACGGCTTAGAACCCCCTGGCTGAGCTTTAGTAGGAGGCTTAGGTTTGGGGAAGTTAAATGCGGGTTTCTTAGCCTGTGCGGGACTGTGCTTCACGGCCTGTGCCATGTTAAACACTGTTCGCCATACATCAGGGGACATTAAAGAAGGTGTAAGTACTGGGGACATAACCACCTGGTTAGCAATGCGATCAGGCAGCTTGCGAACTAATGACATTCTAAGATCCTGTCGTGCTCGCACCGCCTCAAGTAAGGCTGTGCGTATGTCACCTAAGGATTGAATTGACGACTGAAGAATCAGACGCCGGGATAATTCAACTGATCTTCGAGCATCCGCGTCTGCGATTGCCTGAGTAGACCTGAGTAAAGACTTAGCCACCTGTTGAGAAACTATGTACTGTGAAAACAGGCGGAAAGCTTTTCCCCTAAGCCTAAATTCTCTGTCTAGGTGAGAAGGGGTAGGGGTAATGAATGGTTCCTTTAGTTCACAAAGATTAATCTTAGGGGCAGCTAAAAAGGAAAATAAAGCTGACGGAACTCCGCCGGCAGAACCTACCGGCATTGAGAACCATGAATGTGTATCCTGAGGGATCTGGTGGGAAGATTTAGAAGTGAAAGTGGTTGCAAAGTTCTGAGCCTCTACCTCCCAATCCACCCAAGGTCCTGGTCCTAACTGTCCCACCTTCAACACTGGATTAGCTGTCTCGTCTGTGACGGTCTGTAAATCTAGTTCAGGAGTAATAGCCAACAGAGCCTTAATATCATTAAACCCATCCAGCTTAGACCAGTCTGAAAAAGTTTTGAAGCTGAGGCAGGGGGTAAAGCAGGCTTAGATGCATAAACAAAATAATCCTGATAATAATAACTAGGTATAGCCTTGATATTTACATCCAAAACATTACCCAAGGCATCCAATGCCCTTAATTTCTTAGACTTATTTCCCTGGATAAACCACTCACTTGGTACCGGGAGTTCCCCTGACAAGGTAGGCTGGGCAAGCTCTGGCTTAGAGGGGTTCAAAGGGACCCATGACTCGTCTGGCCCATAAAGCAGGGGCATAGCTACCTTTCTAAGAGGCGCTTTGTCTAGAGGGGGTGGATTAACATCCGTAATGACCCTGACATTTGACGTAGTGAATGCCGCCGTAGCTGGCTTAGAGCTCCCTGCCGGTGACAAAGTAGGAGGGTTAGGAATCTTAGATAAATCGATTGACGTTATCAGAGGCCGTACCGCAGAACCTGTCAAGGGAGCCCCCAAGTCCATTGTGGGGTTTTCTCGTTGTTGATTAAAGAATTTTGATAGAGCATGAGTAAGTAACCCATCAATTTCTTGTGCTGTAACAAACTGGTTAGGTGCAGAACTTTCAGGTGAATTAGTATTATCATGGGCGGCGTCCAGGCCTGAGCCTGACCCTTGTCCTTCCCTATCTGAAATTAATGACACTTCATCTTGTCCCTCCCGATCCTCCTGAGAAGACCCCGCCGAGGCAGGGGCACCTTGTTTCCAAGATAAATCAGGGATAGAGGATGGGGTCGCCGCGTCCCTGTGGACATCGGCTACTGTGTGACTCGTATGAGTCGGACGTGGATGGACAGACCCTGGCTGAGCAAAACGCCAAACACCGAGGCTCTGGCCTACGCTCTCTTGAGAGTCTGAAACATTCTCAATTATTGAATATCCTGAACTCTCCATTTCTAGGGTTAAAATATCAATAGGTAAATCTTGTTTAGGGACAGGCGCTTCACTATACTCTGAGGCTGTAACAGAAACATTGTCAGGTGTAGAGGTACGATGAGATGCACTAGACTTAGAAGAATGTCGAGAGGACTTCTTATGGGAATCCTTTTTGGAGGATTTATGGCTACGGTGTGACCGCGAACTGGACCTAGGTTTGGAAGAATCACCACCATGGTCCCTGGGGGAAGCTTCAGTCTTGCACTTCTTACTAGCCGGGGAAGAGGCCCGACTTGAAGACCGTTGTCTGAGGGGAGACCTTGACCTCGATCTCGCCTGCGACGAGGAGGTGGCTGCCGGGGGAGTAGGCTCTCTCGGGCGTTTAAACGTCTCCACAGACGATACAGAATCCTGGCTAGTCTCTGTCGGCTTAAAACCCCTTACTCTAGAGGTACGTTTAGGGGGAGGGTGCTCTGACAGCAACTTATCCCAAAGTGGGACGTTGTCACATTGAAGTGACTTATGTGCGACAATGGTAGTGTAGGCCGACATTTGTTGTCTGACCTCTCTCAACGCTACCGCCGCGGTCTTGTCATTGTCACACAGGACTTTATTGGTTAATTGGGAGCAAAAAGAACAATTACTTGTAACCCAGAGACCCCTTGAACAGTCTAGACATCTAACACACCTTATGCAAAGGGTATGTGCAAAAATTGGGATACCCGCGCAAGTAGGGGTAATGCACAGGGCAAAAACTGGGGTGACATTAGCCATGACAGAGACTGGTGAGAGGAACTACCGCCGGGTCTGTATTGGTCCGCCGGAGCTCAGCTCTGGAAAAATAAAGAAAATTTCCAGGAATTAATGCTCATAAGGTTAACCCAAGTGTTCGCATACAAGTGTTAATAACCCGCCGGGTAACGGGATGCAAAGACACAGCTAACACATCTCGCCACGCGGCTGGGTATAAAGAGGCTAAACAAGTCTTCTTAGCTAAGAACATGAAGAATACCCTCTGATATAATGGTCCAGTATGGCACTTATAGTCTGTAGGAGGTGGTGACTGTCTCAAGATTCAATTTTGTAACAAAGCCCCCCCTCATAAAGACGCCGGCCCTTGAAATATTTTAGTAGAATAGCCCAGGGCAGGAAAATACGAGATCTGATTTTTTAACGAATTGTCCCAAACGATCGTCGTAAAAATAGAAGGCGGCGATACTGAAAGTATCACCCAATTAAGGTTAATCGAAATTGAATTTGTTTATAAATTCCTTAGTTCCTATACTTAGGGACACCCGCCGGGTGTGGAAATCGATTTGGTTAAACCTCACTGATCCTTCAAATGCCGTAAGAGTAAAGGCGGCGATACACAGAGTATCACTCACATGGATTGGTTAACTATAAGAGACCTAAGTCGTTTTATCCCACCCTGCTAAGGTGCACCCGCCGGGTGAGAAGTCTAAAAGTTAACCCCACAAGTTCCTGACCCCACTACTTTGTAAAAGATCGCCGGGGAGGAACGCCTAAACAACAGCTAGGTTTTCCCCGTGGTTTGTCGTAAACCAGGTAGAAAAACCTATAAAAAACAAGTGTTCTCACGAACATCGTTTCTTTATATATAACTAAATATATATGTAAGGATGGGTACAGCCATCCCGCCGGGAAATAAAGGAGGCCTGAAACCAGGCACCCACAGATACGCAGTCCTGGAGAGCCACAGACACCTCCCCCGCCGGGGAACCAGCCAGTGTTAACAACCACGTGTGGCCTAACACTGCTCATCGGTCAGGTTTTTTCACGGTGAAACCGAGAAAAACCCGCCGGAAGGCAAACCCCACCCTGAACAGACACCATCTGAACAATACGACACGAGGAGAGACACGCACGACTAACCAAGGTCACAACATAATCCGTGGAATTAGCCAATACACAACTAAACCAGGAAACAAATATAGTCCGAGGAATTAGCCAATACACAACTAAAACCCGGATACACATGACACAGTAGGGCATATTTATAAAATAAATAATAACACTAGACATGTGGCAAAGCTACGAGCGGCTGGCTAGGCCTAGGTAGACGGCAAGAAAATAGTTGAAATATAAACACACACTGGAATATCACAACAGGAACCACCGCCAACACACCACCGAAGCGATAACTTCCCAACCCCGGGAAGCCTGACACGGACCCAGAAAAAACTTCACTAAGTGAAGAAAAATACGCTGGGAACGTCAGCAAACATACAGCTTACCTCATCAGAAGGATAAAAGGCAGCAATAATTAACTCGTAATGAAAGCCGCCTGCATCACCAACTAAACCAAACTGTGAAAAGTTCACGTGTCCACAACAGGACCACGAGGGTACATCCGAAATAGATGCCCCATACATACGACCCAAAATACATTGCACTGCGGGCAACCAGCCCAGGACACTCCTGCTACGCCTATCCTAACCTTACTCGATACATCCCAGAGTAAACAAATGAGAAAAAACTCACTAGGGACGCCACGAATGCGGAACCAGCGGAGCCTGAAAGGAACGTCCGGGCAGGCTGAGCGCAGAGCAAAGAAGGAGGAATGACGCCTGAATCAGCGTCTGGTCAGAAATCCACACAAGTACATCCACGATATGATGGAAAGCTTATTGGATAGTTATTCTTATTTTCTTTTTGTTTTTATTTTTTACGAAGTTTTTTCGTAGTGAGAACCCAATTCATAATGACTGAAGCCATGAGTGAGGTCGCGTGCGCTCATGATGAAGGCTCCTCAGTTTTTAAATGCTCTGCGCGGTAGATTCAAACTACGGCGGATTAGTGTTTGAAGAGGATGCCTTATGTAATAGGCATGTTCGTCAATGATGGAGGGGCCACTAATAAATATAGGGTTGTTTCCGTGCTCATTTTCATGCATAAACAAGACCCAGAGCATAAAACAAGTATCTATCCCTGAAAGGGCGTAAACAGAGCTTTCCAATGACACCCGAACCATCCTTGTACGACCACTGGTTCTCTTGCAACGATCATGCAACACGAGTGCAAAAAAACTAAAATAAGGTAATTTCCGTACATAATTCCCTGTGTAGCGAGTGAGAGAGGGAGGAGGAGGGTAGAATACAGCTCAGTACACCCACCGCGGTGGTGGGGAGCGGTCATAAGGTTACTACGCTCGTCCCACCGCTCAGCTCTCTCTCAGAGCAACATTACGTGCTGAAAATGGCACTCGAAGTGCACCGCCACATAGTCCATATTTATTCAACTCGACATATGTGGTGCGCCGTTGGTTAAGGGTTAATTCCCATCCATTCATACGCAGACGACTCAACCTTACACTACTCCATTAGTTTTTCAGAACGCCCCAGCCAGCAATCCCTCAACGACAAACGTAATGAAGCCATAGAACTCTTAAATTCTGATCTAAATACTATTTCCAATTGGGGCAGAGAAAACCTTGTTAACTTTAATGCTTCCAAAACCCAATTTCTCCATCTATCTACCTGTCAGGATCTCCCAGCGGACTATCCCTTATTCTTCAACAATACAAAAATCAACCCTTCATCTTCTCTCAATATTCTTGGTGTCTCTTTTTCTTCTGCTCTCATTTGGAAGGACCATATTACCAGTCTTGCTAAGGCAGCCTCCCAGAAGCTGGGTGTGCTCAACTGCCTTAGGGGGTTCTTTTCCCCTGCACAGCTTCTTGCTCTGTACAGGGGCATAGTGCGCCCTTGTATTGAGTATTGTTCACATGTGTGGGGAGGTTCCTCTCACACCGCTCTCCTAGACAAAGTTGAAAGGAAGGCCTCTCGTATCATTAACTCCCGTCCACTCACCAACTCTCTGCAATCTCTCTCTCTCTGCCGCAATGTTGCATCTCTCTCGCTATTCTATCGCTACTATAATAATCAGTGTTCCTCAGAGCTATCCCAGTGCATACCACCTCCTTTACGTAGGGCACGTGGTACCCGTCTTGCAACTCAATCCCACCCCTACTCTGTGCAACTCTCCAACCCTAGAGTGAAACGTTACTCTCAAACTTTCTTCTACTCAACAGCTGAGCTCTGGAACTCTCTCCCAGAATCAGTCTTTCCCTCTTCCTATGACTTAAATTGCTTCAAACTCCGTGTGTCCAGGCATTTTGGCTCGAACGTCCCTTGATTTTGGCCCTGTCACTCTTTCAACTATGGGGGAGGCACTCGCTATAGGCAGTTATGCCTTTTGCCTCCCTCAATCACATAGAAAAAAAAAAAAAAAAAAAAAAACTTAGACTGGGTTGGTATGGACATGTGGAGAGAATGGATGAACACAATTGTGTGAAAAGATGCAGGTCTGTGATTGTGGAGGGAGCTGCACCAAGGGGTGGACCGAGGAAGACCTGGGATCGGACTATACATGCCGATCTCAAATCCAAAAACTTGACAAGTGAAGCAGCCTTTAACAGGGTTGCCTGGAACGCCGCCATTAGGACAAGAGACTGAAACTGCACGTATGTGTGGAGCACTCAGTCTTAAAATGTTATGTATGTATGTATGTACAGTAAGGTCCTGCATAGAAGGTGTTCACATAGAACGTTTCCCCTATAGAGCGAACGAACGAAAACATTATTCCAAAAATTTTGTTAAGAACAAATGTGATCATATAGAGCGATTCAGCCATCAAAGTATGGCAAATCCAAGGACTTCTCATATAGAGCACCAAAATATCATACAGAACGTCTTGTGACGTGACGTAGATGCGCATTGTGACATCACTGTCATCTGTTTCACATAGAGCGATTTCACATAGAACGGCATCGTTTATCGATCAATTTTTCGTTCTATGCAGGACCCTACTTCTGTTTTCTTTATTTTTAACTTAGCAATAGATGGTCATTTATTGGTTCACTTTATGATGAAAACAGCATCATTGTTTTATTTCTATGCCCCCTCAGCGTCTTGCATATTGCTATTGTGAGGAGGCTTCAGAACCAATGATTGGCACTTGAGGAAGGAGGATGAGGCTTCCTGAAATTTCTTCAAGCTTGGGTCAAGGAGCAGGGTTAACTCTTGGTGCAATGACAATATTTGTTTTAATATTCTGGCTAATATGAGACTATTTATTTAGTAGTAGCCTTTACGTCTCCAACGTAGAGCTATATACTATTGTATAATTCCGCTCCGCTCTGGGAGCGGGTATTATCGTAACCACTTAGCGCGATTAATCGATAACAGCTAGAGTAGCACCTACTTTCTCTACTAGGTACGTTGTACACACTTTTGAGGCCACTAGTTTAAAGAAAAAACGAAAATATGGGTGAGAAAGAGAGAGAAAGTTGAAGAATTTTGCCCATCCACCATCTAGGCTCCTTACGACTCTTCGTGAGCCTCCCTTGCAACCCGACCGGGTTCCTTAAGTCATCTTTCTCGCGCTACCCTCCATGTCAACACGCGTTTTTCTGTGTCCCATATTTCGTGCCTTCCATTCCTGTCGCTTTCCCTTTTGGTGAGTTGTGGGCCTTATTTAACCCTGCTCAGGCATATGGGCCCCATATGGGCCAAAAAATATGCGTAAAACAGGTTTTTCGCGAACTTTTCACGGCCGGAGGCCGATGGTAAGAAGTTTTGAAGACGAGCAGTCAGTCCGCATCGTCCTACAACTGGGAGAGGGTGTGAGCCGCCGCTCTCTCTCCTCCCCTTTCCTGTACCAACCTGTCCGGTCACCATATGGGGTCCATAATCCCAAATGTGTACTAAAAATTTCCCCTTCCTATCGAGCTTTTGTTTAGCCCCAGAGTTCTGCCTTGTTGTCACCCAAGACCCTCAGCCATACCCTCCACAACCCTGCAACCAAATTAATCCAGCTTATGTAATGCATGAGCTATGCCTCACTTTTGTTGATTTTTTTTTTTTTTTTTTTTTTTTTTTTTTTATGACTTAATATTTACAGTAGTGTAATTTGCTCTTAACATAATATTAAGCATTAATTGTAGTTTCTATTGGTAACAAGAAATTTAAAATCCATCAATCAGTTTTCGGGTGAGAGCCGTTTAAAGTGCCGGTCCCCATATGGGGCCACATTGCTAATTTCGTTACACTTCTGGAACATTACCTGAGCAGGGTTAAGGCACCTGTGGTTCTAGACAGATGATCCGTGATGCAGGCACGCTGAAAAATGGGCTCTAATGTGCTTAATTGGAGTGTTGCGTGAGGATGGTGGTCATTAGTTTTGATGCGGGCGGTCGCCTTCCCCTCTGGTGGCGGCCGGTGTTACTAGGAGTTCGCCTATTTCTTTCACTAATCATTATTGCGGTGGCTTTAGTTTTTGTATATAGCTAGGTTTTCTATTCAATTAGGGCTTCTTGTCACTGCCTTAGTTTTTGCTAATCATTTCGCGAAGTGGTGTCTGGCTATCTGAGTTTCCTAGGCTAGGCTAACCTTGATGATTAAGAGGGGGGCATAGACCTCTCTTATTCTCTTTCATCTAGCCACCTCATAGGGTTTCCTTCCCTATCGAGGTCATTTCCTGGCCCACAGGGGCCTGGTTATGGAGCCCTGGTTATCTCCGTTAGTTGACACAATGCCGACTTATTTTCGTGGCCTAGCCTAAGTCGAAGGGGGTACTTGTTGCTATTCACACTGTTACCAGATTAGTCCGGCATCTCATGCACGGCTCCTGAAACTCTAGGGACTGTGAACCCATCATCTTGGGACTTTTTGAGTTGGCAACAGTGTCAGTGTTCCTCATCTGGTTCGTCTGACTTGTACTCCAGGGTCCCCACCTAATTGGTGGTCTTCAGTGATCCTCTGATTGTTTGGCTGCTCCCTGCATGTCACTGCCGTCCGACATACTGGTCGTGCTGACACTGTCACTGCCATCCGACATACTGGTCGTGCTGACACTACCTGAATACCCTTACACAGACGCTCCCACGTCTGCTGTCACCTGCCTGACGCCTTTCACTGGTGTCTGAGGCCCTGTGGGTCGGTCCGCACTAGGTCCGCTCCGCCCTCAGGCCGGTCCGCACTAGGACCGCTCCGCCCTGGACCGGACAGCCATGGGACCGCTCCGCACTGGGACCGGACCGCCTAAACCGGTCCGCTCTGGGAGTGGAGCGGACTTTCCCGCCCAGCGGACGTCCGCCCTGGGAGCGGAAATCGTTTGTGTACAATTTTCTTGCCTTCTCTCCCTCTTGTGAAGAGGCTAGTTGACAGAGTGTTTACGCTCTTCTGGTTTTTCACACAGGCTGTGCCTCCGCTCCGCTCTGGGTATGCAGTGTGTGTGATTGGCTCTCCGCCCTCCCCGCTCCCTGTCATCCCGCTCTGGGAGCGGACTTCTCTACACCTCCTCATCGGTGCCTAACGGCCTTCAGGTATTATTCTCACCTTATTTGGGGGAAAATAAAATCCTTTCATGGGAGATGAACCTGGCTCTTGGTCTCTTCTGACCTGGGGTTTGGGGTTTCACTGGAACTTTTTGTAGGTTCACCTGTGTACTACCAGGCCCTCCCATACGGTGGGGCCCTATTCTTACCTTCAATTGGGGGGGGGGGGGGGATAATATCTCCTTCACAGGAAGGTGCTCCGGGCTCAAGGTCTAGTTTGCGCTTAGTGGCGACTTTCTGTCCTTGTGCCTGTAGTTTTTCATGGGGTTCCCTAGGGATTTTTTGTGCATGTTACATTTGCTTGCTATGATTAATTCCTCATATCTGTGTGTCGTTCATTGTGTACATGCCTGGAATACTGCCTAACCCTGGCCTATGCCGGGCCCTCCCCTACGGTGGGGCCTTATTCTTCCCTTGCATTGCAAGGGGGATACATCCTTCAACGGAAGATTGACCTGGCTCATGGTCTAGACTGACCTGGTGCTTGGGGTTTCCCTGAAGCTTTTTGTGGGTTCCCCTGTGTTCCTACCGGGTCCTACCCTGTGGTGGGACATTCTTCTTACCTTCAATTGAGGGGAGGGATCAATCCTTCACAGGTTGGTGCTCCGGGCTCAAGGTCTAGTTTGCACTTAGGTGTAACTTTCTGTCCTTGTGCCTGTGATTTTTTATGGGGATCCTTACGGGTTTTCTGTATGCTAACCTACCTGCTATGCTTCGTTCCTAGTCTCTATGTGTCATTACTTGTGAACATATTGGTGATCCTGCCGGACCCTACCTTAAGGTTCACAAGGTTCTTTCTGTAACAAGGGGAATGCTGCATCCACGTTGCCTGCTACCACAGGGTTTCCTATAAGCCTCGTCGTTGTGGTCCTTCCCTCTGTGCTACGTGGACGGGCATTTCCCGCCACGTATGGCCCTCCCTGCATGGGACCCCTCGCTTCCAGGACACCCATGTGAGGGTCCTGTTGCGCCTCCCAGTGTCGTCGCCGGCTGGGCGCCAGGCCGCCCTGACTCGAGTGCCTCCGTTTGCTCTGTCGACGGTGTCTGCGGACTCTGGGAGACAAGGGGGGGAATGCATCACAGGTCCACTTCGCCCTCGCCTCGTCGTCAACAATCCCTCTCCCCTGCTCGGCCTGCTCTCTTTACCATTCCTGACAAGGGTTATACGCTCTTCAGGCGGAGAGGCGTGCACCCACTAGTCCCACCTTGCCTACTGTAGTGCCACCTGTGTTCTCTCCGTCACGTCGTCCGCCTAATGCCCTAGTCGGGGAGATTGTGGATGGGCAGGCCTGGATGCTTCGTTGCCCTTCCTCTCCTGCTGCACCGGTGGCCCCTCCTGCTCCTCCTCCGTCTCGAGCTGCTGCGCTGTTTCAGACTGTGCCCCCTCCTGTGCTTTTGTCACATTCGTCGCCGGTTTCGCCTCCCAATGAGTTGTCTTGGGAGGAGGTGGGAGGGGCTGCTCTCGAGGACTCTCCAAGGGGGTCTCTCACCTGCACGCCTTCCCCACACCCGAAGGTTGGCCGCCATGGACGTATTGGGTCCATCTCACCTTCTCCCTCGGATTCTCCTGGCGTGCCTTCCTGGAGGTTGGTAATAGCCGCCCTGCTTGGTGTGCTGGCGACGATGTCGAGGACGTTCCAGGGGTCGAACGCGGAATAGTTCTCCTCCCTCGAGGCTCTGGTACGTCTCACCGCAGCTGTGGTGCGACCGTCTCCTGTGCCTCAAGTCGCACCTGTGGTGAATCCTATCCCCCACTTGGAGGGGCACCTACCGGCAGCGCCTGCTGTCCCTGTGGCTGCTGCTCCGCGCGCTACTTTTCCCCCTGCCCCTCCTCCGGCAGTTGCAACATCTCTTGTCGTTCTGCCTGGGTGCGGGTTGGGGTTGGGTGGCCAGGCCGTCTCCGTTCCTTCCTTGGGGCGGTATACGATCCATACACGAAAGTTTCCTTCCCTGTCCTGGTTCGCCCGAGCTATGGTCGGCCTACTCTCGACAGGTTATCCATCTCGATGCCCCCGCTCTGTCAACCATCGCTGGGATCCCTCTCGTCACGAGGGCCCGGGATCAGTAGGGAGCCCTGGTTCGGGTGCTCCCGCATCTTGTGGCTGGTCCTTGGGGTGGCGTGGCTGGCAGCGGGTGTGGACTTCGTTATGCGTTCTGCGGGAGGTTTTCGTCTGATTCCACTTTTGGAACAAACCTTCGTGTCGGGACTGGTCCGACCGTCATCCGGGGTTCCTGCCCAGTACTGATCTTGGCCTCATCTCCCTACGGTTTCTCTTGATAGGATATCTGCTCCCTTCTTCACTTCCCTGGAGAAGGGTGCCCTCGTGCGCGATCACAGGCTTCGCCAACGCACTGCTCACCTGCTCTCTGTCCTATTGGTGTTGTTTCGGTTGGCTCGGCTTCATCTTCGACTGTCTGATACCCAGCCTCCTGGGGTTCTGCGGCAGGGTTGGGGGCACATGCGGCGCGCGCGCCTACTTGCGGCTGCTGAGCGGGTTTCACTTCAGCTGCTTCCTCCCTCAGTCGGAGGGGGGGAACAGCTGAGCTATCTCTCCGGTCGTCGCTCTCCGCCTCGTCCTTCCCTGCAACTGCGTATGGTGGCTTCCTCTAGGCGGTTCGACCAGAGGACGGAGTATTCTTGGTGGGCGCAGGATACTCGTCATCCGTTTCGGATTGGTGGCAGGAATCGGGGGAGAGGTGGTCGTGGGGGCCGATCCCTCCACGACAAGTCTGGGGGGCACTCCGCCTCTACCAACGTAATGCTACTGGGTCTATCCCCTCTCCTGTTCGCTTGGTGGATTCGGTGGTGGGCCTTACTCATGGCCCTCACACCGGTTTCTTCCATCACCACTCTCGGCCCTGGCCCTGCCGATTGTGGGCATGTCGGGTTGTGCTGCGGGGTCTGTCCTGGAGGTGGCGGTCACATCCTTTCCTCAGGCGACCTCCCCGACTTTGACCAGTGTCTCAAGACGTTGCCAAAGTGCTTCGGTCTATCCACGGGGATGGGATGATTCGCATGGTCACGTCTCTGCAATGTGTCTTCCTCTCGTATGTCTTTTTCGTCCCCAAGAGGGACTGCGATGCGATGTGACCGATGGTAGGTCTGTCCTGCTTCAACCAACACATCGTGTATACACCCGATTTCGGGTGCTCACCATCGGTCACGTGCGACTGATGCTCCTGCCCGGTTCTTGGGTGGTGGCCCTGGGGCTCAAGGACGCCTCTTGGCATGTGACTGTGCCCCTCGGTTCCAGGGTTATCTGGCGCTCCAGTCACACGAGCGGGTGTTCACGTTCGCCCTCCATATCGCTCTGCGGGTCTTTGCGACTCTCATCACACAGGCTCTGCCTCCTCTGCTCCGTCAGGGGTTTCAGATCCTATTTTACTTGGACGATTAGCTCATCGCCGCAGCTTCTCAGACAACCTGTGTACAGAACACACTACTGGTCTTCCGACTTCTCCCTTGTGTGGAATCGTAAAAAAAAATCCCAATTCGTGCTTCACGCCGTCGCCGGAATTGGCGGGGGTGGGCCTAGACTGGGTCGTAACGAGCGCGACTGTCAGACTTGAGTCCAGTGGATGCGGCGCACCTTCGCAGGATGCTTTTGCCACATTGCACTCTGTCTCGTTTACCCGAACGATCTGGGAATCGCTCTTCGAGTCACTCATTTGGACGTCACTGACCATTCCCCTAGAGTGGCTCCAGCTTCAACGCCTCGTACAGTTAGGCACCAGATTTTTCCTCTGTTGCCTCCCAATCGGCTTAGCCCGGTTCCGCGCTCGATTCATATATGTTTCACACACTGGGTCGCTTGGGGCACACTCACAGCGGTTGTGCCCTGGTCCGCTCCGTCACCGACCATCTGGGTAGATCCAATGCGTCGAGCGAGGTGGGGTGGGGCTACCGATCCAACATGGGTCGTCCGGATCGGGGCAGATGGCCGGGTCTCGCCCTTCCTCATTATTGTCTTGGGTATGTTAGTCCCGTTGTTCTTCCTGGGGGATCACGAACGGACCCTCCCCGGCAGGTCGGTAGCCGTCAGGGTAGCTGTTCTGATGGCGGTTCCCTGTCTTCAGAGGCAGAGCTCCTCCAGGTCCGCCGTTCTCCAGGGCCTTGAGGAGATGTTATTTTTATCAAACCGACATTCACGGCATCGCCCTGCATGTGACTTCCCTGCTCGGGACTGCCATTCTTTGAGCGGATGCTTTGTCGCAGGGACGACGCACCTTACTGGAATTGTTTTTCATACGTTACGTATTCTCGACCTGGCAGCCTCCTGGGGCTTTCCACAGGTGGCCTTCTTCGCCTTGCTCGTGCCGACCTAGTTGTCTGTCTTCCTGAACCGCTGGACTCACCCCTCAGCGGGAAAGAGGGGGGGACGGACGCGTTCAGCGAAGACTGGAACAGGTGGCAGTCCATATACGTATTTCCGCCACCTGCCGCACTTTTGATGTGCACGGTCCTCCACAGGTTGCGAGGGTACCATGGCAGGGTTTGGTTGTTCGCGCCCTTATGGCCGGCGCAGACCTGGTCCTCTCAACTATAGCGATGGTACTCGTGTCCCATTCCCCTGTCGGTTTCTGACTTCCACTGGGGGCCGATTGGAGTCATGGGGTTCTCGTTAGCTTTCGCTTCATGGAATGTTGGTGTGGCAATGTAGCTACCAAAGTTTGGGATACCCTTGCCACACAGGTTTCTTCTGCTTGGACTGCGACGACGTGGACGACTTACGTGTCTCACTGGGACCGGTTTCCTACATGGAATCCTGCCCACACAGTTCCGTCGGTTGCATTGGTGTTTTACTACCGTCACTTTTCCTTTGCTTTCCATCGCGACTTGTATGAAGCTCTTTGGATCCTCCTGTCTGCCATACGGGAGCCTTTTCGGGCCTTGACGGGGTTGGCCGTCCCTTAGCGAGGGCTGCAATTTTTCATGGACGCCTGTTTTCGGCTTCAGCCGCCCCCGCGCCTGATTCCGCCTCGGTGGTCTCTGGCGGAAGCTCTAAAAGCTCCTCCCTCCGCCTGTTTCCACTACCTGCCCGACGCCTGAGAACTTACTTGAAACGTCATTGTTTCTTCTTGCGTTCGCTACGGGGGAGAGAATCTCGAAGCTGGCTACCTTGTCTGGGCTCTGCCTTCCTTGCCTTTTCTCCTGTCCTCAGGGCGGTCATTTTGACCCTGTCTGTTCGTTTTGTGGCTACGACCGGACGTGAGGTGCATTTTGTTCAGCCGTTCGTTGTTCCACACAACGAGAACGTGTTCATCATACGCTCTGCCCGGTGAAAGCCCTGCATACGTATGTGCGCTCCGCCAGGCCGATGTCAGGTGTGGCGCAGTGGGTGGCACCACAGGCCGGTAGGGACATCGGCAACCGTGCGGTGGGGATTACCCTGTGTCGGGTGCTTCGTGCCAGTCGTCCTGACATTCCAGGGTTGGCTCACAGCATATGATCGTATGCTGCTACGATTAGTTTTCTTCTTACTAGTTCACTCACAGACTTTGCCAACACAGGGCTTTGGTCTTCCCACAACACGTTTGTCGCCTCCTATCCGTCCGTGTCAACGGGCAGACCAGGTCGTCCTTTTGTTGTGTTGGCAATAATGGGTTCCCTAGGGGTATTACCTGTACTGTTTTTTCAGTCTGTGTATCTCCGCCCATCTTTTCCTTTCCATATGGGGGGGAGGGGGGTGTTAATGAAGTACATGTACTTATCTCATATATGTACTGATTACCTATGGTTCACCCTTGCCTAGGTTAAGGACTTGATTTATTCTAATCTTCAGTATCCTTCTTTGTACTTCGGTATGTCTATGCCTCATACCAATTTGTTTCGGGAAATAATTACGTGCTGGTCGCTTATATTGTGTGGGAGGTTTGACGTACCTCCCAACCTACCAAATAGGAAAACCTACTATTTGGTAGTAGTCTTGGAAAATCCAACGTCAAGGCTATTAACCTAATTGCAATGACGACTTGTCTATTTTGACTGCTATGTCGTCATTCCAACCGCGGTTAAAAAAGAAAACGTCTAGAGTCTACTCCTTATCTTGCTCTAGGAGACGTTGTACATTAACCAAAACTACCACCGAAGGTGAAAAAAGCATAGAAGAGAAGAAAAAGGGGTTTACCTTAGTTACCGCTTAAGGCCCATCCCGTGTTCCGTCATGTGCAGATCCCTGTCGAACGTGCGCATGAGCGACCCTCTCTTGTCATCACATCTCACGTCAGCAGAAGAACGCGGATGGGCAGGGGTCCGGCGTGAGGGAGGGTATTATGTACGTTGGATTTTCCAAGACTACTACCAAATAGTAGGTTTTCCTATTTGGTAGGTTGGGAGGTATGTCAAACCTCCCAATTTGTTAGTAGTCTTGGCAAATCCAACGTCAAGGCTGCATAACAAATAGGAGGAGGACATCCAAGCCCAACATACCAAAAAAAACAATGCATAAAACAAAATTATGAATGACAAAGACACAATTTAAACAAGAGAGTTTAATAAAAGAGTGAAAAACTGAGGAGTAGCTAAAAAGAACAGTTTTAACACATGCCCGTCATTCATAGTAATGCAAAAACATAGACTTGTCTTAAACCAAAAAGGTACTGTACCCAAAATCCCTTTTCTTCCAAAACCAACAAAAACATTGAACACAATAACAAAACACAATTTTCAATGTGGCAAAAACACTTATGTACTGTAACAATACATAATCCCAAACTTGCAATCAAGTGTTGCAAACCCGTACTCCCCCCCCCCCCCTTTTGTCAAATAAAACAAAGTAAAATAACGAGGGACAAGGGGGGAAGACCAGGTATCTTCGCCAGAGCACTAGGAAACACGACCCCCGAGAGCTATCACCGGCCGAGGGGGTCGAACACCGGACATGGAGAGGTAGGAGGAGATGAAGGAATTGATAGAAGACCACAAAACCGCTGAGGCGATGTCAGGTAAGGATCGACTTTGCAGGAACCGGAAGGAGGCAGCAAAGGATCGCACATCGCGCGCAGAACCCCTACAAACAGCGTGACTGGCACGAATGGTCCGACATATGTGGCGTCCCATCCGCACCTGCGAGAGCCTCCCACCTGTCCGAGGAGACACCCACACAGCAGTACCCGAAGGCGGCGCCACAGACGCAACAGAGGAGAGCAAGGCTGACACCGGGCACAACACATGGCGAGTATGCCCACGCAGTAAAGGCTGGAAAACGCGGGTCTCCCTCTCATTCGTGGCAACAAAATGAGGGGAGGAGGCGAACGTGACGCCATGCAAGGACGGGGAGAATCGCACGCAGCCCTGGGGCCGTGACAATGCAGCTAGTGCAGACACCCGATCCCCAGTGGCCAGAGCGACAAGGAAGAGCGGACGCCCGAGCAACGGAACCGGCGTAGCGGCCCGTGTATACGTGGGTGAAGCCAGATGGTCCAGAGCCCGCCCCAGATCCCACAGTGGAGAGACCTGGCGCGGAGGCGGTTGGTCCCGGAAGGCAGCCGTCATGAAGGAATCCAGCTCCTGCGGCGGAACGACCAGCCCAGTGACGGACTCAAAGACCCCCCGGACGGCAGACAAGTGGGTACGTATAGCGTCGACGTGAAAGGGACGTGTACGGAAGAGGTGAAACAAGGAGTGTAGGACGAGGGAAGGAGAGCCAACAGTCTGGCGAGGGTCCTGTATCCACCTAGTAAAAGACCTCCAGCGGGACCCGTAAGTCCCCCAAGGAGAAGGCGGCCAGGAACGCTTCAGGAAGTCAGTCAGGTCCCGGCCGTCGACTGGGAGCCACCGTGCCCCATGAACATTCACGATGCGAAGGCCAACGAGGTCCGCAGGTCCCCAACCTAGCTCAAGTGGAAGTCGGAGACAGGGAGAGGGACCGGACTCGGGCAACACCCCGTCAACCGGGCGTACCAAGCCCGTGCCGGCCAGAGAGGCGCGAGTAGCCAGACGCTGCCGCGGTACAGCCGCAGCCTCGCGAGGACGTTGCACATCAACAGTGCGTCTGGTGGCGGAAACATGTATATCGACCGCCACCTGTTCCAGTCTACCATGGAAGCGTCCGGACCCCCCTCCGGAGTGCGAGGCCGGAGGGATAGGTACTGAGGCAACTGGCGCGGCACCTCCGATGCGAACAAGGCGACCTCCGGAACACCCCAGGAAGCCGCGAGGTCATCGAGCACAGTCAGTTGCATTGCCCATTCTACAAGAACGCCCTGTCCTCTCGACAGGGCGTCCGCCCACAGGGTGGCAGTCCCGGGCAGGGAGGAGGCATGCAAGGAGAAGGTGTGTCGGTTCGCGAGGAAGAACAACTCCACCGAGATCCCCAATACAGTCAATGGCCTGGAGGACCCCCGCTTTAGGAAACAGTGGACAGCTGTCTGAGTGTCCATTCCGAAGGCCACCGACTTTCCCCGAAGGGCCAGCGCGTGCTCCCTCAGGAAGAACAAAGGAACCAACAGTTCGAGGGCATAGACGGGTAAGGGGAGGGAGACCCACCCATCTGCCGGGAAGTGGACGTCCCAGGTTTGATTGGGAACCTCACCCAACCTCGCTCGACGCATCTGTGTCTACCCAGATCGTCGGCGGGGGGGCGGTCCAGGGCACAGCCGCAGAGAGCGTGCCCCGAGCAACCCAGTGACCGAAGCGTCTGCGAACGGTACGCGGGAGCGGCAGGAGCCGATCCATAGGGGTCAACGGAAACACCTCGGTGCCCATGAGAGGAGGAGGCGGCGTAGCCTGAGGCTCCCTAAGGCTCCCTAAGGGAATGGGCAGAGCGGCCCAATGCAGCGAACCCACTAACGAGTCCCAGAGCCACCCCGGGAGGGAGACCGAGTGCAACATGGCGAAGACCTTCCGCCGAAGATGCACCGCGTCCGGCAGACCCAGGGTCACCGTAGCGCCGGACAAAACCCATGCGAGACCGACCCATGGCACGACACGCGACGGGGTCAAGCGTGACTTGGGAACATCGATGGGGAACCCTAACCGTGCGACGTGGCGAACGACTGCGAGGGCGTCGCGTACGCACAGTCCGAGGGCTTCGGAAACTATCAACCAAACGGCCAAGGAAAACAGGAGCTGGAGCCCGCTCCTGATGAGAGGACCCAGAGCCTGTCCCACCAGTGCGGAGAAGATCCGCGGCGCGATGTGGAGACCGAAGGGAAGGCCGGCGAACAGGAACACACAATCGGAAGTCCGAACGGCCAAGAATCGCTGGAATCGAGGATGGAGAGGAACGAGCCAAGACGCATCCAGGAGGGCCAGCGACACTATCCACGACAGAGGGCGCAAGGCCAGGCGTACCTGGGGTACCGGCAGCATCCGAAACCGTGTGTGCACGATGCGCCCGGTGAGGGCCGACAGAGCCACCACCGGGCGCATCGCGTCGCAGTTCTACTTCGGTACCAGAAATACACGGGAGAGGAAAACCGGGTAACCGGCGGTCAACTCCCTCGACGATACCCTGCTCGTGCATGGATGTGAACACGTGGGCCACCTCTGAAGAGATGGGCCGGCGTCGGTGACAAGACCGGAGTGGGGGTCTGGACGTCCACCTCCAGGTTAGACCCCTCCGCGCAATCCGCCGCCCCCAACGTCCCTCGCGGCCACCGAGGGGCGCAAGGGCGAAAACAACCCGTGGGAGCTCCCGAGAGGAGGGGAGCGACCCGGGCGGCCAGGCGAGAAGGAGAACAAGGAGACCGACCCAGAGAACCTACACATTGTTTTGACGTGGAGGTACCCCCGGTACGGTCCGTGCAGGCATGAGCGCCACGTTGACCTCCTCTACCCCCCCCCCCCCCCCCCAACCTCGTCGAAAAGGGCGGGCCACCCCAACCCCTGGCCGTCGCGGGGCTGACCCCGGCGAAGGGCGGCCGGAAGTGGAAGGCCGGCCAGCCCCGACACGGCGGGGATGAAAAGGGGGCAAGAACAGAAGGGCGAGGCAGAACTGACGCACTGGCCTGTAACGACCCTGTCCTGCGCCCGTGCATGGCGGCAGCACTTGCAGCAGCACCCCGAAGAGGACCGGCAGAAGGACAGGACTGAGAAAACCCCGCTCGCGACACAGCGCGTCGTTGCGTGTCGTAAGCAGGGTCCGCCGATAGAGAAGCGTAGCGGCCCCAAGCATCCCGCGCAAAAAAGCCCCGACGGAGAGAGTGTAGAGTACAACAAACCCTGACGAATATCCAAGGGGGCTGTCCGGCAGAACGAGGACCGTACCGTCCGGCGTTGCCGAGTTGCCACGCACAAAACCGCCTTCAGCTCGGGAACCAAAGACACCGCGAGCCGAAGGGGGATCCGCCGAACGCGGCCCAAACCCACGCGAAGATCGCCTGGTGCAGACGCCGCGAGAAGCCGCAGGTGGTGAACAGAAGTCTGGAGGGAACCAAAAGACAAGAGAAGAAGTCCGGCACCCACCGCCGCAAGGGAAAAACCCTGTCGACAGAGGACTGAACTGGGTGAGAGAAGAACGGGGTAGCAATAGAACAAAGTTCAAGAACGGGCGCGCTGAACCAGGACCAGAACGCGCCGTCCAACCCGCCGACAGACACAAGAGGAGGCAAAAGCAGTGATGACTCCGGGGGAGGGACTGAAGGAGAGCCGGCGACGGAACGGCCGGCGAAGTCGAAGGCCTCAGCAAACCAGGCCCCCAATGGGAGAGGGTGATCGAGCAAGATGGCTAAGCCAGGCGTACCGTCGTCGCACAAACCCGTCCCATAGGAGGACAGTCCCGTCAACACAGCCAGGGACTGAACATCCTGAAGGATGTCCCGGCGGCTGAAGGCTGACCAGAGCGTAGGCCTGCAGAAGGGAGGGGGACCGTAGCAGGGGTAGGTAGGGTGAGGCGCTGAGGGTGTGTCACCGCCAAGAAGCGCGATAAGAGGGAGTCTTGCATCGACTCCAAGCGCCTGTCGACGCGTGACACAAGCCACCCCTGCATAGCCGACAATCGATCCGAGAGAGGCGACCCCCCCCCCCCCAAGAATGGTCGGCCCGCAGGGGTGAGCGGGAGCGAGATCCACGACACGAACCAGCAGAGTCGCGGCCCAAGGAAGGCGAGCGACCACAGTTGTGTCGCCGCTGAGGGACTCGTCCCTGAACACGAACGCCCGAGGGGGAAACAGCACCAGCCCCCTCTTCCAGCGACACGTCAGCCCCTGAGAAAGGGGACCCCGAAACCACGCTATACCCCACCGAGCCAAGAGGAGGGGTACCCCCGTGGCGAGACGGTAAGTGAAGGGCAGGGAGAGAAGAAGGAGGAGGAGCAGGACGACGGAAGTGGGAAGGCTGGCCAGGTGAAAAGAGGGCAGAAGGAGCCGCGGGGGGAAACAGAGCAAGGATCCCCGGGGCAGAGATAACACGGCGGCCCGACACCGAGGCGGAGGAGGGAGGGACCGCCACCGTGGGACGAGACCGTGAAGGAAGAATAGGCACCGAAGCAGGTGAAGTAGGAGGAGAAGCAACTACATCCTGGCGGACCCTCCTGGACAGTGTAGGAGGAGGGAGCAGAGGGCCAGCTACAGCCTGAACCTCCGCGCGCGTAGAGGACAAAGGAAGAGGACGTCATTCGAGCAGGGGAAGCGGGCGGAAGGTAGTAGAGCCCCGACCCGGAGAGGCCAAGGGAGGGCGCACAGGGGCAGAGCCGCTAACCCCGGCCGCAGGGCGAGAACCATGACGAGGGCGATGGGGGCCGTCAAGGCGATCAGGAGGACAACGAGGGGCAGGAGAGGACGGGCGACGAAGCGAGCGAGAGCGTGGACGGAGCAGGGGATCCCCCCGACGATGTGACGACCGGCTGCGGGACCCAGGGGAGAGGGCCCGAGCAGGGAGAGGGCCAGGCGAACGGCCTTCAGTCGGGTCAGGGATACCCAGGGCGACGCGGATCCGGGCGGCAACAAAGGCCGGGGAACGGTGGCCCACAGTCCAAAAGTGGCGGGAGACTATCGCCCACACCGACTGAAGGGAAGCAGAGGCCACTGCCGCCGCCGAGGAACCAGGGCTATGGTGCACCACATCCACCAGGGCCAGACACGGGCCACACAGAGCAGGGAGGTAGGCCGTAGAGGACACAGTGCGAGTGGTGCAAGCAGGACTTGTGGCTCTCCAAGCATGGGGAGCTACAACCATGGCGAAAGCAAGGCAGCCTACCTGCACTGGAAGAACACACACCATAATCAGCACGTCGAAGGAGTAAGTGGAGAGAATGTCCAAGAAGAACCAGGGAAGGAGCATGGGGAAACAGGAACACACATGCAAACAGGTATCCGTACTCACCCTAAACCGGGAGCACAGAGGTAGGTGAGTAGGGCGGGCGAGGCGGAAGAGCACTAGCAGAACCTGCAAAGATGGAGAAAGTGTTAACCACCACTCAACATCTTACATGCAGGGCCTATAACACCAGTAAAGTGCACACACCAGATAGTTTCAGGCAACAAGATGACATAAAAAAGATCAACAGTGAAAGCCAACTATTACCGCAAATTTGCGGGCCAATGGAGGCATAACCGTACCGACACAACCCTCCCGCATCTTTGAGGGACCCCCCAGCGATCTCCGCAAATTTGCGGGGAGCCGAAACGTCCCAGAGGACCGAATCGAGCTCCCGCAAATTTGCGGGACCGGCCGAGATGGTCCGGCGCCGAAAAAGCGAGAGGAGCGTCTAGGGAATACCAAAAAAGGCCACAAAAATGCGTCGTCTCCTTATGAACTCCAAGCGATGATGGCCATCAAGCTGAGCAGTGTCTTCCTTGAATTTATCCTAACTCAACCGGTAAAGGGAGAGGCAAGGAAGACACACCAGGGGAGAGGAGGCACATCCCCCAGGAACCACCCAACCCACAGAGATAGAGCAAAGCCCATGAGGAGAAGTGGCAGGGAGGGTGGTTTCGCACAAACAGGGGCCCCCGTGGGGTACCCCTGGATTGGGCAAAATGACTATGAAAGGATGGAGGTGAAACAGGAAGAGAAAACAAAAACCAGTAAATGAAACTGGTGAGAAAAAGGGTGGCCTAGCCGTGAGCAGAGAATGTGTCAGGGGCGAAAAACCCTGTGGTGTGAAGGAGGGGCCCCCGTGGGGTACCCCTGGATATCACGAACCACCTGTCGCCCAGGCCCTTGAGACACAGTGAAGGCTCGAAAGGGGGGACTCGGGAATAACGCTAATAATGCGGCCGACACAAACTCTACAAACAGCACCGCCACCAACGAAATCTCAGATTGTTTACCAACGGTACACCTTAGGCTATGAAAAATGAAAACTCATTGGGGCATAGCAATTCCTGAATGAGAAAACGAGCTAGGCTAAAATAAGCTAAAAGCTAAACTATGCCCAGACTAACAGGAAAAAAGAATATGAAAAGAGAAAGAATGAAAAACATATAGGAGGAACGCCAGGCGCCCCCGTACCTTCGGTAGGCTATTTCCACACGCGTCTCCATTATACACACTTAGGAGCCCATTTACGTGTGCCCTAGATCACGTAACATCTGTCTAACAAAAAAGAAGGCCAGATAAGCCGAAACGAACCTAAACAGGGTGAATTAAAGGAGCACAACAAAAACGGACTCAATCAATGGAGGCGCGTGAAAAAATGATGACAAGAGAGGGTCGCTCATACGCACGTTCGACAGGGATCTGCACATGACGGAACACGGGATGGGCCTTAAGCGGTAACTAAGGTAAACCCCTTTTTCTTCTCTTCTATGCTTTTTTCACCTTCGGTGGTAGTTTTGGTTAATGTACAACGTCTCCTAGAGCAAGATAAGGAGTAGACTCTAGACGTTTTCTTTTTTAACCGCGGTTGGAATGACGACATAGCAGTCAAAATAGACAAGTCGTCATTGCAATTAGGTTAATAGCCTTGACGTTGGATTTGCCAAGACTACTAACAAATTATCACACGCTTCGTGCTGTACTAAATTTGTACTGTATGTGTATGTCTTCACTCTTTCCAAAATTGGGTGTTAATACTGTCTTCCACAAGGGGGAAGGGGGGGAATCCTGTTGCTCATAATCATCTTTATGACATACATCATTCTTTGTCTTAGGCTAAGATCTCCATTGAACTAGACATGACTGTACAGTACTTGACTTTCTTAATATGCACCTGTCAGTACACTCTTTTAAATAAAGTCTCTTGTTTATGTCTGTCTTTTCTTGGTCTTGATCTCTTCACTAATGGCTAAAGTTTTGTTTGCAGCTTGAATGTCCGCCTCCAATTTGGTACTCTAGCTCTACGTTGGAGACGTAGAGGCTACTACTAAATTGGGAGGTTTGACGCCTCCCAAATACCAAATAAGGAAAACCTTCTATTTGGTAGTAGCCTCGTAGTATCCAACATCATAGTATCCCTCCCTCGCGCCGTACCCTTGCCCATCCAATCTAGTTTATTTAACTTGATACCTGGATGACTTAAGGAACCCGGTCGGGTTGCACGGGAGGCTCACGAAGAGTCGTAAGGAGCCTAGATGGTGGATGGGCAAAATTCTTCAACTTTCTCTCTCTTTCTCACCCATTTTTTTTTTTTTTTTTTTTTTTTAAACTAGTGGCCTCAAAAGTGTGTACAATGTACCTAGTAGAGAAAGTAGGTGCTACTCTAGATGTTATCGATTAATCGCGCTAAGTGGTTACGATAATACCCGCTCCCAGAGCGGAGCGGAATTATACAATAGTATATAGCTCTACGTTGGATACTACGAGGCTACTACCAAATACAGTAGACGATTTTCCTTATTTGGTATTTGGGAGGCGTCAAACCTCCCAATCTATTGCCAGTTGTCTTGTTCCCTGAGGGGATAGCTACAAATGAGTCGCCTCCATGCACCTCTGTCAGCCAGCGTCCCTCTTCCCACCCAACACCGCTTTCATTTATATGCTTCTCGACTCCATCCCTCCACCTCACTCAGTGAGAAAATGTTGATAAGTTTAGGAAAGACAGAATTTGAAAGTTAATATTTCAAAGTAAAGTCATGGTCTTTGAGAGGAAAGGAGGTACTGAGTACCGTATATGGTGAGGTTAGATGGACAGAAAATGGATAATTTGAGCTCCTCTAAGTATCCTAGCAGTTTGATGAGTAAGGATGAGAGTCTGAAGGATGAAATGCAAAAAGAGTGCAATAAGGAAGGTAGGTTACTGGTACATTGAGTGCAGTAGTAAAGAATATTAGTGAGCATGGCAGAGAAGATACCGTTGCATGATAGTATCGTGATTCTAATGTGATTCTAACCCTATGGGGTTAGGGAAGCATTTCTTACAGTTTCTTACAGTAGATCCTCTGGAAAAAGGCAAACTAGGCCTGTGTATCCAGCTCAGTACCAGTACTTGCACTGCTGCGGTCGTTCACGGTTGGGCGGCGGTAGCAGACGCAACATTTTTACTATTCTGTATTTTTGTTTTATAATCAAACTTCAAATCTTGTCTTCCCTTCTGGTAGAGGAAATATGAGAATATGCCCCACGTGTCTACTGCGTTTCGTAAGAGACGACTAAAAGGGGGACAACGCAAGTCTGGGACTTCATTCATCCTAATTGGTCCATATCAGCCTTATGGTAGCTATGGGACACCAGGGCGCCAAATCTAGTCTCCAGACTGGCTGCTTTTGCCTTGGGGCATTTGAGGTTGTTCAATGCTTACATGGAACTGGAGACTTATTTATAAGTAATTTCACCCCCTATCTATCATATTTCTCTCTCTCCATCTTCTCTCTCTTCTCTCATCTCTTATCTCTCTCTCCTCTCTTATCTCTCTCTCTCTCTCTCTTTTTTCCTCGCTCTCTCTCTCTCTCTCTCTCTCTCATTCTCTTTTTTCCTCTCTCTCTCTCTCTCTCTCTCTCTTCTCTCTCTCTCTCTCTCTCTCTCTCTCTCTCTATCTCTCTCTCTCTCTCTCTCTCTCTCTCTCTCTCTCTCTCTCTCTCTCTCTCTCTCTCTCTCTCTCTCTCTCTCTCTCTCTCTCTCTCTCTCTCTCTCTCTCTCTCTCTCTCTCTCTCTCTCTCTGTACGTTTTTTGTTTTACCTATGTGCATGAGGGAGACAAAAGGCAGAACTTCCTGTGATGAGTGCCTCCCCCAGAGTCGAAAGAGCCAAAATCAAGGAATGTTCGAGCCAAATTGCCTGGACACACAGATTTTGAGTCAATTTAAGTCATAGTATGAGGGAAAGATGGATTCAGGGAGAGAGTTCCAGAGCTCAGCTGTTGAATAGGAGAAAGATTGGGAATATGGAGAGTTGCACAGAGTAGGGGTGGGATTGTGTTTCAAGATCGGTGCTACGTACCCTACGTAGAGGAGGCGGTATACACTGAGAGAGCTCTGAGGAACACTGATTATTATAATAGCGGTAGAATAGCGAGAGAGATGTAACATTGCGGCGAAGAGAGAGAAATTGCAAAGAGTCGGTGAGTAGACGTGAGTTAATGAATGCGAATAATACTCAATACATGGACGCACTGAGCCCCTGTACAAAGGAAGAAGCTGTGCAGGGGTAAAGAACCCCCGGAGGCAGTTGAGCACACCCAGCTTTTGGGAAGCTGCTTTAGCAAGGTGGTAATATGGTCTTTCCAAGTGAGATCAGAAGAAAAGGAGACACCGAGAATACTGAGAGAAGATGAAGGGTTGATTTGTGTATTGTTGAAGTATAAGGGATAGACCTGTGGTAGTTCTTGACGGGTAAAAATATATGGAGATATTGGGTTTTAGAAGCATTGAAAGCAACAAGATTTGTTCTGCCCCAATCAGAAATGGTTGATAGATCAGAAGATGAGTGTTCTATGGCATCATCATGTGAATTTTTGAGTGATTGCTTGCTGGGGGGTTCTGAAAAACTAGTTGAATAGTGTAAGGTAGAGTCATCAGCACGTGAATGGATAGGACTGGAGGTACAGTTGAGAAGATCATTAACCCTCCAGCCCCGGCTATGTATTATATATATATTCCTCGAAACCCGGGTGTTTTGGCCGAAAAACGTCTAGGCTAGGCTACCGTATATGTGTTAATCTGACTGCTTCCCGCATTCCCGCGCATCCCCAAGCGTAGCTGTTATTTACCTGTAGAATGGCATTAAGTAGAGCTCTCTAAGTCAACTGGTTGAGCTGTGATGATGATTTCATTGGAGATAACTTTATGGCCAAAACAGCCACTTTACACTACTTTTCGATACTTAACAACAACATACAGGCACACACGAACAAGCGACGCTCTCTTTCTTGTGGCCGGAGATGCGGGGCGTCGGTCCAGCCGGCTGTTGTTTACATGCGTCGGACCGACGCCTCGCACACGAAGCTCACAGGCTTTCAACCACTGGGCGTTCAAGAGCCCTTCCGGGCAGCTGTTATATGCTTTTTTATGGGCGTTCAAGAGCCCTTCCGTGGTGAGAGGGTTAATGAATATTAGAAAGGGAATTGGAGATAGGACAGAACCCTGAAGAAGACCGGAGTTGATAGGTTGAGGAAGTGAACGATGGCCGTCCACAACCACAGCTATGGAACGGCCAGGAAGGAAATAAGAGATAAAGGCACAGATAGAGGGACAGAAACCGAAGGAGGGTACAGTTGGTCCTCCATTAACGCGGCCAATGTGTTCTGGTTACCGCCCGTGTTAGCAAAATCCGCGTTACCGAACCCATATGTTTACATGTTAAAGGTACCTTGGTGTTCTGGGGATTTCCACAAAGTCTACTTTTTCTCCATAGAAGCCTATGTTATAATAATTAAATCAATTATAAAGGTTATTTGACATGTGCAATGAGTTGATTTGCCCATTGCAACAACTCTTACCTCTGAATAAATATTTCGTTTAGGCTAGGCAGCTAGGCTAATGAGAGAGAGAGTCACAGCAGTAGCCGACATTTTTCGATCGAAGCTCTGAAATCCCTCCATCATATTTCTCACCTCACACAATAACTACACATTGTAGGGTGTTCTAGTCTTCACCCAATGCACAACAACGATCATATCTACCTCTGGTATGCATAAACACTTGGTTAGCCCATTTATTTGCAGAGATATGAGCATCGGTAAATTACGAAAATCGTAGCTTCGGAATTCCCGCCTAACTCGCCGTCTTATTATTTCTCACCACACAATAACTACACAATGTAGGGTGTTCTAGTCTTCACCCAACGCACAACAACGATCATATCTACCTCTGGTAGGCATAAACACTTGGTTAGGCCATTTATTTGCAGAGATATGAGCATCGGTAAATTACGAAAGTCGTAAGTAAAGATTCGGCGACCGAGATAGCATAGCCATGTCCACACAATGACAACACACACACTCACTCGACAGCCAAACAATAACATAAGTGTGTTTCGGTAATTATTCTCACCTCACACATTAACTACACAATGTGGAGTGTGCTAGTATTCACCCAATGCACGGGAACGATCATATCTACCTCCGGTATGCATAAAAACTTGGTTAGGCCATATATTTGAAGAGATATGAACTACGAAAGTCGGGAGTAAAGGTTCGGAGCCCAGCTGGACCCCGCGCCAGTCTAAGTATTGACCGCGTTAGTAACATTTTGGATATTTGGGGTGTACCGCGTGCCACCAAATCCGCGTTTTTAAAACTCGCGTTACCGGAGGACCAACTGTAGTTAGAAATTAGATATTTATGCCAGACTCTATCAAAGGCCTTCAATATGTCTTGCACAATAGAAAACGTCTCACCGAAGTCCTGAAAGGAGGATGACCAAGAGTTAGTAAGATATGAAAGAAGATCACCAGTATAGAGACCCCTAAGGAATCCATACTGGCGATCTGAGAGTAGATTATGGGAAGAGAGATGCTTAAGAAATTTTGAAGTAAGAATATTTTAAAAAACTTTGGAGATACAAGAAATGAGAGCAATTGGACAATAGTTGAAGGGTTGAGAGCGGTCACACTTCTTTGGGACAGGTTGAATGAGAACAAACTTCCAGCAAGAAGGGAAGATGTTACAGGAGAGACAGAGACGGTAGAGTTTGCCTGGGCAGGAAGTTAGCACGGAAGCACAGTTTTTAAGTACAACAGGAGGAGGATCACCATCTGAACCGTACGTCTTGTTAGTATTAAGCCCAAAAGAGATTAGGATATTAGGCATGTGCAAGTGAGAGGGGGATGGAGAGGGAGGAATAGCACCGGAATCATCCAAGGTGGAGTTTCTAGCGAAGGTTTGGGCGAAGAGTTCAGCTTTGTCAGAGGAAGAAGTGACACTAGTGTCATCAGAGTGGAAAAGGGGTGGGAAAGACGAGGAAGAAAAATTGTTGGAGAGCTTTTTGGCTAGATGCCAGAAAGCTTGGGAAGAGCTAGAGTTGGATAGTTCAGTGCATATGTTATTGATGAAATAGTGTTTGACTAATCGAAGAACAGATTTGACTTGATTCCTGGCAGTAACATAGGAAGAATGAGATTCTTAAGTTTTAAGGCACCGGTACTGTTTGAATGCTTCCTCCATATTGCGGACAGCAGTAGAACAAGCGTGAGTAAACCAAGAATTATTTGCATTAGTCTGAGAGAAAGAAACTGGAATGTATGCTCCATGCCCGAGAAGATTACCTCGGTAATGCGTTCAGCACTTTCCGAGGGTCCCCGGCCACGGAAGCAAAAATCATTCCATGGGAAATAAAAAAAGTGCTGCTAGAGAGCCTCCCAGTCGGCAGCGCCAAAGTGCCACAAGTGCCGCCAGCTGGGAGGATCGGGTGGCTGTACTGGAGAGATAGGACAGGTGACAGAGATAAGTTTATGGTCGGAGGAGCCCAAAGGAGAGAAAAGATCGACAGTATAAGAGGAAGGGTTAGAAGTTAGAAACAAGTCAAGAATGTTGGGCCGATCTCCGAAGCGATCCGGGATACGGGTGGGTTGCTGAGCCAACTGCTCTACTGTAGGTCATTTAGGATAGAAAAGATGTAGGGTTGGTCACCAGATTGGTCAGTGGAATTAGAGGAGAGCCATTGACGGTGGTGAATGTTGAAATCTCCCAAGATGGAGATTTCTGAGAAAGGAGAGATGGATAGGATGTGTTCCACTTTAGAGTTTAGATAGTCAAAGAATTTGGGAAAGTCAGTAGAGTTAGGGGAAAGATAGACGGCAGAGAAATATTTTAGTATGAGAATGACAGGATAGTTTGAGCCATAAAGTTGAGAATTCAGAGTCAAAATCAGGAACATGAGAGCAAGTGAGTTTGTTGTGCACGTATGAACAACATCCACCTTTGGCTTTGAAACTAGGATAGAGAAAGTAGGAGGATACATAGAAGGGTCTGTTGGAAGTTGCTTCAGACACCTGAGTTTCATTGAGGAAAAGAAGATCAGGTTTGTTGGAGGAGAGGTGGTGTTCGACAGAGGGAAAGTTAGAAGAAAGACCGCAAATGTTGCTGAAGTTAATAGTAAGAGTGACAGGCCGTGGTCTAGAGCATTTTGAATGGTCAGCTGGTGAAGGACAGTTTGTGATAGGGGCACATATGTGGTCCCCCCACCCCCAAAGGTGTGGGGCCTTGGAGGCGCGGGGCCCTAGGCCATGGCCTATTCACCCCCCCCCCCCCTAAATCCGTCACTGCAGCCTGCTGGGCGGGTGCCCAACCCCGAACAGGGTTGAAATAGGGGAGCTATCCCCCCCCCCCCCGCCAAAGGCGGCTTTCTAGGGCCTTTCCTAGCTGATGCTGAGAGGATTGGGTTCTATTCATGTGGTGATGGGCTGGTCTATCAGAGTGAGAACTGAGCGATCTCTGCCATACCCATAGCTTACTCTGACTGTTCCTTTTACTTATATATTTTCTAGATCTCAAGTGACGGCGTCTCTTCCGTCTCTGCCAACCTAGAGGTTGGCAGATTGGAAGCCAAAGCGTCACATTTTTCCTTTGTCCCTCAACTTTCTCTTCATAATTGCTGAGGGGCACAGGGCCCTGGGTGGGTCTTTATTTTCATGGGCGTTTCCGCACCCTCCTCAGCTCCCCGCCATGGAGTGGCTTCGGTCACCCAGGCTTTATAGTGGTAGGCAGGGAGGGTTCTTGGCCTTGCTCGGTGCCTTGGGGCTGTTCGGCCAGGCAGCCTGGGGAACAGCAACAACAAAAAAACAACCATCTGTCTACCTCTATGCATAAATTTAATAAATTACTTTACATTGAATTGTAGTTTCTTTATGCAGAGTTTACCTGAACTTCCTGAACTTGCTATTTGATGAACTCCTTGAATATGATGAGATAATATTAATATATGTGTAACTGGTTTACCTGGAAAACAAACTCTCTTGCTCATATAGTGGCATACCTTCTATGTGGTGGTTTTGTGGTATTATTTTTCATAATATTGTTATGCTAAATCTTCAATACTGTATGTGCTGATTTCCAAATACTGTACATAAGGGATTTTGATAAGTTTGTGTGTTTTATATTTTGCAGTTTCTGGTTTTGGTTTGTTTGTTTAGCAAGTTTTATATTTGAATAAATATGTTGTGCTGAAGTGCAATGTGTAACTACCCTTATGTTTATTGTTTATCAGGTCCCGGGTAACAGCATTGATGACTTCTTAAAATCAGAGGAGGATATGAATGAAATGATGGAGACGGCAGAAATGATGCCAGGAATCGACTCTCAAGGTGAGTGTTGTTTATTCTCTTGTTGGTGTTATTGCAAGTATTTTTCAGTAATATGGCCCATTAAGTGCAAAACTGATTCCAACATTATAACCCCTTCAGTATGGTTGTGTCATAATCATTTTATTATGGTTAACAAATAATTTTACTAAGCTTACAAAGGATTTTTATAAATTACTTAGCTTCAAACTGTCTCAAATAAGCCTTTGACTCACTTAGATCCTGAACTGAATCAATTGTTTAATGGTAGGCAGTACAGGTATAAAGGAAATGAAGACATCACCTATACCAAAAGGGTATTTAAATATTAGAATTAGATTCTGTTATGAAATGATTAAATTAATGAAGATTATATTGTGTTTATGTATCAGATAATGTGAATTTATTTAGTTAGCTAAAATTATTGTAAAACTACTTGCAATTTTTTCTTCAATTACCTGCACTCTACCATTTCTGTTGAATGATTCTGTGTGATGGATGTTTGTGTTGCCTGAAAGAAACCAAGTGAGTATGTGTGTGTTTTATACAGTAATGCAATTATTTTTACCCTTCAAGAAATGCCATGGTTTTTGTTTAGTGTATGACTTTTTATTTCTATATATCTAGGTCTAGTTTACCACAAAAAAAAAAAAAAAAAAAAAATTGCATGTTTTATGGTTTTGTTTACTAGTCCTTATTACTTATTTCTTCATGTGAACTGAAGCTGATACGTTTGTTTTAATATTATTGGAATGCATATCTTTACTGTACAGTGTACTCTTCTACCACTTAATGGATGCCCTATCTATGGCACTGCCTTTGTATCCCCATTAAGGGAGCTCAACCCCTTACACTATCTTGGTATCCTCATTAGCTCAAGAGCCTTCCGTTTTTCTTGCGTCTACGTCTATAATTTCCTCGTCCAAATGCACACGGCCCATTCACCTCCAACATAAACATACTCTAATAAATATCTTTCGTTCCATCAATGTCCCAATACTAAGTTTCCCTTCACATTACTATCTTGCCAATTACTCACGACTCGCAATATCCCCATACCCCGCACACCTCTCACCTATTGTCACAACACACCATGGACTCTCGACCACCCCAATGTCTGCTTTCAATTGGCAGATCAACATGACGCATTAACCCCATCACAATGACAATCCTTCGTTTTACATCTCCTCAGTCATATCCTGGCTGAATTCATATTACTTGTACAGTACACTGATGGTTAAAAAATGACGGACACTGCAGGATGTGCTGCGGTCTCAAAGCACGGCTTGTACCAAAGCACCTTGCACCTTGGGCCATACACAGTGTTCTAAATATCATCTCCTCACCCCTAATGGATTCCTCCCATATATTCATCTTCAGCAATTCTAGGAATGCGCTACATGCGCTATGCAGCTACGCCCCAAGAGATCCATTAGTCAAAACTATCTTACATAGAATATAGGTTTGACTCCTGCAAGGAGATAAAAGAAAACCTAATATTTAGTAGTGGCCCCGTAATCATTGACGATTATGCCTATTACATAAGGCATCCTCTTCAAACACTCATTTACCGTAGTTTGAATCTACCGCGCAGAGCATAAAAAATTGAGGAGCCTTCATCATGAGCGCACGCAACCTCACTCAAGGTTCGTCATTATGAAATTGGGTACTCACTACGAAAAAACTTCGTAAAAAATAACAAATAAAAAGAAAATAAGAATAACTAATCATAAGCTTTCCATAACTTCGTGGATGTACTTGTGTGGATCTTTGACCAGACGCTGACTTCAGGCGTCATTCTTCCTTCACTGACATATCAAGTAAACCAAAATCCTTAATACATCAACGAATGGGGAGGGGATGGTCGGGAGGGCCCCAGTCGTCAATGATTATGGGGCCACTACTAAATATTAGGTTTTCTTTATCTCCTTGCAGGAGTCAAACCTATAATTTATTAGTGGCCCCTCCATCATTGACGATTATGCCTGATATCTATGACTGGAGGGGGCCATTCGTAATCATATCATAACTCTAGCAAAAGCAGATAATCAAACAACCACATAGTATTCTTACTTTGTAAAAAATATATTTGTGTGCATAAACTTTATACAGCATATAAATATACAAAAAAGGTGACAAGCAGGAGCGTGCTTCGAAGAATCCTGCTTGGACAAAAAAGGGGTTAACTCCGAGACTCTGTACACAGAGCTGGTAGTTAAGAAGGCACCCCACTTAAAGTAAGTGGTGAAAAATAAAAACATCAAAGTTTACATGTGCACATATAAACCCCATTAACTCGTGGATATATATCTAAAATTATACCCTAAAAATAAAAGGAACTCGTGTACTGTCGCAGAAGTACTGAACTCTTGTACTTCTGCAGAGGTACTTACATTACAAATACAAGTTGCGGCCGCAACTACTAAGATTACTTAAAATTATATTGCTTCACAGCCAAAACTATTTACAACAAGCATTGTCGTTCTACTATGATTGTACGTTAGCACAATTTCCTGTAATGAATACTACAGAGAAATTTTATATTACAGCACCTACACCCTGTATCACAGCTCATAAGCTCCGCACACACACTCCGGTGGGTTCTAGGGTGTCCTATGTTACACTGACTGCACCCCCCCCCCCTCTCTTTTCTTCATCTAAACACTAAGTGACCCAGAGGCCAACTAGACCCTCTGCCGTAAAGCTATACATGGCATGGAAGGCCTGTCTAAAGCTACTGAAAGGTATCGAGTCAAAAAAAGTATGATTAGAGGACCAGAGGTGCGTGGCTGCTATGTCCTCAACAGAAAAATTCTTAAGGAAACGTAAAGAGGTCGCCCATTTGCGTAAATCGTGAGCTCTACCCACAACGCCGGGATTACTTTCCTGAATGACGTTAACTAAGAGAGAAGCCAGTTTACGTTTCATTACGCGTTTACCCGTACTTGATACCCATAAAGCACCTTGTTGATTCCTAGGTGCGACTCTCAAATATTTGGTTAGCGCTTGCACTGGACATAAATTATGGTGCACCTTTCCCCTTTTCAACGCCGGCACCGTGAACTCTGAAAACACGTGATCACTGTGCTCATTCTTGGCGATGAACCCCGGGGAAGGGGCAATATGAATACAATCATTGAGCCTACCAAACCTGATGCAATTAGGTGTGTTGCTCATCGCCGCCAGCTCAGACACCCTGTTCCCGGTAGCCAAAGCCATAAGGAATACTGCCTTTTTTAAAAGTAAGTCAAAATCTGCAGTATTTTGGTACCGCCGGGAATGAAGTAATGACAACGCTTTGTCAAAAGACCAGGTAGGCATGAGCTGACGGGGAAGTGGGCGGAGTTTAAAACATGCCCTCATGAAACCTGTCTCTTCCGCTAGTGGTATGGTTAGACCTGTAAGGTCAAAGAATGGCATCCTAATTGCTGTTAAGTGATTCTTTAACGTTACTACAGATAGACGTTTCTGCTCAAACAGATAGTTTAAATAATTAAAAACCAAAGCCACCGAAGGCACAGATTGTTCTGTTCTGAGTATCCAAGAAGTGAAAGACTGCCAATGCGATTGATACTGTCGCTTAGTAGATTGTGTGTATTGATTCATGAATTTATCGGTCACGTTTCTACCATACGGAGCTAGCCATTTGGCCTCCTGAATGTCCATAATGCAAAAGTCAGCGAGGTCTCTAGGTTGCCAATCGTGTCTAAGTGGAAATACACGACCGGGAGCGACACCGGGTTCGGGCACCATGTTCTTAATTGCTGGTACCACGCCTGCGCCGGCCACATGGGCGCGATTAACGAGACTACGCCCCGATAATCCTGTAGTTTGTTTACTACTTGGCACATCAGAGAAGCGTCTGGCGGCGGAAACAGATAAATGGAACTCCACATGTTCCAGTCCGTCACCAGTGCGTCGGGTCCTCCCGCCGGCGTGGTTGTCCGGCGGGTTAGGTACAGCGGGAGTTTGTGAGTCTCTGCGGACGCAAATAAATCCACTTGTGGACGGTAAGGCTTCGCAATCATTAGGTCGAAAATATTTTGCTTGAGTGCCCATTCTACTGTTGTGCTCTGTCTCCGAGATAGAGCGTCTGCCCAAACGTTCGCTACGCCGGGGAGATAAGAAGCGTGAAGCTGAATGTCCAGCTTGTTGGCTAGTACAAAAATCTTTTCTGACACATTTAGCAACCTCCGAGATCGCGTTGACCCCTGTTTCTGAATGCAGTGAACCGCATTCAGATTGTCCATCCTGAAGGCCACTGACTTGCCCTGCAAAGAAAAGCCGTGAGCCTGAAGGAAATACAAAGGGACTAGTAATTCTTTGACATTTATGTGGGAGGATTCTGAATGGGACCAAAGCCCTTGACCCTGATGCCCTTGGTTTGACTGAAAGCCCCAACCTATCGTGCCTGACGCATCCGTGTCCACCCATACCGTCGGCGGAGGAGAGGTCCATGACATGACTGAGTGCAATGTTTCCCTCTTCGCCCAGACCGCTAGTAAGTTGTGTATTAATTTTGAGATGGGCCATAATGTTTCCGCCGGGAATAGTGGAAAAAATTTGTTGCCCTCCAAAATTAAACGTTTGACTTTCAACCGGCCCAACTTTACAGTTAGTTGAATCCAGTTGAGAGAGCCGACCAGAGATTCCCAGACTCTCCGTGTCGTAGTCAGACTGTGAAGAAACAGAAACAGTTTCTTGCGAAACCTGTTCCGATTGTCCACACTCTGACTCAGAGTGAGAGCGGCTGTGTCCCAGACCAGCCCTATCCACTGGACCACTCGTGAGGGAACAAGGTTTGACTTTACCAGCTTTACCTTGAATCCTAGAGATTTTACATGATTTAATGTTATGTTGACATGATTTATGCATAACTGTTCCGTCTCCGCCACCACCAGCCAGTCGTCTAGATACCACAAAATCCTGATCCCTTGTTGCAACAAGGGCATCAGGGCTTGCCGGACTAATTTCGTGAATATGCGAGGTGCTAGGTTTAAACCGAACGGCATCCTCTGAAAGACATAAGTCTGATGCATGATACGTAAGGCCAGAAAACGTTGAAACCGTTTGTTTACCGGGACGTGCCAATACGCGTCCGTCAGGTCTAAAGAACACATCCACCCTTCCGGCGGAAGTGTTAGCCTGATCTGATTCACTGTCAGCATCCGGAAGGACACGTTGTGAATGTGAAGGTTCAGATAAGACAGGTCTACGACCGGCCTCATCTGAACACTGTCCCTTTTGGGCACCAGAAAAAGTTTGGATGTAAAAACTGGGTAATTTTGTGGAACCGGGATGATAACATTCTTGGCCACCATCTCTTGGATCAGTGACTCCACCTCTAATGAAACAAAATTTGTCTTTGTCGGCTGACGTAAATGAGGTCGCCGGAGCCACTGCCAGGTGATGCCTTTGTGTGCCACCATCCTCGCCCATGTGTTTAAAGGCCATGCGCGATGATTCGCCCGGAATGACCCAGTTAGCAGACAATGGTTCGCCGGCTGGACTACCCTCCGATCCACCCGCCGGAAGATCGGCCCTGGGAGTGAGAGAGACCTTAGTTTTTTGGTGGTGGTGGTGGTGTAAGTTTAGACGACTGGCCGGGTTTGGCTGGAGACAGGCCCTGACCCGACCTTTGATACCTCTGTCCTTTATGATTACCTGAAGACTTTCCTTGCTTGTATCTGTACTGACCTTGGGTGGAAGAGGATTTAGGCAAATGAAAGGGTTTTGCCCCACCAGACTGAGCTTTAGCGACTGGTTGGGCTTGGTAAAAGTGAAAGCAGGTTTCTTAGACGGGGCGGGACTGTGCTTCAAGGCCTGAGCCATGTTAAACACCGTCCTCCACACCTCCGGGGACATTAAAGAGGCAGTTAGAACTGGGGACATTATTACTTGATTAGCAATCCTATCCGGGAGCTTTCGGACTAGAGACATCCTTAGATCTTGTCTTGCCAACACCGCCTCTAATAAGGCCGTGCGTATATCTCCCAGAGACTGAATAGAGGTCTGGAGAAGCAAGCGTCTAGACAGTTCGATCGTCTTTCGGACTTCTGTGTCCGCGATAGCCTGAGCATATCTTAGCATTGACTTTGTTACCTGTTGCGTAACTATATACTGAGAAAAAAGTCTATACGCCTTTCCCCGTAGCCTAAACTCCTGGTCTAGGTGAGCAGTGGAAGGTGTAGAAAAGGGGTCTTTAAGCTCGCATAGATTAATCTTAGGGGCAGCTAAAAAGGCAAATAGAGCAGAGGGAACTCCGCCGGCAGAGTATATTGGGAGAGAGAACCAAGAATGGCTTTCTTGTGGAATTTGGTGTGAAGCTTTAGAAGTGAATGTAGTAGCAAAGTTCTGAGCCTCGACTTCCCAGTCCACCCAAGGTCCCGGACCCAACTGCTCCACCTGCAAAACTGGATTCGCGGCTGAGTCTGTGAATGTCTTTAAACCCAACTCAGGTGTTAGAGCCGACAACGCTTTGATATCATTGAACCCATCATGCTTTGTCCAGTCCGAAAACAGTTTTGAAGCTGACGTAGGGGGAAGGGCAGGTGTAGAAGAATATACAAAATAATCATGATGATAATAGTTGGGGATGGCCTTAACCCTCCAGCCCCGGGGGCTATAGCTTGCGACTGTGCTCCGGTACCGGGTGTTTTGACGATCTTTGGCCTATGTTAACTACTCTGTAAGTCAATGAATATGTCATGTAATGTTGTAAATAAAAAAGAATAATGTTCCACAAACCTTCCTCTGTCGAATGGCGTTGAGTAGAGGTCTCTAGCCCCTCTGGTTGCATAATGGTGAGCGCGGGAAGACGAGTGCTTTTCGGCGGCAAATTCTTCCCGCGTTCGGACGCGTCGCCTCGGCCATGGCTACGACGCACCTAGCCGCTCGCCGCGCCAAAGTATTTATCTCCCTTAGACGATTTTAGTGTTTGATATTGAGAATGTGATGTTTATTTGATATTTTCTAGTTATTTTGAGGCCAATTATATAAAATATGTTTATTAGGGTATCACTGTCACTGATATTGCTAATTTTCACTCGATACCGTACATTTTATTAGTAATTGAGGTAGCTTATTGTTGTATTAGGCACTGATTATTCGTTATCACAGGTGTTAAATATTAGGTCTTGTGTCACTTTCACTTTGACAAATATGCTTTAGAGTGTCACTGTCACTGATAATGCTCATTTTCACTCGATACCGTACATTTTATTAGTAATTGAGGTAGGTTATTGTTGTATTAGGCACTGATTATTCGTTATCACAGGTGTTTATTATACTTTGGCCATCAAATATTAGGTCTTGTGTCACTTTCACTTTGACAAATATGCTTTAGAGTGTCACTGTCACTGATAATGCTCATTTTCACTCGATACCGTACATTTTATTAGTAATTGAGGTAGGTTATTGTTGTATTAGGCACTGATTATTCGTTATCACAGGTGTTTATTATACTTTGGCCATCAAATATTAGGTCTTGTGTCACTTTCACTTTGACAAATATGCTTTAGAGAGTGTCACTGTCACTGATAATGCTCATTTTCACTCGATACCGTACATTTTATTAGTAATTGAGGTAGGTTATTGTTGTATTAGGCACTGATTATTCGTTATCACAGGTGTTTATTATACTTTGGCCATCAAATATTAGGTCTTGTGTCACTTTCACTTTGACAAATATGCTTTAGAGAGTGTCACTGTCACTGATAATGCTCATTTTCACTCGATACCGTACATTTTATTAGTAATTGAGGTAGGTTATTGTTGTATTAGGCACTGATTATTCGTTATCACAGGTGTTTATTATACTTTGGCCATCAAATATTAGGTCTTGTGTCACTTTCACTTAGTTATATGATTTGTAAACGAATTATATACAATTTATTGTGTCTTTTTTCACTGATTTCTATATTTCTATAGGTTCTAATCATATGAATGTCACTTGGTATATACATATGTGTCACTTTCACATATTATTATGGTGTAATTGTATTTGTATCAATGTTCTCATAATACATGACTTTTGTATTACAATACATTGGTTTTCTTCCACTTTTTGCCTATATATAATTATAGTGTACATATTGTCATTTTATTTGGCAATTTCAGTATGATTATTAGAACTCCAGCTTGGAGTGGTAATCAAAGAAGCAATCTACAGCACAGAGTGCCACCTTGCACTCCACACACTCCAGGGTTGACTTTTTACCTGACCTCGGCTTCACCCTGCTGTTGTAGCAGACATGGCACCGCTTCTGCTGTGTTCTTCCGGATTCATTCTGAGGCAGGAAACCAAGCCTGTGCCTAGTCAAGTATTGAGCAGACTGCAAGCGGTCAATAACGGCGGGCCCAGGATGTGCCACTGCCCTCTGTGGCATAGCATACTTCTCCAGGAGCTCCGTCAACACCTGCTTTTGGAACCTCCGCAGGCTATTGAACTTCATGGGTGTGTTCACATTCCGAAGCTTGTATATGTTGTAGGCATTCAGAACTGACATGTCCACCATATGCAGAAAGAACTTTTTGTACCATCTGCACGAGGTACGCAGGCAGTCAATGAAGCCTATCTGCATGTCGGACTTGTCCACCAGCCTCATGTTGATGTTGTAGTCCAGGACAGCATCGGGCTTGGTCACCCTGGCCTGGGTGCGGCGATCCACCTTGCCAGTCTCCACCATTTCCCCCTTGTGGATGGTGGTCAGGAGGTTGACCTTCCGCTGGTCGTGCCAGTGGATAGCCAGAATGGGCCCCGACTTCTTCTTGAACACATCACCTTTTTTGGTCTTTGGAGGGAAAGGTGGCATGCCCTTCCTTTTCCCTCGTACTGTGCCTACAGTCCCCGTCTTGCGCTCATGCAGGTACTGTGAGAGAGTGGGGGACGTGTAATAATTGTCCGTGTAGAGGACGTGATTCTTATGAAAGTAGCGGTCCATCATGGCTTGCACCACTGCTCCGCCAAAGCCAATGAGGGGGTCCACAAGCAAGTCCCCTTCCTTCCCGCTGTAGACCAGGAAGTCCAGGACATAGCCAGTTTGGCAGTCGCACAGCACAAAGAATTTTATGCCAAAGCGATGTCTTTTTGAGGGGATGTACTGCCGGAAGCTGAGTTTTCCCCGGAACAGCACAAGAGACTCGTCAATGACGACCTTGCGGAAGGGCTTGAAGTAGGAGGTGAAGCGTTCTCGCATCATCTCATACAACGTCCTAATCTTCCACAGCTTGTCTGGGAGGTGGACGTCAAGGTTGGTGACAAGATGGAGCGCTGCGAGGATATCAAGGTACCGGTCGCGAGACATATATTTCCCGAAGGCAGGGGTGGATATCAGATCATTGGTGATCCAATAGTCAGGCAACCTATGCTTCTTGACATGAGGCATTAGCATGGTGAGTGCCAGGAACACCATGAACTCTTTATGAGTCACTGGGGTCCACTGCCTCATGTGGCCCTTGGTCACCTTTCCCAAAAAGTGGACCTGGAATTGGTGCTGCTTATTTGTCTCTTTGACAACATAGCCTACCACCTCCTCATCAAAGAAGGCCTCAAACAGTTCGTGTGGTGGAGCATTGGGGCCTGCAGGAAAATTGGGGGTAACGCCTGAACCCTCCAGTACCTCATCAAAAGCTGGCACATCAGGGTTGTATGCATCCTCATCAACTACGTCTTGCCACTGAAAAACGTAGAATGGGTCTTGTCTACGCTGACGAGGAGCTCCAGCTGGTGGCCCAGCACGCCCACGGCCAACTCGGGAGGCGCGCGCCGAAGGGCGGCGAGGGCGGCGGCCAGGGCGGTGGGCAGCACGACGGGCAGCACGACGCCGGGCCAAGCGGATGGGTCGAGGGTCGTCGATGTCCATATAGTCATCGTCAGAGTGGTCATCTTGCCCTGACGGTGGACCTATGTAATCATGGCCAGAGTCTTCAGAGAGGTGCCCTTCATCATCAGTGGCCCCCACATAATCTGGCGGGGAACCAGTGATGCGTGGGCGGCGTGCGGGTGGGCGAGGTGGGGAAGGAGTGGCAGGTGAGGCTGTGTCCCCCCGAGGTCCCGGGCTCCTTGGCCTGCGACGAGTGACAGAAAGCAATGTTTCACTGTCACTAGGGCCAGGTATTGGTGATGCGAGCTCAAAGACTTCTTCAGGAAGACATGTTGAAGGCGGGAGAGGTGGGGAGGACCGTGGGGAAAGTTGCGGGGACGTATGGCTGGGGCCGGCCGGGGTGGACGCCGCGGGAGCCTCGAACAAAACTCTCTTACTTTTCTTAATTTTCTTGGTATATTTCCTACCTTTCCCCTTTTCGGCAGCAGTATGTCTCCTGTCGGGGGACCTAGGAGGCAAATAGGCCGAAAGTGTGGGGTCCTCAACCCTTGGCAATGGTGGGGGTGGTGGGGAAGAATGCGGGGCATCCGGGTCATCTTGGGTGGCGTGGGTAGATAAGGGAGACAATGGCGGACGAGAAGGGTCACCACGCTGACCCTCACTCACAGCCTCATCCTCACCAAGTAGTTTGCTTGTTCCCTAGCTGCCGCAGCCGCCTTCTCAAGTATTTTCTGCTTATACAAATGTAGCTTGAAAGGCGATTTACCAGGGGAAGGGCTTGGCGTCGTGTCACTTAAGCGAAATTTGGTGAGTGACCTTGAACTCTCCCACTCGCTCACTCTCTCAAGTTCACTGTCTTTAGGTAAACCAGCTTCCTCAACAACTGGTACATCACCTTCATCACTCTCATCACTGTCATGTTCTCTCGCAAATCCCAGGAATTGCTCTTCTTTATCACTCTCATGGCCATAATCACTCGACTTATAATTACTGGAGTCGTCACTGACTTCATCATCAACATTATGCTTGGCATCAGCTCGCTCATAAAGTCTCAATGTCGTCTCAATACCTCCGGGAGATAACACATTTAGGCGATGGCGTCGGGGTAAGGCGCGACGAACAAGCAAGGGCGTCGTAGGAAGCACGGTATCGGACACAGCGGAATCACTATTTGGCGTACTGTCCATGATGGCGTCGGGGTAGATACTGTTGCTGTGGCGGAGTTTACGCCTGGTGGCGCCACCTACCGTCCCACGATACCGAAAATGTACGCGCGGCATTCGAAAGCACGCATGCAAGCAATGGGCGTTCAAGAGCCCTTCCGGGTTGCGCGGGCCGAGGTTGTTATGGGCGTTCAAGAGCCCATCCGGGTTGGAGGGGTTAATACTAACATCAAGTATCTGGTGATGGGCTGGTCTATCAGAATGAGAGTTGAGTGTTCTCTGCCATACCCATAGCTTACTCTGTCTGTTCCTTTTACTTATATATTTTCTAGATCTCAAGTGACGGCGTCTTTTCCGTGGATTGACCTCCCTACTGCCAACCCTGGCAGATTGGGAGCCAAAGCGTCACATTTTTCCTTTGCCCCTCAACTTTCCCTTTATAATTGCTGAGGGGCACAGGGCCTTGGGTGGGGCTTTTGTTTCCCGGGTGTTTCTGCACCCTCCTCAGCTCCCCGCCTTTGAGTGGCTTCGGTCACCTGGGCATATTAGTGGTAAGCTGGGAGGGTTCTGTGGGGGCGCTCAGTTATGGCCTTGGCCTTGCTCGGGACCTTGGGGCTGCTCGGCCAGACAGCCTGAGGAACAGCAACAACAACAACAACATCAAGTACATTTCCCAGCATATCTAGAGCCCTTAACTTCCTAGATTTATTCCCTTGGATTACCCACTCCCGTGGTACCGGGAGCTCCCCTGACATAGTGGATTGTGCTACCTCTGGCTTTGTTGGTACCAATGATACCCAAGATTCGTCTGGCCCGTATAAGAGAGGCATAGCCCCTTTTCTGATCGGGGCTTTGTCTAACGGGGGAGGATTTACGTCTGCTACTACTCGTACATTGGAAGTAGTTAGTGCCGCTGAAGTTGGCCTAGTAACAATTGTAGGTGATACAAGGGGAGTGAGCGAAATTTGTGTCAAAGCAATGGAAGTAGCCAGAGGTCGGACATTCAATGTTGGCGTGGAAGCTCCCAGATCAACTAAAGGAGGCTCTGGTTGCTGGCCAAAAAACTTAGTTAAAGCACTTGCTAATAACCCATTAATCTCATCCGCCGTGACAAATTGAGCAGAGGAAGAACTACTAGGTGAAGCCTCCCTATTCTGAGAGTCATCTACGACTGAACTAGACTCGTGAATTCCCACCTCAGAAATAATAGAGCCCTCATCCCTTGCCTCCGGTCCCTCTTGAGAGGATTCCGCCGAGGCTGGGACCCCCTCATGTTGCCATGTTAAGTCAGGGATGGAAGACGGGATCTCCGCATCCCGGTGGACTTCAGCCACTACCTGCGTTGCCTGAGACAGAAGTAAGCTGTCCCTCCATGGCTGGGAGTACCTCCAAACTCCCCGGTCTTGGCCGGAACTCACTTGTGAGCCAGGCCCCACCCCAATGACTGAGCCCTCACTCGAGCCCTCTAGCGGGTTATCACTGCCGGGAGAACCCCCTAAATCTAAAGTGAGAATATTGGAACTGGGAATAATATTTGGGGACAACCTGTCTGCCGGTATATCCCCCACCACAGTCTCTGACTCCACTTCCGACCTGTCAGATTGGACATGAGACATGTTGGGAGTAGAGGCAGAAAGTGAGGTTCGAGGCTCCGGCGAACGCCGGGAGGACTTTCGTTCATGAGACTCTTTCGCTCCGCCTCGACTTTGATGTATCACTAGAACTGTCCTTGGTCTTGTCCGTCCTACTCTTCTTCCGTGAAGGTGAAGTCGAGTGACTATGTGTCTGCTTTCTGAGAGGAGACCGTGACCTGGACCTAGATCTTGACTCTGAAGCTGTCGCCGGGGGAGACGGCTCTCGCGGTCTCTTAGCTGTGCCGGGGGAGGGAAGAAGCCCTTTACCCAGCCCAGTCTCTGCCGACTTATTGACTTTACTTCGGGAAGGAGGACGTTTAAGTGGGGGGTACTGAACCCACAAACGGTCCCATAGAATTACGTTATTACACTGCAGTGCTTTATGAGCCACTGTAGTAGCATAATTAGTAAGAAGTTGTCTGACCTCGCGTAATGCAACCGCCGCGGCCAGATTGTCGTGCTGTAATACTTTAATACTAAGCTGACTACAAAAGGTACAATTCTTCGTTACCCACAAACCCCTTGATCGGTCTAAGCATTTGACACAACGAATGCACAGAGTATGTGCAAAAATAGGGATCCCGGAACATGAGGGCGTTGAGCAAAGGGCAAAAACAGGAGCTAGAGTAGCCATGGCAGAGACTGGTTAAAAGCTAACTCCCCCCAGGCCTCACCTGGTCCTCTGTGGACCCGCCAGAACTCCGCCCTGGAAAAAAGGAAATTTCCAGGAATTAATGCTCATAAGGTTACCCCAAAATATTCTAACACAAGTGTTAATGAACCGCCGGGAAACGAGACGTAATACACCACTATTACCTCTTGCTACCCCGTAGGTTCATATGTAAAGATTTTTGAATATCTCTACGTGTTCAAAAGATTTAAGAATATCCTCTGACATGATATAAAGACAAGCAGTTCTTTATAAATGACGCAGTCTTCCCTGTGATATAAAATTCACCGGGAACCCATAATAAGATGCCGGCCTCCTTATTATAACGCAGTTAACCAGGTTAAGGCCATCTTAATCAAAAGATCTGACTCCTTTCGAAGCCTTCATAGATCGCCGTAAGTTGAATGTCTCGATACCCAATTGTATCCCTCAATTGTTTGGTTAATCCTACTGGATTGTAAATCCGTGATTCCCACCCTCCCGAGGTTCAACCGCCGGGTGAAAATTAATAGAAAAGTTAACCCCAATTGTTCCTATCCCCACTTCTTTGCAAAAGATCGCCGGGGTGGAAAGACTAATTCAAACAAAACAGCCCAGTTTTTTAACGGCTTTGCAAAACCGGGAAAAACTATAGTCAACAGGTGTCCGCATGAACCCCTAGTTGAATCGGGGAAAGCCATTCCGCCGGGAAACATACAGTAAGCCTGAACCCAGGCCCCACTACAGAGACGCAGTTCTGGAGAGCCCTCAAGCCACCACTCGCCGGGAAAACAAGCCTATTTTTTAATCACGCGTGATTAAAACTCTGCAACCAGCCGGATTTTCTCGGTTGCAATCGAGAAAACCCGCCGGAAAAGGCATCCCACACCCGCCAGACACAATCTGAGACCCAGCCGGATTTTCACGGAGCAATCGAGAAAACCCGCCGGAAACGGCAACCCACACCAACCAGATGCAATCGGAGGTACACAAATAGTGCCTGGAATAAGCCAATACACAACTTATCCAGAACACACATGACACAGTAGTACATATTTATATAATACCCTGTAAATCAATAACACTTGCACATGTAAAAAAGCTACGAGAGGCTGGCTAGGCCTAAGCAGACGGAGTATCGCTTAAACAAGTCGTAATAAAAACAAAAAGCACTGAATTATATCACAACAGGAACAGTTGCCAACACACCTCGAAGAAATAAACCCCGGAGAGGGAGTACTGACACGGGACCTAGAAAAAACTTCACTAAGTGAAGAAAAATACGCTAGGAACGTCAGAAAACAACAAATAAGGCAACTTCATCAGAAAGATAAAAAGAAGCCTAATAACGCGTAATTAAAGCCAACTAAATAAACTAGGCTAGCTATCCGCGAAAACGTTTCACGCGTCCACCACGGGACCACGAGGGTACACCCGAAATAGGCGTCCCAAACACACGACCCAAATACACTGAACTGCGGGCAGCCCGCCCATGACACTCCTGCTACGCATATCCTAACCTTACTCGATACATCCCAGAGTAAACAAATGAGAAAAAACTCACTAGGGACGCAGCAAATGCATGACGCCTGAAGTCAGCGTCTGGTCAAAGATCCACACAAGTACATCCACGAAGTTATGGAAAGCTTATGATTAGTTATTCTTATTTTATTTTTATTTGTTATTTTTAAAGTTTTTTCGTAGTGAGTACCCAATTTCATAATGACGAACCATGAGTGAGGTTGCGTGCGCTCATGATGAAGGCTCCTCAATTTTTTATGCTCTGCGCGGTAGATTCAAACTACGGTAAATGAGTGTTTGAAGAGGATGCCTTATGTAATAGGCATAATCGTCAATGATGGAGGGGCCACTAATAAATTAAGCTACTGTACATGAATTGCAATGCAACAATCGTTCCTCATGCTGTGCTGGATCCCCACCCATGTAGCATCCACGGGAATGAACGAGCAGATGTCCTCTCTAAACAGGCTTGTCAAGGTACCCCCATTTCTACTTTATTCCGACTGGCGGATATACTCTCGATCCTCTGACATCGCATACATGAAGTACGGTGCATTGAATGGAGTGCACAAACGATGGCTGGTCACCTCCACTAAAGCAAGGACGACATACACATGCGGCACTCTTCGATTAACACTTGTCATGCGAACCAAACCCTCGTAACACGATTACGTATTGGCCACACACGCCTCACCCACAGTTACTTAATGACCTACCCCTGTGGCCAGCCGCCAGAATGCCAACACTGTCATGCAACTTTATCCGTACATCACCTTCTTTGTATCTGTCCCACGTATGAACCTGAAGGACAACGACTCCTGCGGAGCACCTCTATAGGACATCCTCTCTGACTCCGACTTATTCAATTTTGCCCCCATCTGTCAATTCCTGAAAGCTATAAATCTATACAGTACAGTACAATGACATGACCGATGACACCTACATGACTAAACTCTATGCCACCTCACCGAACACTAGCCTAATGAGGGTCAAGGCCCAGTGGGCTAGTAAAAAATAAATGCATCATAATACATCTTTTACCACGTAAGGGGCCTTCCTAAGCTAAAAAAGTTGATTGGTGGCAGCTAGAATGGAAGAGTAAAGTAATGAATGTAACAGGGTTAAAAAAAAAAAAAAAAAAAAAAAGGAAAAATGGGGAATGAGCCTGAGTAAATACAGTACATACATGTGGTGGAGTGGTCTTGCCACTGGACTGGTAATCCAAAGGTCCTGGGTTCAAATCCAGATGTATCAATGGGAAGATATTATTGGGATTGAATTTGTGCTGTACCTAGTATCAGTGCATTACCACAAAGCCCACCGAAACGCCAAAAAAATACCATCATTGTTCCCTGATTAACCCGGGAACTGTGGGGAGACTCTTAAGAGTTCCCCCGGCGGACTGCGGGGAGACTCTTAAGAGTGAGTGAAAACAAAAATCAACTTTTGACATCGGGAAAAAAAAAAAAAAAATTGTTTTATTTATTTTATTTTTTTTTGGCCCCTGGGCCATGCAAAATCTCAGTCCTCTACCTCCCCTCCTTCCCCACTTTCCTCCTCTCCTTCAGTTATCACCTATTTTCCCTGTTATTCCCTTATTCTGAGGTATATTTTCGTGCTAACATTAGCGAGTTGCAAGCAGGGTGTTGTCATCACTGATGGCAAGCGAGTGCAAGAGAGAGAGAGAGTATCGACTGTGTCTCAGTGGCCTTGTGGGAAATTGGCGGGAAAGCAGCTTGCCTCACCCATACATTATACAACTCGCGGGCTATATCTCCGATTTTGACCATCCAAACGCTGTTTTCACTCGTTTTATTGTTGTTTCAGGTTAATACCTTTATAATCAACCCATAATAGGCGCATATGGATAAGTATTAATGCTATTAATGGTACAATGAATATTTTAGTGACGGAAACACCTCAAATACGTCAGCACAGGGGGACGTTTCCAATTACCCCCATGCGCACTTGTTAGGTTAAATAGCAGTGTATGAATATTCCCATATTCAAAATATGCTACAGGGGGGCAATGCCTAGTGAGTTAATTGCTCAATAGGTGGCGTTCTGACAGTGAGGGTCCGAGTTTGGGAAGTGAGACAGTGAAGCATAGAGGCGAAGCAGCCTCAGAAGTGGAACTGCTTCGAGCCAGAGTGGGCAACCAAGAGCCACGCGTCTGCGATGGCAGGTTGGTGAGGGCTGGCTGTAGCTCGTGCTTTACTTGTCTCACTTCTTAGGCTGGAACAAGACCTCACGGGCTTCACCGTGTTGAGCGGTGAATATGCAGGCTCTCAGCCTATGCCCGAGAGGGAGTAGTTGGAATATTTAAAAAAAAAAAAAAAAAAAAAAAAAACAAGGATAGCTCATGATTATTTTACTCATTGGTAGTAGATCTCTTTATTCATTAATGTTTTTAGCACAGTTGGGAATCGTAATAAGTATGCACTCATTTGAATGATTGTTGAATATATAGAGTTAAATTGTGTAGCATCAGGGGTATAATGACGCAGGGTATTGTGTTGTTCAAAATACTGTAGATTCAAATGGTTGTGTAGCTTTCAAGGCTCATTGACTGTATTGATGAACAGGTTATAGTCTTCTAGCTCCTGTCATTTGATTTTACAGGTATCTTGTTTGAAAGGAAGTGCGGTGAGGGTGAAGGGTGTACTGAGTGATGAGTTCGCAGTCCGTGTTGGAGTCCATCAGGGTTCAGTGTTAAGCCCCCTCCTCTTTATTATGGTCTTGGAGGCATTGTCTAGAGTTTTTAGAGGCGGACTCCCATTGGAACTGTTTTATGCAGACGATTTAGTCCTAATAGCTGACAGTATGCAAGATGCTGAGGCTAAATTCAGAGAGTGGAGAGAGGGCGTGGCGAGAATGGGTTTAAGAGTCAATATTAACAAAACCAAGGTTATGCATTGTAGATTGAAACGAGGCAATGTAAAAAGGAGCGGTGCATACCCATGTGCAGTGTGTGGAAAGGGAGTGGGCGTTAACTCAATTCAATGTAGCATCTGTCGATGTTGGGTACACCATGGGAGTAAGCGCTGTAGTAGAATAAAGGGACCCCTGCCGAAGGATAAGTCAGAAATAGAGAAATTGGAGTGCGTAGTGTGCAAAGGCGAGCTTGTGTTAAGTGATGATCCTGTGGCTGTGAATTTTGGAAATGAGTCATTGGAGCTGGTGAACAAGTTTTGTTACCTAGGAGATACCATCTCTGCCGGTGGTGGGGCCGAGGCTGCCACTGTTGCTAAAATTAGGTGTGGCTGGGGGAAGTTCAGAGAACTGCTGCCAATCCTGACCATGAAAAGAATGCCTCTCCCCCTGAAGGGAAAGGTGTATGCTTCATGTGTTAGCAGTGCAATGACGTATGCCTCAGAAACATGGGCCGTTAAAGTAGAGGATGTCAACAGAATGGAACGTAATGAGATGAGAATGGTGAGATGGATGTGTGGGGCCAGGCTACAGGATAGAATAAATGTTGAGCTGCGGAGACGTTTAGGTATAAAGAGTATTAGCGAGGTGATGCGTACAAGTAGACTGGGATGGTATGGACATGTGGAGAGAATGGATGAAAAAAATTGGGTGAAAAAATGCAGGTCTGCGATTATGGAGGGAGCTGCACCAAGGGGTGGACCGAGGAAGACCTGGGATCGGACTATACGTGCCGATCTCAAATCCAAGAACTTGACAAGTGAAGCAGCCCTTAACAGGGTTGCCTGGAACGCCACCATTAGGACAAGAGACTGAAACTGCACGTATGTGTGGAACACTCAGTCTTAAAATTTTATGTATGTATGTATGTATACCAATTAATTTTTTTTCACCAACCAACTTTACTTCTAAACTCAATTAATTAAATCAACAAATACATGTGGTACTCCAAGGACTCGAACCTAGGATACTCACACCGTAATTCCGCGCGTTTATGCATTAGGCTATCAAGACAGTTAAAGAATTATGCACAAGCCTACCATTTATTATGCAGTTTTGAATCTTGCATATTAATCTGAGCATGTACATACATTCCAACTGTGGTTTATAAATGTATTGCAACTGTGAAAGTTATATAAATCAAACTTCTAGTAATTTGATTAACTTGCACAAGATCTGTTATTTTCTGATCCTTGACTGGGAGAGGTCTGTAGCCAGAATGAAGTGGAAAAAAAAAAAAGTAATTACTCCAATTTTGTGTGTTCTGATTTTGCGAAACACCAATTTTGCGACCGAGACCCCAAAAATGCCATTGTTGATGAAAACCTAATTTTGCGATGTAACTCTAGTTTTGCGGGTGGCGCCGTAAGAAAGTGGGGCTCTCCGCACTAGTTTTCGGGGGGGACGGGTGGCCGGGCCACCCAAGCCTCGGACACCCTCCCTCCATCCCCGTAAGCCCAGCCATCTTTCGAGTCTAGGTAAATGCTCAATTGCTCATTTAATTTGATTTTCTCTAGGATAATGATAATGTCTTATGTTTTTCTGTATTTTTCTTTATTGTGGGATATATAATTACATGTATGTGTGTACAAACAAAGCAAATAAATTACGGAAATCACGAAAAATTGGGCCGTCACTGATGAAATGTCGACCATATTCATTTTTCCCCAAAAGGTTAGTTAATCCAATTTTGCGAATTCCACTTTTGAGGCCCGCAATGTCGACCAATTTCTCGCAAAATTGAGGTAAGCACTGTAATAGTATTGGAAGTTTAAAGGAGTGGTGTAAAGAGTTAAATGTATTCATGGGGGTAATAATTCAGTACCAGCATTATTTTTGTTTGCAGTACAGTACATTGATAAATTATGTCTTTTGATATTTGTTTGTTTTATTAACATAATGCAAGTGATATGGAGACAAAGTCTTAATGAGTTTCAAAACATACTTATTAACCCACTGAACCCCAGCAACGACACGTTGTCGTCGGCAATGTATGTAACGCTAAACCCCAGCGACGACAACGTGTCGTCCCTGTTAATTTCTCCGGTCCTATGGCACCTAGAGGGCTCAGATTTGTATGGGAACTGTGTAAGTATCCCACGCAACCATGCCGATGGTTGAAAACTCTCAAAGTCCAACCGCGTGCGCGTGAGCGTACAAAAATCTGTTTTTGGGTGTTTTTGCCTACAAATTTCCCCTCTTGTAAAATCGACTTTCCAGCGCACCGTAGGACCCCTTTTTGACCTAGGGGATCGGTTTTTTGTGGACTTTCCTTCATTCCTAACCCATTCCCTATTGTTTGTGGAAAAAAGAAAAATCAAAACCTACTGGTCCCTGGTGGTACATTTATTCTAAACTAGCTGGGGCTCAGTGGATTAACACTTATTGTTGCATTTTTTATTTTATAGTATTTTTTTCTAACTCTTCAATGTGTTATTTCCACATAGCTATTTTGATATGTTCTTTGGTCTTTATATTGTGCGGTTCCTATTTTGGTTTGTTTGTTTTGCAAGTTTTACATTTTATTACCTGTGTTTAACTTTTCTTTCTGGTGTTGTTGAGTGAGTGACATACAGCGCAGTAAGCAAGATAACACTGAACATTGGTTTTGTTTACTGTTTTGTTGTAGTTTACCTTTAGTTATATTTTACTCTAGTGAAAGATTGTGTTTTTGATACCTGATCTGTAGTACAAGTCCCTAAGTTATAGTGATGCAATATAACTCTAGTGACACCATACCACGGATGTCTGTACAGTAATGTTGCTTCAACTACTTCACTGTTTCAATCAGATGATACCCAATTTTGTTTTATTCTAGGGACCTCCAGACAATTTTAGTAAACTTATAAAGAACCTGTATGTACTTTATTTATCTCGTACAGTAAACTCTCTTTTATCCAAAATTTGAATATCCAATAATTTCAGTTAACCAAAGGTTTTACTATCCATATTTTTCACTAGTTTTCACTTATTTATGCCTCTCTGGATGTTTATTTGCATCAATGTAACCTCTATGAAGTAGACATAACTTGAATTAGATGATAATTTGAAGCTAAGACAGCTTAGAAATGGTTTTAAATGCATTGAAAACAGTATATTTGGCCATTTGTACACATATTTAGCTCTACAGTATATAGAGGGACTCGTTTATCCGTAAAAATCGCTTATCCAAAATTTCAAAAGACATGATTTTTGGATAAAAGGGAGTTTACTGTAGTATAATTAATAAAGTAATAATATTGTCGTCTGATAGAAAGGGTTAAGCAGTATAATAGGTTTGTTTCTTTGATGTTTGACTCTGGGTGATATGGCTAGTTTATATTTCTGTCACTCATTATTTTATATAATTGTAATTTAGTGCCTTGACTTTATTTTGATGTTTTTTGGCTGAAAAATAGTTTGTAATTAGCTGACATTGTTTGTAATGATTTTGTACATTTATTTTGCAATTTATAATTTTTCTTGATGTTGCATGAATTTTTACTTTGTATGTAATATCCTACCCTGTGATGGCCTGCTTGTGATATAATGTATGTTTTATAATAGATAACTTGGTGCCAGAGTAAAGGTCCGGTCATACAAGTTCTTTTTCTGGCAACTTTCAATGAGTAACATCTTTGTGGCAATATTATGGGACTCTTATATCAATCACTACCATACACTATATTATGGGACTCTTATATCAATCACTACCATACACTATATTATGGGGCTCTCGTATCAGTCACTACCATACACTATATTATGCGACTCTTATATCAATCACTACCATACACTATATTATGGGACTCTTATATCAATCACTACCATACACTATATTATGGGACTCTTATATCAATCACTACCATACACTATATTATGGGACTCTTATATCAATCACTACCATACACTATATTATGGGACTCTTATATCAATCACTACCATACACTATAGTAGATTATCTTATGGGAAGTTATTTTTATTAGTTTAATTCAGAAGCAAAGAGAGACTAAACTCACCAAAAGAATTTGCCAGGAAAAGTGATTGAGTGACTCCATCCTTAGAGTGTGAGATATTTGACCACTTGAGAGTGTTGGGTTATAAAGAACTCAAGCTGTAAACAGTACCTGTCTTATTAGTATGTACACTATTTGATCACTACTTTACTGTGTACCTTTAAGGGAGCTCAGACGGTATTGTGCAGCATAATTTACTGGTTCGGATCAATGGTTTAAAGAAGGGGTTTAGTTTGCTCTCTAAACCTCTGTCAAACTTTAAAAAGCAACCACAAGACCCCCCCTTCGATATATATTTGTACATTTTTCGGTAGAAAAATGTCCCGGCCGAAGGCCAATTCCTCTTCAAATATAGGCTCGCTATCACTCACCAGGAAAAAAATTGACACTTAAATGGCACGAAAGGTCTTAATATTGGCAATGAAATGGGGCAAAAGGTCTGAAAATCGCCAAACTAATGGGCTGAATGTCTAAAAATCTAAAACCAATGGGCTAAATACGAGAGAGAAGAGGGGCCAGAAAAACAACTGCCTCCCCTTAAATTACTTTCACTTTCCTTTGACAGTCCTCATATGGTTGTCTAAAATCTATTGATTTTGACCATAGAGTAAGTCAAATTGCCTTCCATCCATTGTCTACCCACTTACTGTATGTTTATATTGTTTGCCAAATTATGATGTCTACAGCTTGAATTTAATGTTTAGCCCAAATTGCCAAGTGGTCAGTTGGATATGTTGGAAGAGGTAAGGGGATGCCACAGAAGTAATGGTAATGCTTGATCAAAGGCCCACAAACTAAGTCAGAAATACAAACACTAGAGTCTATTATGTGGGACATAAACATTGGAATTTGGTACAATATTTTTATTTTTATTTATTTTTTCAAGGCAATCATTTACAAAACAAATTCTGATGCTATGTATAAGTTAATTTGTGTTACATTACTTATTGTAATTTCAGTTACAAACACTTAATCTTCAATGAATAATCAAAATAATTTATTAATTATCTACAAACTACACAAAGCAAGAATATACTTAGATTGAAATGTACGTTTGTGGTTATTGTACTAAAACAAAAAATATGTTTGAAAAATGAGCCTGAAACTTTGACTATGAATAATCCATGTTGCTTACAAGATAACTATAATGTATTTAGTTCAGCACAAGAATAATGTGGTACCCCCTTACCTCTCACTACGATCTGACACTGAGAATACTATGTTTGGTTCTTGGTTTCTGTAACATATAAGTCAGTTTCATGGAACATTTCACAATAAATACTTGAACAGTTGGCCAAATACTAATGTTTGTAGGAATATAAAAATGTGTACTTATTACAGTCCTCCCTCAATTAGTACATAATTACTGTACTAGTCTGGAAGGTCTTCACGTAAATTGAAATGAGCTTTAATTGATTTTAACTTTACAGTAATGGGAAAAGAGGGTAGCAGTCTTGTCTGTCCCCCCACATCACCCCCAAACCACTATTATTTGACCTATTTATCACATAATACTGCATAAATGATACATATACCTGTACAAGTAAATACACTGTACATGAGCAATAAGGAAAATAAATTAATAATATGATATCATAATTATGAGCTGTGTATGCAAAAGCAGAATCATATGAGCACATTTTTTATTGGCATCTCTGTTTCTGACAGACTTTGGAGGTCCTTTTCTACAGTACTGTATTGGCAATTATACTGATGTTGTTGTTGTTGTTGTTCCCCAACCTGCCTGGCTGAACAGCCCCAAGGCCCCGAGCATGGCCAAGGCCATAACCGAGCGCCCCCACAGAACCCTCCCTGCCAACCACAATAAAGTCTGGGTGACTGAAGCCACTCCATGGCGGTGAGCTGAGGAGGGTGCAGAAACGCCCGGGAAACCAAAGCCCCACCCAGGGCCCTGTGCCCCTCAGCAATTATGAAGAGAAAGTTGAGGGGCAAGGGAAAAAATATGACGCTTTGGCTTCCAATCTTGGTAGATTGGGAGGTCAATCCACGGAAGAGACGCCGTCACTCGAGATCTAGAAAATATATAAGTGAAAGGAACAGTCAGAGTAAGCTATGGGTATGGCAGAGATCGCTCAGGTCTCACTCTGATTGACCAGCCCATCACCACATGACTAGAACCCAATCCTCTCAGCATCAGCTAGGAAAGGCCCTAGAAAGCCGCCTTTGGTGGGGGGATAGCTCCCCTATTTCAACCCCTTTCGGGGTTGGGCACCCGCCAATTATACTGATGTTGGTGTTATAGGTGGCTGAACATTTATAAAGTATGAATTCAGAAGTGGTGTGACTCATCCTTGAGGAAGTGAAGCAGGAGTAAGAAGTGGAAAGCCCCCTAGAATACCTCAAAGCAATTTTTCATCTCAATTTCTATGGCCCGACCGGACACTTATTGAAAGGGAAGGGGAAGGTGAGCCTACATTGTACATGACATAAATATTGTCGCTGAAAAAGGGCAACACCTGTTGCTTCTGAGTGGGCAAAAGTGAGGTGTGACATTACAGACTAAATGGCCACTTAGTGCCTAATTTGAGTATCTGTTAGTGACACAGTGGGTGCACACTAATTGAATTGCTCACAGAAATGTTCAGGACACAAATTGAAGTTGCTCAATCAAATGCTCTACTAAGTGAGTTAAAATCTATATGGAAATAACTGGCTAACTAATATAAGCAAATAAACATTTTATTGTGAAAAGTTTTACTTTGGAAAAAATAACAAATAATAATAGTAGTATACCCGGTATATTATAGGTTTGACTCCTGCAAGGAGATAAAGAAAACCTAATATTTAGTAGTGGCCTCGTAATCATTGACGATTATGCCTATTACATAAGGCATCCTCTTCAAACACTCATTTACCGTAGTTTGAATCTACCGCGCAGAGCATAAAAAATTGAGGAGCCTTCATCATGAGTGCACGCAACCTCACTCATGGTTCGTCATTATGAAATTGGGTACTCACTACGAAAAAACTTCGTAAAAAATAACAAATAAAAATAAAATAAGAATAACTAATCATAAGCTTTCCATAACTTCGTGGATGTACTTGTGTGGATCTTTGACCAGACGCTGACTTCAGGCGTCATTCTTCCTTCACTGACATAATACAAGTAAACCAAAATCCTTAATACATCAACGAATGGGAAGGGGATGGTCGGGAAGGCCCCAGTCGTCAATGATTACGGGGCCACTACTAAATATTAGGTTTTCTTTATCTCCTTGCAGGAGTCAAACCTATAATTTATTAGTGGCCCCTCCATCATTGACGATTATGCCTGATATCTAAGACTGGAGGGGGACATTCGTAATCATATCATAACTCTAGCAAAAGCAGATAATCAAACAACCACATAGTATTCTTACTTTGTAAAAAATATATATTTTTGTGCATAAACTTTATACAGCATATAAATATTAAAAAAAGGGGACAAGCAGGAGCGTGCTTCGAAGAAGCCTGCTTGGACAAAAAAGGGGTTAACTCCGAGACTCTGTACACAGAGCTGATAGTTAAGAAGGCACCCCACTTAACCCTCCAGCCCCGGCTACGCATTACATAAATATTCCCCAAAACCCGGGTGTTTT